>CM066324.1:128351381-128857500 GCA_033807775.1 Saussurea involucrata | reverse complement strand
TTTCCCGGAATCGTTCGAAATCCTACAAGTTTAACATAATAAGAGCATGCTCAAGAGTATGTTAAAATGAAAAAAAAAACAGTGAGATTTTACTTTATTGCTTCAACACTCATGGTGTCATTTATGTCAAAATATAGAAAAGATAAGAGAAACTATACAAATCTTTAAATTTAGATAAATCTCTAAATACAAAGTTTTTCCCCAAAAAACAAATTCTTCTTCTCTCAATTTTTAATATATTGAACATTTTAATAATATAATTAAATAAATTGAATACTTTAATAAAATAATTAATGCTAGAATTGCTAAGCCTAAAATAGAATAACTATTGAAGATGGATACAAAAGTTTGTAGAGATTTTGATTTTGTTACTTTATTTTAGAAAAACTTTAATATAGTTGCCGAAGACGCTCTAAGCCACATTTTCCTTGTGGTGTCAGACTTTTTTTAATAAAATCAGGCTCGTGCTAATTCTAACGGGATTCCACGTGTCCCTTGCTACTCCGGTTAAAGTGTAAGCTAGTGATACTTTCAGCTACTGGACTTTGCCATCTAGGATGCAACATTCTATTGCTTCGCTTAGCAGCACGAATGCACGATGCTTGTATTGCTCTCCGTCTCCAACCCACACCTCTGAACAAACTAGATTAATAAGTCTATCTACGCTAAAACTCTTTCTTCTCTTATTGCATATTAAAAAAATATAACACAAAAAAAAATCAACATACACAAACTTTTGTAGGGGATAAATAGTGCCTAGCAATCTTTGTATTAAACATATTATAAATAAAGTATGACAATATGCTTGCATTCAAACCTTTCCTATAAGGTTCCTAATAATGAAGCTTGAAAAATGCCATCATAGGATCATACACAACTTCTTTAGCATTGGTAGCAAAAACAAAATCAGCATGTGCATAATCCTCCTTGTATTGTACAACAAGTTTATCCGGATCGTGATCGTTAACACTTTTAAGAAGTGTCTTAACGTCTTCTACGTCTGATAGCTCGTCTGCCCCTCCGTAACTTAGGTACATTGGGAAGTCTTTCGGGATGCTTCCCATATCATAAACCGGAGGTGTCGACTGCCCATAGTGTTTCTGATTATCATCAGCATTGCCATAATTGTACATCGTTATTGTCCCTATTCGGATCACTGCACAAATTTATAACAATGTTTTAGTTAGCTCGTATTTTACACATAAATACAATTATTTCAGGCTTAACATATCAACCTTTTGCCGAATAAAATTTTGCTTGAAGTCAAAGTTAGGGGTGTAAACATAATGGGTGTACATACCCATGTGACGGTATTCATATTCGTACATGTTTAGCAGGTACAGATATGGATAAACGTATTTTTTTTACATATGTTACACCTTGTTTTACATTTTGAATTTATCAAGAAAACCTTATTTTTCAATTTAGATAGCTTATTGGAGCCTTTTTTTTACTTTTTTTTTCTTCCAATTATACCTTTTAATTTATAATATTGCCTCTTATATTTATCTTTTAAGTTATTTTATATTTCCATATGGTTTACCGGTTAGTTTTTCAAACATGATTAATTTGTCAGCTAACAACCAGCTTATTAGCCGATAGCTATATTATCGGTTAGTTTGCCAAAGGAACATTAATGCTGCCATGCTGGTATGCATTAAAAGATTGTACAATATGCATTAGTAGACAAAATGCTTTACTTTGAGCAAGATGGATCATGTTCTTAGTTGCCGTAGACTGAGGTTCGTGTTCAAGGAACTTATCGGTCATTGAAGAGTTCACACAACAATTTTGCCCTGCATTCCCCACAAAACACAAATTTTCATTACGTCGTTTTTTTCTTGTATGTAACATATATCTAGTCAGATGTCAAAAATACCTGTAAACGATGTCATCAAATCGCTACAATCGTTGTCAGGCATCTTGCAGATAACAGTCAGAAGATCGGCGACAACTTTCCTATATAAAGTTGGGCCCGAAAGACGCAGTATTAATGTTTGATTCAAGAAAAACGGTCTTTGGCAATGGTGAATCTGTCGCAAAAGCTTAAAAGCTGTCGGAAATAACATTTAACGGAAAGGATGCATCTTTCTTACCCTCTTGGAGCAAATTCATGAAGTCCCAACCAATATAAGGCCTGTTATACACGAAAGCAACATTTAATAGGCGAAAATATCGATTCAAAATGAAGAAAATGGGAGATATTTACTTCGCCTAAGAAAGCATCGGCACCGGCTCTTGCAAGGGTCGATGACATTTGCCCTAAATACGCGATGGGGCTCAGTAACACCGCCGATCTCAACATGTTCAACGTTTGGTCTTTTGAAAATGCGGAAAACGCGATCAAAGTTCCCTAATAAAGCATCATTGTTCACGTCAAAATACAGCATCGTTTTGGAACATATGATAACTGTTATAGTCCCACATCAGCTAACCGTGGACCATTTTCTTCAATATATGTTGAAACCTCCATTTTTTTTCCTTCAAACGCTCTTTTGAAGTGTAATCTAATGGGGTTCAGCATATTCTTACAAAACTAATTAGCGAATTACCAAGGAATGACCAACATAATGCATGTTTTGGCCCGTTTGATCGTGCACAAATTGGATCGAAGCCGGAAGATCAAACGCTACTAATTCGTCCCACGACCAATCCCAATATTCCTACAAGATATGGAACCATTCAACACCAAAAGCATAGAACAATCGCAAATCGAAGAATCAAAACCGCGACATGATCAAGCAAACAAACCGGATCGCTAGGACTAAGCGACGTGTGGCCACGACTAAAATTGGTTCCACGAGTGTTTGTTATCCACACATCAAACCCGTTATCCGCCAAAATAAACCCAAGCGATTCGTCGGGAGTGTTTAAAACCCACGTTCCGCCATCCTATCAAACCCCAAAACATCAATTTCCGTTCAATGAAACGCATCACGTATATCGCAAACTTACCATAAGAACCCCGTGTTGCAACAAAACCGGCGGCTTGTCCGCCTTTTTCCCGTTCCGCCCCATTGGAATCCGTTGCATGCTAAGTATGTAACCATCTTTCGTCGTCACCTAAAACAAGAGACAACATAAAAATAAATTATAACGTTGTAAAAAAGGCGATTGTGCCCTTTAATAGATCCAAATTTATCCACCCCGTCGAGTTTCTAAAGTACAACATAAACCAAGCGAACACATACCGTGTGTTCTTCGCACTTGTAGCCTTCTGTCTCGACCAGTAAGCTACAAATGCCAACCTGATTATTAACCAACGGTGATGATAAATCATCTTGGCCGTTGATTAAATTGAGATTACGAACCGCTTCAGAGATGAAAATAAGGTGAAAAATGACAATAATGGTAACGTTAATTGTGTAAGCCATATTTATTTGGTTGTCCAACCATGGAATGTGCTATCTTATATAAGCAAAAAATTAATGATAAAAAAAATGAAAAAGGTTTGAGTATAGTTTAAAAAGAGGGTCCATGATTGGACCATTTGTTTAACGTTAACCCTCTGTCTTGATTCTAAGTTGCGTTGCAGCCACGGTTCGTATTCGTTAGTTTTTTTTGAAGTATATAATATTTATATACGACAAATGTAACAAATAAACTCACACATCCCCTGACTTCCTAGAAGATGAGGGGCTCCAATACCGCTAGGCCAAAGACTCTTTGGTTCGTATTCAGTAGTTGGACCTCTAATATCGTCATCTCGTTTCTCGAACAATGGTGGATCCAAAATATTTGTCAAGCAGGTGCACTTTAAGTTGCTTCATATGTTTTGAAAGATTTCTTAAAATTTTCGGTTGATTTCGAATGATATTTTTCGCCGGGTTTTTGGTTGATTTTGAGGGATTCTTTGGTTTATGTTCCTTGTATTTTCTGATATCTCGGAGCACTCTTCAAAATTCAACGAGTGCATCTTTCATAATCTACCCGCGAATATTAGTTGAGAGGGTGCACGAATGTTCACAAGTCCGCCCCCGATCTCGAAGCTCTAGAAAAAGGTGTTTAAACGAAAGATCAGCTAAGTTATGCTATATTTTATTTTCAACGGTGTACATTTTTTTTAACATTTCGTTATAAGTTAAATTTGAACACTTTTATTATGTTAAGAAAATGTCCTTACATTATTGTTGCATTTATGATCATTGTCGAAATCAGAGATATTTAGAAAACAGGACACCGAACAGCAGGCAGAAACTGGACGTTTGCGTGTGACAAACCCAAGAGAACACCTGCTGAACAGCACCAATCAGCCTTGCTTTATGGCTAAGACGTTACACGACCGGATCTGTTTGGGACGATTCCATCACGACCCCAACTGCTGCGTAATCATTCCAGCTGCTGATTCGCACTTCCTTCGACGAACCAACGTAGCAGCCATTATTAAGCCACACCTGTTCCCAACCAGCCGCTATCTGCACTTATATGCAGACCCAATTTTGACGCAGCTCCTCTGCACACGGCCGAAAGACAGCAGCGCGCCCACCCTGACCGAGTAAGACATATAACCTGCTTGTAACGAGTCACTATGACTGTATCGAGACAGCACAACTCCCCTTTGTTTTGTTCTCCTTTTCCACCGTATCCCCCGACGCAACAGATCACCCTACCCTTCGTTTGGGTGTGACAACCACCTTACCCATTCGATGAGTAATTCCTTCTCTTTTAGTCACCCAATCGAAGGTCTTCAAGTGGAATTCGATGAGTAATTCTTTGTCTCTTTTAGTCACCCAACCGACGCAACATATTTTCCTGTTCTTGAGGTAACTGTTTATTAAAAGGTTAGAGCATCTTCAACAGGTTTGCTATAATTTTTTTAAAATAGAGAATCAAAAGTTAAAATCTCTAAAAAGAGTTATATTCATCTCCAAAAGATTCTCTATTTTAGAAATTTTAACACAAATTATATTAATATAATATTCTCTAATTTATCTTCCCAAAACACTTTTTAAAAAACTTAATATAAAATGGTAAAAGTTTAATGTCATTGGTGCCTAGGGGTGTACACGGGTTGGGTTGGGCGGTTTATGACGTTTTTACAACCCAACCCAATTATGACGGTTTGGAATAATCTCAACCCAACCCAACTCATTCAAAAGTATAACCCAACCCAACCCAACCCTTGCGGGTTGGGCGGGTTAAGCGGTTTGGTATTGTACATAAAATTAAGGAATAAAATACAATAAATATTACTAAAAATCTACAAAATGAAGTTATTAATTATTACAATCATCAAAATATATAATGGCCTCCACCATGTTTGGACTCAAAGAGTTTCTAAATGAGTCCAAAATACGGCCGCTAGTGGGGTGTTAACGAACTGAGACGAGTCGAGTTGCAACTTGCAAGTTATTCAAACTCGACTAGAAAAAAGCAATGGGCTCGTGCTCGACTCGAGCTCAAATAACTTTCTCATAGTAGGGCTCGGTTTGAGCTCAAATACTTTTTCAATGTTCGAGCTCGAGCTCGATAATCGTTTACGGACTTAAACTTGAGTTCGATTAGGTCGCTTATTGGCTCGACGTCTATAATTTTTAACTTTTAACATGTTCGTCTCGAAAAAGTGTATGCTCGACTCCAAACAATAAGTAAAATGTATTATATATATATATACACGTATTTATATACACTGAGTTGTAAATTTGTCTCAAATATACTACAATATATATATATATATATATATATAACTTTATAAAAGTTATATAGCAGCTAGGGCCGGTCCTGATATTTTGGAGGCTCTGTGCAAAGACATAAATGTGGCCATATATTTATTTTAGTCATATTGTTTTATTAAAAAAAATATTGCTAAACAACTTGCTACAAAAACAAAATACTTTATCAAGATTCTTAGAATATACAAGTTAATCACTATGATGTGTCTATCCGTTTGTTAAGTATCGGTTGTAAAATTCAGAACTAAAACATTTGTTCCCTCCATCTTTAAGACCTTTCCCAGATTGATAATAAATCGATCGATGACTTCCCTTTGACTTTTAACAATTTGTTCATTTTTTTACGTTTAGAATAACCCGATTCAAAATTTCTAGTTGGAAACATCCTATTTTATATAAAATCAGTCATTTATTTATTATTATTAAAAAAACAATAACATTAAAATTTTAAAATACCTTCAAAGAACATATACAAATAATTAAATAACAAAGTTATAGAAGAAAAGAAAATTAAATAAAGATAAAAATTTGATATAAATCATAAAATTGGATATAATACATAATGACGGCAAAATTAAAAAAGTTGAAAAAGAATTTTTAAACCTACAATGCTTACGGCATCCACAATGGTAAAATTTTTATCAAATCTATTCTTCTTATTAAAAAGAATAAGGACGGTTTTTCTAAACTCAGTTTTTTTTCTAACACCTCCAGTCTCTCCTTCCCCACGTTTACCCGGATTCTTCTCCTTCAGTCTCCCTCTTCACCTTCTACGCTGCCATATCTCCCTCCAACCGTCCTCCTCCATATTCTTTATAAGCGCCAAAGTACAAGGAAGGGTTTCACTCCATCATTTCAACCGAAGAAGAATTAGATCCTCTCTCTCTCTCTCTCACTCACACACAGCTATTCCACGTGTGATGGCTGATCGGTTAAAACTTAAAAGGTAGGGTTTTATGATGATTATGCGAGTTTTGATATTAGATAGATGTTTACGTGTATTCTGTGTTTGATTCGTCTTATATTTAGGGTTTCTGCGACCGAGAACTCGAGCTCTTTCACCCTGCAAATCAGCAGTTGAATAGACTTCTGGTATTTTGCGGTTAATCTTGTTTGATTTTCGTTAGCTTTTTTAAATGCTTTGAATGCTCTCGAACCCCCAACTGGTCACGAGGAAGATGACGAAACGAATTCGATATTTCAAGCAACGATTCTGATGAAAATAATCGATTTCCTCATCTTTTTATTTCTTGTAACTTGACCATTCTTTCTGATTTGTTGGTTTTTAGGGATACCAACGCAGTTATGATTTGTGCAAAGAGCTTTATCAGAAAGAGATCCCGATGGAGAACTCGTATCAAAGCTTTTATGGGTATTTTTTTGCAATTTCAAATTTTTACAACTTGAAATGCATGTTAGTTTATTATGAAAATTACTAATAAAGGATTAAAGGGCTTTTTTTCGGTTGGCTGATTCAGTTCATCTTCCTCACCTCAACAGCCAGCAACTTCTATTGTTGCAGTAAGTTGTTTGCTTATTTATGTTAATTTATTGTGCCTTGTTCTAGCCGAACTGTGCCAGCCCTTTCTTGGCTCATGAAAGACAGGCTTGTACAGGCGCGGTTTTTGGGGCTTAGATGTCGTGTATACCGGCTTAGATTAGGCTTGCCATAGTGTCGGAAACACGAAATAATATTGAATTCAGATTTTTTTTCCTAATGGAATGTAGGGACTTTATGAGTGGCAAGATGCTATTGCTCATTCAAGAGATGAAAGTAACGGTTATATGTTGCCTAACAAAGTTCCTATTGAAGTTGGTAATTTAACTGCTCTTTTTTCACTGTGCTCTCTATAACGATCTGCCTCCCATTGTATTGGTTCATGGAATTTCCTCATCTTCTTATTTCTTGTAACTTGACCGTTCTCTCTGATTTGTTGGTTTTCAGGTGTACCAACGCAGTTATGATTTGTGCGAAGACCTCTATCAGAAAGAGAACTGGATTATCCCAATACTCATGGGGTGTTTGGCATTGCTTATTTAAAATAACTTGTTTTTTTTTGTAAAAATGTTTTCTAATTATATAGTGTTAAAATGGAGTTTTATAAAAGTGTTTAGATTAGCTTATGGTGGTCTCAAAACGTAATAAACTAATAAATTATTTTTAGGGGTGTTGGAGATTGCTTGTACATGTAAAATGACCAAAAAGGTAATAAGTTGTTTAAAATAAGTTAATAAGTTAGAATAGAATGACTTTTGAAAACTCCTTTATCACCGGTGTCAAACTGGTATAAACATTTTTTCCCCATCCAAACACAAAAAACTGCTTATTACTCGAACTTTAAATAAGCAATCCCAAACACCTCCTCGTGATACCCAAGCTTATAGGGTTGAATTGGTGTATTTGGAAAGCGAACTGTACGTGATCCAATTGATTTGTCCAGTCATGTATGATACAGGAACCCTCGATTTATAACTATTTTTTCTTGTTGGGATATATTTCATATTTGTAAACAATAATGAGAGGTCTGATTACATACGTCTAACAAATCTAACATCTGCAACTAATTCTCTTCTTTTTGTTGTATATGATTAACTACCTGACCGTAATAGTTGACACTCTTGCAGGTTTATTTGATTCTTCTTTTGATGCTGAATTAATTGGGAAGGAGATTGTGAGATGTATCAATATGGCTGTGGATGGTGTTCATGTTTTTCTTTTTGTATTATCAGTTCATGGTCGCTTTTCGGAGGAGGAAATCGCTGCAGTAAGTAGCTTGTTGACTTTGTTTGGAAAAGAGGTTTTTGATTACATAATAGTAGTTTTCACAGACGGCGATGCACCGGAACAAGAAAGCAAGACATTGGAAGAATATTTATGTGATTCTTCAGAAACATTGAAGGTGGATTAGGCCAAATAATAATTAGTTTGCATTGCTTGTTGCCTAATGGTACATTCTTTTAAATAACAATGTTTTAGATAAGAATGGTGGAGAGCCGTATACCAATGACATCTTTACTGAATTGAAGGTGAGACTTATTGTTCATTGCTATGTTAATAATTTTACTCTCGATGTATGATAACAATAAGACCTTGCAATCGTCATCCACAGAAAGGGAGTTGGGAACTTGAGCTACAAACAGAAATATTTCAAGCCTTGAAAGAGACCAAAGGGTACACTGAAGAGGAGATGTCAATGCAAATGGGGCAAATCCATGATCGGCATTTGAAGAGAATCATTGAAATGGTATCCTTCCATGGTTATCTAAATTTCGATTTGAATTGCATATTCTTATAAAGTTTATTGGATTATCAGTAAGATGGTCAATTTACTACTTATTTTCCCTCAAGAATTGCAAGTCAGTGAAAAGTGAAGTGAAAAGGCCTTCACTGCAACAAAATCAGGTTTATAGGCCACAAATAAATGTCCTAATATTAGACTTGGGTTTATAAGGCCAAACATATATGCGACTTAGTTTTATAAGACCAAACATATATGTGTGAGTGTTGCAGTATGTTTATAGAACCCTTTTGGTGTCTTAAAAAGGTCTATTTGACATTTCTTATATAAAGTGTCCTACTTTTTAATATGACACTTTTAAGAAATGTTGTGTTCATGGGACACTTCTTCAAATAATGGCATCTAAAAAATTTAATATGAAGCATTATTCAAAAGTGTCCTAAAAAACTATTTATGACACCAAAACCGACTTATAAGCCTATTGCAACACTCTTACAGAAGACATATATTGGTTTTTTTAAAACTGCTTTGAGGAGAGAATTCTTCCCTTGAATCCTTCTGTGGATTTTGAGTCTATATCGCTTTCTTCTTTTTCCCCAAATTGTACTCCATTAGTAATTCCCTGTTAATCCAATCCTATTAAGTAATCACTTGAATACGTAACACACATGTTGTGTCAAAGTTCACCCATATACAAAGAAGCTGGAACAGCTACTGATAGAAGAGCGGGCTGCACGGAAGAAGGCTGAAGAACTTTTTTCAAAATACTATTCTTTTCTTTCCTAAATTGTATGACTTCTAATTTCTCTGTTGAAAGTTGAATGTTTAATAAGTTTGTGTTATGGCTTCTATGATAATAATCTCTTTCGTCCACATTCACTTTCATTTTTTAATGATTTTCAAGACAAGTCTTTAGATGAAGAGAGTAATGGGCAATGAAAAATAGTAGTAAACCCTTTTGATTACTGAATGTTGTTTTATTCTTCTTTTTGGCTTGAAAATAGTAGTAAACCCTTTGGTTATTCGGATTGAAATTTTTAAATGAAAGTGATTTATTACAGGCAAAGCAGAAGGGAATTACTGGATTTGGGCTATATACGTGAACCAGGTGGGGTTGTGGGGTTGTGGCGGTGACCTTAGGAGGTTATTGTAAAGGCCCTTCAATATTTCAACAGTAAGCATGTAAGTGGTCTCTTATTTCAATGGCTTTGACATATTTGTTTGTGTTAACTGAAGTGGTTATTTCAGCGGCTTCGATTCTTTTAACCACTTAATTGGTTTTAGGTGTTTAGGTTCATTTAGTTGCTATTGGGTTTGTACACACTTGAAAATTTGAAACTTTGAACAGTTGCATAATTTTTACATTTTGTAACTTTGAAACTGCGGTCTAGCTAGGCAAATTGAAACTTGCATACTTTTTTACATTTGGCCTCTTTCAAGTATTTTATAACTCAACTTAGGTACTTCACTTTCGTTAATTTCTTAACCTCGGTGGTTGGTTTCACCTTAACCAGATTTGCACCAGGATTGGTCTTCTTTGCCTTGGGGGTGTTGATCTTCACCTTGGCTCACTCACTCATTGGTCTGATTGAGGTGTATAATATATCGATGGAAAGCTCTCTGTGTCTAGAACAACTTTCTAATTTACAACAAGATCTAATTGTAACTTTAAGGGCATCAAATATCATCATAAATCCTTTGATCTCCACCCAGAAGCAGCAACCATACCTTTTTAAAGATCTGAATTTAACATGGAGAGTAAGTTGATAGTACATGTACTTGCATGCCTTTTACGTACCTTCATTTAACTATCATTTATGATTAATGCCCTTGACTTCTCAAATATTTTATTTATACTTAGGGGTCGTTTACCAAACGTTTACCGAGTAAGTGTTTATCATCTTTCACTTACCTTTCGGGTAAGTATGTCACTGATAATGTAAAAAAACAGTGTTAGATACTTATATTTATTATTTTACCATCTTATGTTGTTTTTGAAGGTTGATGTTATGAGCTTAAAGCTTTGGATGGTGAGTTTAGCTACAGGGTATAATCAAATGCTGAAAAGAATCTCGTGAGCTGTTGAGATGCACTTGAAGTTGAAGTAAGCCAATAGTGTTCAACTCATTCTTCTATAGTTCTATTTCAATGAGAATGGGCATGGGATGGGATGGGGAATATCCATTTTTGGACAATCGTAGGATTTGGCTAAATAGAAGTGTTTGTGTGAAAACTAGAGTTTTGTTTGATGTTCATTGCTTCGTGTATCATATGTTGTAATTGTGTGGTTTCTGTAAAGATATGTGAATGCTTATTTCATTTTTTGGTTGGCTCACTACGAGGTGGTCCGTTCAATCTTTTATTTCCAATTTAGAAATACTAGCAGTGTACCCGTGCGTTGCGACCGGTTTTAAAACTATATTTTAAAAAAATCAAAGAAACCTAAATCGATGCGTACTATCAGGAATCTTACTTGAAGAGCAGATGAGAAGATATGAATAAATTTGAGTTTATAAAGCCTTCATCGATTCTAGAATACATCTAAAACCTGCCGCATCGTGCGGGCACGATGACTAGTACTTGGAAAAAATAAAAATATATAAAAAATATGTTGATCCGACCAATATATATACTTTCTCTCTCTTTTGCCTCTCACATTCATTTTTTTAAAGACTTAAGGAACATTTAGGGAACATTAAGTCTTTGATGAGTAAAATCATTTTCAAGTCTTCCTCTCCAATGGTCAAGTCTTCTTCAAGTCCTCGTCAACCTTTCTTCAAATACCATTGGAGATGCTCTTGGTATTTTGATTAAAAAAAATTAATAAACACAATAATTAAATATAATCTGCTAGGGGGAGGACTCGAACCAGGGTCTTCTGGCTAACAAGCAACGCGCTTACCAACTCATCCAGAATGATGGTTGAGTAATGTTTTATCTTTCTAAGAATATATACTATATATAATATTATATAAAATCGGAGGCCCTCAACAATCGGAGGTCCCGTGCGACGGCACCGCCAGCACACCCCCAGGGCCGCCCCTGATAGCAGCGGCGGGTTGGGTGGGTTGAGTTAAGCCTAACCCAATTTCAACCCTTTTAATTGACGGGTTGGCGGTTTGCCGAGTTGGGTTTAATTGGGTTGTTAGCGGTTTGGGTTGAGCGGGTTTCGCGGGTTGACGGCTTTTTGTACACCCCTAATTGGTGGGATTGAATAAAATAATTATTTCTCTTTTCTACCATCAAGTTTTAGAGAATTCTCTAAACTTGAAAAAAATTCAAGTTTTTTCTATTATAGCAAACAAGATAGCAAAATTGTTGGAGAGGTTTAACAAACAAAAACTTATTTTTTTCTATTTTTAGCAAAACTGTTGGAGACGCTCTTATAGAAATTACAAATGGGAATGTTGTATATGTTCAAAACGTGTTAACTAGTTAGTATACTTAGGCTATGTTTGGCAAACTAGCTGATAAGATAGCCGTTGACTGATAAGCTAGCTGGTAGCTGATAAGCTAGTTGATAAAAAAGTCACGTTTAACAAAATTAGCTTATAAGCGTGTAAAATGACCAAAAAGGACATCTTCAAATAATTATCAATTACAATATTTAATTATGTAATTAAAACAAATTTATAACAATATAATATGTTAATTATACAACCAATGTAATAAAGAAAAATTAAATAATATAACATGTTAATTAAAAAAAATTATTATTACATATCTATACATATAATAAATAAGTAACTAGCATGCCACGTGTCGTCTTCTGGTGAGCCGACTTCAGTATTTTCCCGCCTAAACATGTATCTGGACGCAGTTTACATTATAAGTTCATTTAACACACCCACATTCACTCCTCCTTAAATCTCTCCTTAATTCAATTTTTTTAATTTATACGTTACATTTACTACCCTTATAATTAGGTATGTAGTTTACTTTTAATCTCTTACTTTTTTATTTTTCATTTTAGACTCTTATCATATAAACATAAATAATGTATATGAACTAAAATGCATTAAAAATACATTTCTTTTTTTACAAATTACACCATTGTAATCGTCTCGTCAATACTTTTGAAATGAGCCCAATATTGAATATTTTTGGATTTAATCATATTATTAAATATCATGAACATGTACGAATTAATTTGTTTTATATCCCTTACATTATTCATTTTCCTTTTACACCCTTATAATATTAAAAATACATAATCATAGTTTAACTAAAACATATTAATAAATGCATTTTTTACAAATTATATTATTACAATATTCTCGTCAATAATTTCAAAATAAGTTTATTATTGAATATTTTTTTTAACTTAATAATATTGTGAAATATCATAAATATGTATCAAGATTTTTCAAGAATGACGTACCGAGATTTTTTTAAAACTTGTACATTTTACGCTTTTATCTATATTTATCTATTATACTTCTTTAAAAATAATTCCAGTTACGGTTATTCTTGAATTTTTAAGAAGTACAAATTTCAATACATCATGTACGAGTTTAAAAGCTTTAAAACCTCCAACGTTCAACATGATAATTAAAAATAAAATTATTTTTTATTTTTAAATTATACTTTATACCATTATAATTAGTTATTTAATTTACTTTATATCTATTCTCCTTTCATTTTTCATTGTACATCCTTATCATATCAACATACATAAACTAAAATAAATTAAACAAATATGTTTTTCTTTTTTTTTATAAATTATACCATTATAACCGTTCATCAAAACCTTCAAAATGAGCACAAATGTTATGGGTTTGAAGACCCCACTATCGAACGAATATTTTTCATTTTTTTTGACCAATTAACCATATTGACCTTTAATTTTATACATTTAATATGCGATTTACAAGCGAATAAATATGAACATGAAACAAACTTATTTTTTCGAATTCTCGGTTTTAGATTCGAGATGCTTCGCGCAGCATCGCGCGCGAGTACATATCTAGTATACTATAAATTTTGAATTTATTAAAACAGGTTTTTAGAAAAAAAAAATATATATTAGCTTATGATTTTAAATAATCGTTACATACAATATAAAAAAATAATCAAATAATAATTAAAAAATGATATTAAGTGATAGTTAAAATATATTAATTAATATTAAAAAATAAATAAAAATAATTTATATGATTAACAATAACTCTAAGTAATTAAAATTTAGAGTGAATTGTGGATTTGGTCCCTGTGGTTTTTTTTACCATTATATGTTTATTATGGATGTGATCCTTGTGATATGCAGTATATTGTGACTAGGGTCCCTCATCATTAACACCATTAAATTTTAATGGTTAAAGGCATCTTGTACAAGGATATTATTGTCCATTTAGTATTTTTATTTATTTACAAAGACAAAACGTAATTACGAAGACACAAAATTATATCATCCTACATATTTTTTTAAATGAAATAAATTATTAAGTTTTAATAAGAAAACAAAACATTGATCATGGATTATTTTCATAAAATAATCTAATTATTAATCTTTTATAACCATTCTCTTATAACATATTATGGATTTGTATTTAAACAAATTGTTATAAATATTAAGATACATTCATTTTGCTTACATTGTTTTTGACAGGCATCAAATACTTTATTAGAACAATAAAAGAATAAAATAAAATAAAAGGAAGACTTTCCTGCAAGTTACGAGCAACCTAAAACACCAAAGACGGAGCCAAGACAAGGAACAAAGATATGCCCGAAACCAGAAGATACCCGAAAAAACCCAAGCCTAAACGAAACGACCCAACGAACTCTTGACCACTATACCATTCCGACCAAGATAAGTGAAAATCTTTGGGACGCTTAAGATCCATTGGATAAAAAGAATTTAAGTCGTGAAGAACCAATCAATCTGGTGGTTTGGGCTATCTAAAAAAACTAGATTGCCTCGATATTTCAAATTACATAGAAAGTGATCCATAATATCACGTTCCAAAGGTGACTTTTGCAACTTGAATTGCGAAGGAAGTCCGATCCATTCAACAAATCGTCGAAAGAGAAAGGGGTGTCAAGTTCCAACCCCACCACTTAAAGACGTCCTTCCACAAGGAAAAATGAAAAGAACAAGTGAAGATAATGGTTATAATAAAGATTGATAATTATATTATTTTATAAAAATAATCCATGATCTATGTCTTTTTTCTTATTAAAACTTAATAATTTATTTTACTTTTTATAAAATAATAAGTAGGATAATATAATTTTTTGTCTTCGTAATTGCCTTTTGTCTTTGTGAATAAATGAAATTATTAAATGGACAATATTACTCTTGTACAAGATGCCTTTAACCATTAAAATTTAATGGTGTTAGTGGTGAGGGACCCTAGTTACAATATATTACATATCACAAGGACCATATACATAATAAACATAGAATGAGGACTATGATCAAAGAAAACACAAAACCACATGGACCAAATCCACAATTCACTCTAAAATTTAATATCAATGTACAATTAAAATTTAATTTATTAATTTTCAGTTAATATTAATTAATTATAATTAAATTTAAAAACTAATATTTATTAATAATAATAATTAGTAAATAATGATAAAGGGCAATATTGGAATATTCATAAAAAGCTACTGAAACGCTACTTCAAGAGTCCAAGTATCATTTCAAAAAGCTAGCTTATAAGCTAACTTATGGTCATCCAAACATGCACCTAAAAAAAGCTAGCTTATAAGCTATTTATTTTTTTGCCAAACAATGCCTTATACACATGGAAAAATGTTATTATTATCGTAAATATATATCATGTGAAAATATCTATATACTTTTAAACATGGATATGCACTACCATTATAAAAATTATGGGCATTAACCTTTTGTGACTTCTTTATTAAGGGTCCGATTGATACACTGAAATTTATAAAATAAAGATTATTTATCTATGTTTGACATAATTTTTATGTTGGATGAACGTGAATAAAGTGGAACAAATCCATATTTTATTAATATAATCTCAAAATAAAAAATAATTCTCTTCTAAAAAATCAAATATATTCTCATCCTTGCATTTTATTCATTATTTAAATTTTATT
Organism: Saussurea involucrata; assembly: GCA_033807775.1. Lineage (NCBI taxonomy): Eukaryota > Viridiplantae > Streptophyta > Magnoliopsida > Asterales > Asteraceae > Saussurea > Saussurea involucrata. Next base: position 128,841,512 of record CM066324.1, on the reverse strand, counting down.
TATTGTATTTTATGTTATTTCCTCAAAATATTATTTTATAAAGTTGTTATGTTTTGTTTAATTTATATAATTTGTTAAATGTTAGTAATAAAAATATATAGAAAAGGTATAAAATAAAATTTGAAAATTATATAAACTATTTTTTTGATGATTTTAATCGTTTTGACGAAAATATCTCATGATGTATTTTGTTATAAATATTACTTTATTACAATTTGATAAATTACACAAATCAATCAAAATACATAAACAACTCAATATGGGTAAATTGGTCATTTTATATATTCTATCTTGTTCAGTTTTGTCTTACCGAACATTGAACAACTGTTCCGCCTAAATACCAAACGCACCCTAAAGATATACACATATATGCCAACCAAAAAGTGTAAGTCCATCCATACGAAACGGGACAAATCAAAGATACACCGTATATATCAACAAAATCGGGTTGATTTACAAAATCACATCCGTCTTCAAACCATATTCCCATTTATAGGTTTGGAGAACTTACTTTTTTGCATTCTTGATCTAACATTGTCAATTTTGTATCCATATTTTGGCTCGACCTGATCCCCAAGGCTTATGTGAAGCATTTCATCCATATAAAGCTGACAAACTTTCACCTTTTTGAAAGATAGATGCGGAAATTCTTTATTAAATTACGTATTAAGTCAAGCGTTGTATTCTTTAACGGAAAGAATATATAATTATAGTAGAATAAGTAATCGAAAATATTGCGCAATAACTCGTGTAGTATAACTATCACAAGTTATCCAATATCAATAATCCTTCTATATTTTGGTGTTCTTTCTAAAATATAACAAACAAAACAGTGAAATACAAATATTACAAACAAACGGGTTTGAAAACAATCATAAAAAAATGTGCAAAGACATCCATACAGTATACAAGTTTTCAAATACATTTTCATGTACGATACACATGACTTAAAACTTATTCACATACATCTTTCTGTTACGGTATTCATCAATACGTTGTGTTCTCGAGTTTTAGAAGGAAACAAAAGAAAGGAAAGGGGAGGAAATAAATATTTCTATTTGTGTTATTGAGATTGAAGGAAAAGAAAATAATTTTTTATGTTCTTGAATAGGAGAGAAAAGAAAGGAAATATGTTACTTTTACCAATATACCCTCATTTATTTCATAATGAAATGTAATTTTATAAATTTTTTTAATTCTTTTTCTTTCCTTTCCTTTCCTTCCGTTTCCTCCCACATTTGGACGGAAAGTTTTGGGAGGAAAATAAGCAATATTTTCCTTCCCCTTACCTTCCCTTCCTTTCCCTCTTTAAAAGAACTCGAAAACACAACATTTTTTATTTTTCTCCCCTTTCCGTTTCTTTCCTTCATAAAACAAACTCGAGAACACAGCGTAAGAGACAAAGGGTCGTGGCATCAGCCGTTTATATAATCATAAGCGAATTGTGTATTATCAAATATCTAATTTAACAAATTCCGATAAAATAAACTTAAATCATATATGCAAAGTAAATGCAAGTAGATATAACTAAATGCTAAACCCACCCACCAATCTATTTAGTCTCAAAACCAAACCATTATCTTTCTACTTGAAAATGGTTCAAAGTGGTTTAAAAGTTCAACTAAAATATACCCTAAATTTTAATTTCTACACCCTCTTCAACCCTAGTAAAATAAATACTAATTTGGTGGGACCATAAACATCAAAAGTTGTTTAACCCCCAACCATAATATATATCGTTTGAATCGTTATGGAATCAAATTCATCTTAACATATCGGTCCGTTATGTATTTTTGAGTTAGGCATGGGATCATGTGAGAAGTGTTTTTAAACTATTCATCACTTTTAATCAAATGACCTCCTATAAATTGCGTCAATTGATCTGGTGCATCTCAGTGTATCTTATCTTGGTGCATCATCCAACGGTTGATAACCACTTGTCACCAAATTTAGCACCTCTCACCGAAACCCTACCCTCTCAAGCTATTCAAGATCTCTTAATTGGGAGATTAACCACAATGTGTGTTGTCATTTCAGATCATCACTTCATTGATCCAATGCAAGAAATATGAGAAAATTTCAACAACAATAAGTGTGTGAATGTTTATTTATAAATTTATACACAAAAATTTAAAGATTGGCAAAGGGAGAAGATCAGGAGATAAAAAGTAAACTCAAGATCAAGATCATAATCCAAATTGGGGGTTCTTTTTTGTTCATGAAATACACTTATAATAATAACTTCATGATCCTCTGTAAAATTACCAACGATCTACACTCAAATCACACTAATCTACAAATATCATCATCATCGATAACAACAATCTAAACAACAAATCAAGATTCTCAAGAAATTTACCACAAATTTCGCATCTTGAAATCAGATCATGATTTTCTTCGAAAAATACAAGAAAAGTTTGCAACATAGCAGTAGATCTCTCACCATCGTCATAAAGATCGTCGGAAATTTATAGGCAAAGTGCGGTGACGTATAAATCATCATTAGGGTTAGAAGGAAATCCGATTTGATCCAACGGCGGTGGAGGGAGGTTGAGATCGAACGGCAAGGGTTTGCGTGAAGATGACGCGAGATCGGCGTCGCAATAATAATCCTCAACTACCGACGATGATGAGTCACAATTGCTGTGGCAATCGTCGTCGTCGTGAGGAACCGGCGGCGGTTTTAATCGGTGGTGAGTTGTTCTAATGCGATTCTCCGGCGGCCGTGGGCCACTCGTCGATTCGACGGTGCTGCTCAAGCTACTCATCGTCGGCCGTTGATTGTTAACGGATTGAAGATCGTAGAAGTTACGATGTTGGGTTTTTATATGATGATCATCGGGGGTACGATCGTGAATTTCGTTTGCTGGTAGGGGTAAAAATGGAAAATTGGTTTTGGCTTTGGATCCGCGGAGAGAACGTGCGGCGGCGTCGTAGGCACGTGCGGCGTCCTCCGCCGAGTCGAAGGTGCCTAACCAAACCCTAGCTTTCTTCCATGGGTCACGGATCTCGGCGGCGAACCGACCCCATGGTCTCTTTCGAACCCCACGGTACCGTGGCTCGTTGTTCTCTCCGATCGGGTCTCCGGCGGCGGCGGCGGCCTTTGCTCTGCTGCCACGTCGCATGACCATTTCCGTTGGATCGGATACAATCGGTTTTTCAAGATTTCTTGATTTTCCGATCGTGAAAACTTTTTTGGGGTGTTATTGTTGTATCAGCAGCTCCTCTGATTCAGATTAGTGATTGATTATCTCGGCACTCCATCATCGGTTTTTCAAGATTTCTTGATTTTCCGATCTGTGTTTCTTTCTCTTTCTATTCTACCTTATCTTTTTGTTTTTCTCTCTCTAGAATTTCTTCTTCTTGTTCTCCGCATTGGAGAAAAGAAATCCGTCATCTTTTTGCAACGGGATTATTTTAATATTTATTCTGCTATGAGTAGTGGATGGACCAAAATGCCTCACAAATTTTTATTCTTTTTCCTTTTCTATTTCTTGATTTTTCTGGTTTGTGGGGTATTATGGTAATTTCATTCTCTTATCCTCTTTGCACTCCCAAGGGCCTCTCTTTCAAATTTCAAATTCTGGAGATTGACCAAAGGACTCCTTGTACTTTTGCTTTTTGTTCAATTTGAACCCTATGAAGAAATACATCGTTAACGTGTAAAACCTCGTTTTCCCTCCTTTTACGCAGTTGGCCAACTTTTTAAATATAGACATGAGCAACATCCTTATCTATTCGAAGAGCAAACGAAAACAGGAGCAGCATTTGAAGATTGTATTTGAGCTACTAATAAGTGAGAAGTTTTACATCAAGTTCTCCAAGTGTGAATTTTGATCGCAAAATTTGTAATTTTTGGTCATGTGGTGAATAAGAACGGTTTCAGGGTTTGTCGGATGCAAGTTCCTCAAGTTGTATCCACATAGATTCTAAATTGCATATGAATATATTCTACTTGTTAGTGTATTATTTCAACCTAATCATAAATTAACAATTGATAATAGATTTTTAAAATATGATATTTTAAGGTTGTATAACACAAATAAAGTAAACATAATGAATCAAACGTTGCTTTTATTAGTATTTCAAGATTTAATATCCAAACTTATAACCATCTACATATAATAACATCTTCTAACTCTCATCAACTCTCACACTGTTTGTAGAAATATTTTACCTCCTTTGCTCAAACGGATGCTAGCGGGTAGCTAAGAAATTGTGACTTGTAGCAATTTGGGCAGTCAATTCGTTTTCAAGAGATGTGGGATTTTCATCACTCGCTTACCTTTAGATTATGGGACTTTAAGCGATTTTAGTAGGAAAATAGGTTCGAGGGATCAATCTATTCACTTTCTTATGTGTAGTGGTTGTCTACTTGTCTATCATTTTTTTTGGGTAACCGTGGGTTTTCGGACCAACTTACGCGCACCGACTAATCCCCGGGCGACCACGAATGACCTGGAGTCATCGCAGGTGAACCTCCATGGCCACAAGGGCTTTGGCAGTGCCTGGATTTGAACCCTGGGTAGATGAGCTTCCACTACATCCCCCAAAGGCTTTACCAGTACACCACAACACAAGTGGTTTTTATTATGGTCTTTTTAGATTTTTTTTTCAATCCTTAGATTCACTAAAAGGCTAGAGTGTTTGTGTTTCTACAAATTTCTCGAATGATATGTGTGGTTTAAAGATAAACATTCTTGATTGAGCAAGATTGTCTTCAAACTATCATGATTGAGTTTAAACCATATTTTAATCCTATTTGTCATCATCATCAACAAACATAAACGAACATAAATAAACGAACGTTAACGAACATAAATGAACGAGCGTTCATGAACATAAATGAACGAACGAGACTTTTGTTCATGTTCGTTCATTTAACTAAACGAACAAAAAAATCTGTTCATGTTCGTTCATTTATTAAATAAATGAACATAAACGAATTTCCCGCCAAACAATTCACGAACGGTTCGGTGAACGTTCGGTTCGTTTACAGCCCTATCATCAACCATTCCAAGATCGGCTCAGGTTATCTTCTTACCTCTAACCACCAACATCGTTCATGTCACCCGTAAAGGACAAGGGCTTTTATTAAATGTGTATAATTCACATGCTTAACACGTTCATCCAATGTTTTTAAGGGTTACATTTCAATTTTTGGCAAAATAAAAAAGTTTACTACCAAGTAGTCCAATTGGTTTCTTGTTGGAGATAGAAAAAACTAATTTTGATGAAATTATTATAGACAAATAGTGAAAAAGTTTTGAATCAATTCGAGGCCAAACCAAATGTCCATCTAAATAAAGATTTGGTGCTCTTAAAAAAAAATAGATTTGGTTTTTAGTTTGGTTCATAAAATGAAATCTAGTAGAATTGGAATCCATCGAAATAATTTGACTTTAAAGAATTTGAGAGAAATTTTATGTAACTTGACGACACGTTTGGTTGGTAGAAATTGAAATAGAATCTCTCAAAATAATTAGAATCTTCATGTTTGTTTAGCATAATGTACCTTCAAAATTGGAATGAAATAACAATAAACTACCATAATACTTCTTTATTACATTTTCATATTTTTTTTGCTTAAATTATAAATAGAGTATAATGATAATATTAATTGGTGGGGTAGGGGTGGTGGTTGTAAAGAAAACTGTAATATTGTGATGGTGTTGATGGTGGGTGGGTGGCGAATGTGGCGATGACAGTAGTGGCAATGTAACACCCTAAAAACAGGGCCAATTTAAACCTTGAATAATACACAAGTTATGATCATAAAACTTCAAACTTTGATAACCTGAGGATCAATTGTAAAGGTTTTATATACAATGCATCTAACTCAAATAACCTACTAATCTAATCATACATCATAATCAGATTAACTAAGTTATCTATCTTTTGTCTCAAAAACATCAAAAGAATAGCTAGATCCTCCGTCATCTTTAAGTTTGAATCTTTCCAAAAGTTCTCATCACACATCCCTGCTTACTTCCCGGAGCTTGTACCTGGTAAGAAAATTCAACTTGAAACATTAGGCTTTCGCCTAGTGAGAACATTCGTTTCAATAATAACATTTGCAAAAACAATGTAAACAAGTTACAACAAACCTGATTACTCCTTTTCTTACCGTATAACAACTCCTTTCACTACTGGGAATCTACCCCACTTCCATAATTATGACTAATTCATCTAGCCATAATATTGCTACCAAGAGTTTACCACGAATAATCTCATATTCAAGGTTAATACTCTTATTCAAGAAATTACAAGTCAAAACCTGCCTATTTCTTAATCCGGAAGTAGAGATTACAATTTACTTTATGCCTATCTCTAATCTTCCTTTCACAATTTGGGAAATCTCTGATCTTCCCTATAAAAATGGAAATCTCCGATCTTCCATTCGAAATGGGAATTACAAATCAAAATCTGCCTATTCCACATTTCACGTCCTCCCCACCTCAGAATCAATGGCCCCAATGGGATTTAATATATCACGATTCACAACCGGGGCCCCCGATGATTCAAGGTACACTCATTCCTAGAAATTACATCATATAGTCAATGGCTAGTAATCGGTTCCCATTAGACCGTACTAAGTTGCCCCCGATGACTTGATGACAGCTTATAGGTAAACAAACATAGTGCCTATGGATCCATTACACTTTACTAACGTATCTGCATATCAACATATTACAGCTCATAACACATTCTCAAATTTAAGAATACTAGATAACCTATCGTATCTTCATCCTCAAATGCCCCCCTTTCAGAGACTTAGCACGGAGAAATTTTTTAGAAAACTAAACCAGACAAAACATCCAGAACTGCATTCAGCCATCAAAACCTAGCTTTCTCAATTTCTCAAAAGTGTCCGGAGAACAGAGGTTTCCGGACAACAGGAGTTTTCCGGGTAACTTAAATTTTCCGGACAACTAAACCTTCCGGATACTTTTCTAATCCGGACGACATCCGGATAGTAAAACCATCCGGATACCATCCGGTAACTATTTCCATCCGGAAAACTAAAGCATTTTTGAACTTATCCGGTATCTTGCTACATCCGGAAACATTCATCATTTGGGGTTTTTCGGATACGACGATTCATCCGGAAAAGTCGGGTCTGCAGCCTAAAATTTGATATATTTTCATGTCTTTTCGATTCAGCTCATTCCAAACCATCCCATACAGTTCATAACCAATTTATATAACTATTTCAAGGTTTAATTTAACATGAAAACACTGATTTAAGCAAAGAACAAATGAACTCACCTTAAGTTTGAAAAACCCACTTCTTGCACAATTCTGAAACTTCAATCTGCTGTTTATGATTCTGAAAATCATTCCAATTCACAGATTTGTTTACAATCATAAAGCTACAACAGATTTTATCAACAACTAAACTCAGTTTCTTACCAATTGAAGACCAAAATCTTGCTTTTCTTCTCTTTTCTCTTTTTCTCCTTTTCTCTCTTTCTCCCTTGATCCACCAAACCGACCCAAAAACAATCTGAGATAATATCTCAGCTTTCAACTCCTTAACCACACACACAATTCCACATTTTCTCAATACACCCTCTAGTTCCATTATTTCCAAAAGTAGCACCAAACTTTAATCTCTTGTATTGTAACCCTATTGAATTATAAAATTTCCATTTAATTCAAGGTTTACACAAAATACAATTACATTCCAAATCTCGTTAAATTACTATTATTGAAAATTCAGGATGTTACAGGCAAGGTGGTCTCGGCAGTGGGGGTGGGTTGCGGTGGTAGTTTTGACGACGACAGTAGTAACATCGTGGTATTTGGTTGGGCGGGGGACGAGGGGTGACAGAGACAATAGTGGTGTGGTAACGGGTGAAATGGGAGGGGTAGGGCTTGAGGGTGGGGTAGGGTGGCGGATGTGACAGTTATTGTAGTAGTGTGGTCGTGGTGGGGGTAGGGTAGCGATGGGTGGGCGACAAGATAGTGTTTAATTTCTAGTTTTAGAAACTAATTAAGTAGTCATTTCTATATTGTAGCTAGCCTGACAACAACCCGACATTAATAATCGAAAGAAGATCAATGAGATAAGGGTTAACCTTACGTAACTAAACATGAACAATGAACAACAACCCGATATTTCTGACCGAAGGGGAAGAAATGAAATAATGGTTGACTGGTTAAATTGGATGCAAATGTTTTTTGGATGAAATATTGGATGCTTCTAGTTGAGGAAAGTTCAGGGTCTGGTTAGGTAACTTCTATAAAGAAAAGGGTATATTTAGTAATTCTGTGATTCTGTAATGTATTCCTTGGGTGACCAAAAAAGTTGTTGGCCTGCTGTGATGCCACGTCAATGACTGGTTCCTCCAATCTCAATTGTGCACCGCACGATTAAGGAGAGTTGCTTCCTAAGTAAAATTTTCAATTTTTTTAGTAAGGCACCGTTTCTACGGGAAAATTGACTCAAATGAGAGTGTTAAAAGATATAATTAAAATTTCTAATCTTGACATTTATTTTCTAAAGAAGTGTTAACTTGCAATGTTTTGTAGTTTCAGGGTACTTTATGTATAATAAACAAATAAAGGACTGAAGTGACAAAGGCTGGAAGTTGAGAACTAGAAGGGCTGCGCCTCACTATATTAAGAAGCTAAAGGGTAGCGGAGTCCTTGTTACAAGTGAAAGGACTGAAAGTGCAAATACTGAAGGGCTGAACTGTAACTTTGAGATGATTATATTTAAAGTGCAATCTCTCTTTTTACAATTCATTCATACGATTTTATCTCTGATACATAGCTCTCTTCTCTCTTTTGCTCTCTTCTCTCTAGTTAGTATATTGTGTAAGTTTCATTTATAGCTAGAGATTTATAGATTTCTTGTATTACTTGTAAAAGAGTATGTTATATTTCTGAGTTTGTTCATACATAAAATCGATTTATCTTTCATTAGAGAGAAATGAGGCATTTTACTGTGTTATTGTTGCTAAGATCTCAGTAATTGTTGAGTTTAGTGACCGTGATGTAGTTGTTAATCTTCATCTGGGGGATTTCGGCCGTTTCTGGTATTTATCGGGCCAATTAAGAGACAGGTCGACGTCCGGATAACTTCCTGGACGTCCGGACACTTTGAGCGGTTGATGTAAACCTCAGTGGTGATTGTGGATAACCTCATCACTCAGATCGTTAGATCCGTTATTCTTCATTGTTCTTACACAGATCTGGTAATGGCTCGATCTATCTTCTCTCTGTAATTTCTTGTTCTATACGATTGTCGATCTGGTGTGATCTGGCTGTCTGTATCTACATGAGCTGTTGGTGTAAACCTCAGTGGTGATTGTGGATAACCTCATCACTCAGATCGTTAGATCGGTTATTCTTCATTGTTTTTACACAGATCTGGTAGTTGATGATGACTCAGTAGTCAAAATCAACTTCAGATCGTTAGATCGGTTTCTTCATTCGTTCTTTGTACACAGATCTGGTTGCCGATTAAGTTTTCTGTTTCAGATCTAAGTTCTTCATAAGATCCGTGTTCTTGACGAACTCAGTCGTTTGTTTCTGATTGTTGAGATTTTTTTTAACTCTCCTGTTGCGATACTCACAACTTAGATCCAAGAGTTATTCATACCTTGTGATCTGAGTTTTTTTTGTGATCTCTTTTCATACCTTTTCTTGCGAGTTTAAGTCCAGATCTGAGTTCTTCAATAACTCAAGATTTGTGTCCTTTGTTTGCGTAAGCTCAGATCTGAGTTCTTCATAACTCAAGATCTGAGCCTATGTTCTTCGTCCCAGATCTGATTTGGTGTTTCCTTTCTCGATAATCTGGTGTGTGTTGTGCATTTTTAATCCTCTTGATAAACCTGTCGACTGGAAACTGTTAGCACTACAAAACTGGAATCTAAATGATTGTCAAACTCATCTAAATGATTTGTGCTGATCGTTATCGTTTTATGCATCTTATTAACTTGTGGTTGCGACGGATTTGTTGTTAGTCCTCTTTTAAGATTTCATACTTGAGTTGTATGAATCTGAAGTACTCCAGCCTTGTTCAAAGTACTCTAGCCTGTATTAATCCGTTAATATCGTAGTCTGTATTGATAAAGATATTGTTGTTGTGCTTATTGCTTTTTGCTTCTTCTGTTCAGGTGAGATCTGTGGCCTTCCTCGGGCCCTGCCTTTGTGTCTTTTGTATTCCTGCATATCGCTCCCATTATCCTTTTTTTTTTGCTTCCGCTGTTTCTCCTTTGTCAGTATGATCCTTATTAAACTTGAAAGTTTTTGAGGTTTCGCTTGACCTAGCACCCTGAGTGTTTTAGGAATCCTGTTATATTCACCTCAGATTCGTTCGCGTTTGTTGCATCATGCCTGCCGAAGAAGAAGCTGTTGTAAACCTCAATGGTAACGCTGGGACATCTCAGATCGCTAAACTCGACTTTGGTGATCCCCTATATTTGCATCCCAGCGATACTACTGGGGCTTCCATTCTTAACCTAAAACTAAATGGGACTGATAATTACAAGGTATGGTCCTGTGCTATGATCCTAGCTCTTGAAACAAAGAATAAACTAGGATTCATAGATGGATCGTGCCTTAGACCTACCACTGATCTTGTCCTGGGTAAACAATGGGATAGATGTAACTCAGTGGTTCTATCTTGGATCTTAAGCTCTGTCACTGAAGAACTATTTCTTGGACAAGTCTTTTCTAAAATTGCATCCCAAGTTTGGCTCGAACTTAAGGAAACCTATGATAAGGTGGATGGCTCCGTTACTTTTAACCTACATAAGAAAATAAACTCTTTAACTCAAAACGGGTCTTCCGTCTCCGATTACTATCATAGGCTAAATTCCTTATGGAGACAGTTTGACGCTTTAGTCAAACTTCCAGCATGCACCTGTAATGCTTCCCATGACTTTTCTGAACATAACCAACTGTTAAAACTTATGCAATTTCTAATGGGGCTTGATGACGTTTACCAACCTGTAAGGAGTACCATTCTCACCTATGACCCTCTTCCCTCTGTTAGAACCGCCTTTTCTATTATTTCAAGGGAAGAGTCCCACAAAGGAACTTCTAGCTCCTCTTCTAGCAAACCACAGTCTTCTGCCTACTTTGGTAAGACTTCAGAAAACAAGCGTAAGCCTATAAGACCGCCAAATCCAAATCTCTCATGTAAACATTGTGGCATGATTGGCCATACCATAGAAAGGTGTTACAAACTCATCGGATTTCCTCCTAAGGATTTTCAGAGAAAACCAAATGTAAATGGCAATTTCAGACCCTCTTCTAACAATGTAGAGACATCTAGAAATCTCAACACTAGTCATCCTTCTTCTGGTCTACAAGGATCCTCTCCCTCTCAACATTTGACTCAAGAGCAAGTTTCCAAACTTCTGACCCTTCTTGATTCCAACACCTCGAGTGTGGCTTCCGCCAATATGGCAGGTATGTCACGTTCCTCTATATCTAGTTGGATTATAGACTCTGGGACTACGCAACATATGACTTCATCTCTTAGTAGCCTTAGTAATATTGTAGATGTGTCAGATTTGAATCTTATTGTTAATCACCCCAATGGATCCAAAGCCAAAATAAACAAAATTGGGAACATGAAACTTACTGATGAATTGGTTCTATTTGATGTCTTAGTTGTTCCTGATTTTAATGTGGATCTATTGTCTGTTCACAAGTTAGCTAGAGATAACAAAGTGTTTATTGGCTTTGATGAGCATAAATGTTACATTCAGGACTGTCAACGAACGAGGTTGATGGGGATTGGTAATGAGGCTGGAGGCCTATATCTCTTTAACTTGCATAATAATGGTAAGTCTACTTGTTCTAATTCTACCATTAGCTGCTTCATATCTTATCAGCTATGGCATAGTAGGTTAGGACATCCAGCTGACCCTGTATTAAATGTTTTAAAAGACAAGTTAAACATAAAATTAGGCTCTTCTTCTCCTTGTGAAATTTGTCACAAGGCAAAACAGTCTCGTACAAAATTTGATCTTAGTGATCATAAGTCAACAGAAATAGGAGAACTAATTCACTTAGATGTTTGGGGTCCTTATAAAGTTTCTAGCAAGGATGGTTTTAAATATTTTTTAACTGTTGTGGATGATTTTTCCAGATCTGTTTGGGTTTATCTATTAAAGGGAAATGATGAAGTTTATGAAAATATCGTCTCTCTTTTCAAACTCATTCAAACTCATTTTAAGAAAACCATTAAAATTGTTAGGAGTGACAATGGAACTGAGTTTTTAAATCACAAAGTTTCAAATTTCTTTAATTCTCATGGCATTGTTCATCAAACTTCATGTGTCTACACTCCACAACAGAATGGGGTAGTGGAGCGTAAACACAGGCATTTACTAAACATGGCTAGGGCTTTAATGTTTCAGGCTGGAGTTCCATTGTACACGTGGTCTGAGTGTATTCTCACAGCCACCTATCTGATAAATAGAACTCCATCCTCTATTCTAAATGGTAAAAGTCCTTATGAGATTGTCTATGGTTTTCCTCCAGTTCTCACTCATTTAAGGAATTTTGGGTGTTTATGCTTTGCTGTTAAACAGAACAATTTTGATAAGTTCAGCTCTAGGGCTGAAAAATGTGTTTTGATTGGGTATTCAAATTCCAAGAAAGGCTATAGACTTTACAGCCTAGATACTAAACGATATTTAGTCTCTAGAGATGTAACTTTTTACGAAAACGTTTTTCCATTCAAAATGAGTGAAAATCTGGAGTCTTCTTCTGAAAATTTGAATACTTTGAATTTTTTTGATAATGTTACTAGTTCTACTGATGATCTTTCTGGAAATCTGCCCAATGAGGAATTTAGGGCTCGGTCTACAACTCATGTTAATCATCCTGATTCCTCTGGTAGTATAGGTAATGTTGACAACCAATCAACTGGTGTTGACACTACTTTGTCTGCTAGGAATCAAGGAAATCTTGAAACTGATATTGAGCATGATACTCATGGTGTAGACTCCCCTCCTGAGGGTCAAAATCTTCAAAATTCAACCATTGACCCTTCTTCTTCTTCTCCTCAGTCTATAAGGCAGTCTAGTAGAATATCTCAATTTCCTAGGAAATTTGATGACTTTGTAGTAGAGGGCAAAGTAAAATATGGTATTGAAAGGGTAGTTAATTACTCTCATCTTACAAAAGAAATTTTTTGCTTTGTATCAAATCTAAATAAGTCGGTTGAACCAAGTAGTTTTTCTGAAGCTTGCAAGGATCCTAATTGGGTAATTGCAATGAATAACGAAATGGAGGCTCTTAATAGGAATGGTACATGGGTTATAACTGACCTTCCACCAGGAAGAAAACCTATTGGTTGTAAATGGGTTTTTAAAATTAAATATAAGTCCACTGGGGAAATAGAAGGGTATAAGGCTAGGTTAGTAGCCAAAGGCTATAGTCAGAGAGAAGGTATTGATTATGAAGAAACCTTCTCTCCTGTTGTTAAAATGGTAACAGTTAGGTGTGTTATAGCTTTGTCTGTTCAGTTTAATTGGCCTTTGCATCAGCTTGATGTAAATAATGCTTTTCTGTACGGTGACTTAACTGAGGAAGTTTATATGACTCTTCCAGAAGGATATTTTTCTAATGATGATAATCATGTTTGCAAACTTGTAAAGTCTCTGTATGGATTAAAACAGGCTCCTCGTCAGTGGTACGAGAATCTTTCTAACTGCTTATTTGATTTTGGTTTTAATCAAAACAGTAGTGATTATTCTCTGTTCACTCTTAAATCTGGAAATACCTTTATTATTCTGCTTGTATATGTAGATGATATTGTTATAACTGGGAATAATAATAGTGAGATTCATAGAGTGAAAAAACACTTCCAAACGAATTTTATGATTAAAGATCTTGGAAATTTGCAATTCTTTTTAGGAATTGAAATTTTAAAATCTAAAGATGGCTTATGTATGAGTCAAAGAAAATATTGTTTGGAACTATTGAATGATTTTGGGTATTTAGGCTGTAAACCTATAAATACTCCAATGGATATGAATTTAATAGTAACCGAGTCATCAAGTTCCACTTATGATCCTGTATTAGTAGATATATCTGGTTTTCAACGGTTAATTGGGCGGCTTATTTACCTGTTGGCTACTAGACCAGACATTGCTTTTGCAGTGCATTGTCTTAGTCAATTCATGCATGCGCCTCGGCGTTCACATCTGAATTTGGCGCTTAGAGTTCTACGATATCTAAAAAGGTCACCAGGTAAAGGTATTCTATTTTCTGTTTCAGATTGTTTTAAATTGTCAGCATATGTGGATGCATATTGGGGTAAATGTTTGTCTACTCGTAGATCAGTAACTGGATATTGTCTGTTTCTAGGAAATTGTCTTATTTCTTGGAAAAGTAAAAAGCAAACTGCTGTGTCTCGATCTTCAGTCGAATCTGAATATCGAGCAATGGCATCTGCCACTTGTGAACTTCTTTGGGTTATAGAAATTTTGTCTAGTCTTAATATCACTGATTTACTTCCTGTAAAGATTTTGTGTGATAACAAATCTGCAATTCAGATTGCAAATAATCCAGTTTTTCATGAAAAAACAAAACATATAGAAATTGATGTTCATCAAGTTCGAAATAAAGTTGCTAGTGGTGTACTGAAAACAGTTAAAGTTGAGTCTTTAGAAAATGCCGCTGATATATTTACAAAGTCTCTTTCTTCGCATCAGCATGATTATTTGTGCAAAATGTTGAAAATGATAGACTTGTTCAAATGTCAAGATTAAGGGAGGATGTTAAAAGATATAATTAAAATTTCTAATCTTGACATTTATTTTCTAAATAAGTGTTAACTTGAAATGTTTTGTAGTTTCAGGGTATTTTATGTATAATAAACAAATAAAGGACTGAAGTGACAAAGGCTGGAAGTTGAGAACTAGAAGGGCTGCGCCTCACTATATTAAGAAGCTAAAGGGTAGCGGAGTCCTTGTTACAAGTGAAAGGACTGAAAGTGCAAATACTGAAGGGCTGAACTGTAACTTTGAGATGATTATATTTAAAGTGCAATCTCTCTTTTTACAATTCATTCATACGATTTTATCTCTGATACATAGCTCTCTTCTCTCTTTTGCTCTCTTCTCTCTAGTTAGTATATTGTGTAAGTTTCATTTTATAGCTAGAGATTTATAGATTTCTTGTATTACTTGTAAAAGAGTATGTTATATTTCTGAGTTTGTTCATACATAAAATCGATTTATCTTTCATTAGAGAGAAATGAGGCATTTTACTGTGTTATTGTTGCTAAGATCTCAGTAATTGTTGAGTTTAGTGACCGTGATGTAGTTGTTAATCTTCATCTGGGGGATTTCGGCCGTTTCTGGGATTTATCGGGCCAATTAAGAGACAGGTCGACGTCCGGATAACTTCCTGGACGTTCGGACACTTTGAGCGGTTGAAGGTTTCCGGGTAAGTGTCTGGTAGTCGTGTGGGTGTCCGAATGATTGGACATTCCAGATAGAGTGTTGTCCGGATAGGGTGTTGTCCGGATGGGGTGTTGTCCGGATAGGGTGTTGTCCTGATAGGGTGTTGTCCGGGTAGGCTGTTGTCCGAAAAGCTTGTGTCCGGAAAGGTGTGTGTGTCCGGATAAGTGAGTAATCAACTTACGTTTTGCCCATTCATTCAGGAAACCGAGTGGAAGTGCCTATCTGAGTAGGAAAGGAAAGTAAGCGTGC
Source organism: Saussurea involucrata (assembly GCA_033807775.1). Classification (NCBI taxonomy): domain Eukaryota; kingdom Viridiplantae; phylum Streptophyta; class Magnoliopsida; order Asterales; family Asteraceae; genus Saussurea; species Saussurea involucrata. The sequence continues at coordinate 128,825,823 of CM066324.1, read as the reverse complement.
CAGGTGAGTTTTTCTAACTAAAGCTTGATGGTACTTGTTCATTTACTTGTACATGTGTGTTCGCTTAACGTATGTCGCATACAAATTACTTATGCATGGCGTGATCTGTATGGGGGGTGTGCCCCATACGATATGTGTGATCTGTATGGGGGGTGTGCCCCATACGATATGTGTGATCTGTATGGGGGGTGTGCCCCATACGATATGTGTGATCTATATGGAGGGTGTGTCCCATATGTTATAGTATGATGCTTATGGGGGGGGGTGTCCCATATGTTATAGTATGACGCTTATGGGGGGTGTGTCCCATATGTCATGGTGTGGTGTTTATGGGGGGGGGGGGGGGGGGGTGTCCCATACGTTACTTGCCAAACTGTTTATTGATTTATGTTTCGCAAACTCTTTAATTGCTATATGTGGTGTGGATGTAACTGAGGGACCTCACTAGACCTCGTGGTCTAACCCTCGCATTTTCAAAACTAAAACCCTTTTCAGGTAAACAGGTTAAGGGCAGCTCCTCTAGTGATAAAGAGAAGGCGTGAGAGCGGGCGTGGCTTGACATTAGTGGACTTCCTTTACATTCCTATATTAGAAACTCTCAGTTGTAATTAGGGTTATTCCGCAAACCCAAATGATGAATTTTGATGGTGTGAACCTTGGGCCAAGTCTTGGCGATTTATTATAATTGATGTCTTATTTCGGCATGCTTTGGAGTGGGTTGTTACATGTTGTAAAGTAAAAAAATAAAAAATCTAAATTCTACGTCATTCAAACACCTCGCAAACAACGGTTATAATCCCCATCGCTACTCCCCGTTGCCCCATCCTTGTCCATTCCCCATATCACATATCACACCGTTGGCCCTTTCCAGCGATCTTTTTTGATCTAAACTTTATCTATCAAAGGGGGAAATCAAAAGATAAGAAACAGATAAAAAAAGGAAAAGTGATGGCAGGGGCCAAGAACGTGATAGTCAATATGTAGATAAATAACAATGGGGGCCACAAAGAGTGGGGAGAGGGAGCGATACCGGTGTTTGCTTGTTTTTGAATGACGTAGGGTTTGAAATAAAACTAATTTAAGTTTCTTTATATGTTAAATTTTTTTTATAGTCGGTTACATGTAGTTTTTTCGGGTTCAAAGGATGTAAGTAACCGATTTTTAAAAGCTTACTGGTCTAATTTATTGAAAAAATGTCCAGGTACTTAATTATTCAAATGAAAAGTTTAATGATGTTTTTATTCAGAAAAAATAGTTCTGGGACTTGATCACTCAAAATGAGAATGTTTAATGTTTTTGACTTTGTTGATTTAAAAAACTAGTTCAGAAAATTAATCATTCAAAATGAAATAATTTGTTCGGTTTACTTTTTCTAAATATTTCCAAAGTTATTCGTAATAAACAAAGTTCTAAATAGCATGACATGGCGGCGAGATCACAATATTTTTCAAAACATGACTCAGGACGACAATCTATATATCATATATAATATTATATATATATATATACACACATACATAATATTGTTTTTTACTAATACTTAATGAGTTAATGATATTAAACTATTTAAATTATGTTATATATAAAAAACTAAAAAGTAAGACGTTTAAAAAGTACGAAAAATCAAATATCGTGTGCAAGTGTGTTTGCGGTCCGGTTTAGGTGGTTTAACCCCTTAGACCACAAACAAAACCGTAATGGCGGTTTTGGAAATTTTTAAATCGAGTTGTTTGACAACAATTGACCAAACAAGACCATAAAATAGGGGCTTGGCCTGACCGGTTTAGGCGGTTTGAGTATCTGATCCTTATACTAAAAAGACATGACAATTATATCCAAAATGAAAATTTCTACATATATAACAGTATTAAAAATTAATATATCGAATTATAAAAAAAATGTCTATCCTTAAAATTATAAAAAACATTTAAAAAGTTAAAACAAATATATCAACTATAATTGAATTTTCGACAAATATTGAGCAAGTCGAAGGATGCCTTTGAATTTTGGATTTGATCTTTGACGTCTTTCGGTATTTTGCTAATTAAGATAACGTGGTTAATTGAGAAATAAAAGTAAAAACATAATTTTAGACAAGTTTGTTTAATTGAGCCTACAAAGCTACAACATGAAAATTAAATATAATTAATACATGCGTATTTTCTGGCGGTCTGTTCGGTCTAGACTGTTCAAACCACATACCAGACCGAATCGAGTGGTTTGGCTATTTTTTAGACCAGACCGGACCATTAGTGATCAGACTGCTCAAATTACAAAACGGTCTGGTTTTAATTGATTCCACCGGTTGGTCCAACGTTTTTTTAACACTCCTAATCGTGTTAAAAATCCGTGTATTAGGTTTTGAAAAACGGCACACCATAGATGTTGTTAAAGCGAACTTTTTAGAGCACCAATAATAAATGAAGGTAAGAGACAAAATAAAAATAAACTATAAAACATTGTTGTAATTATTATTTTGTTTATAACATAAATTTTGAATTTCCGTTTGTAGAAACATTTTCTAAATACAATGTTACTATAAATTTTTATATCTTACCACAAGGTGAGAGCTTGTATTTCGGCAAACGACAATGCTTGCCTCGATGCTCCGTTTAATAAAGAAGAATTTAAGGAAGCCCTTTTCCAAATGCACCCCGACAAAGCGCCGGGTTCCGACGGTTTCAATCCGTGTTTTTTCCAACACTATTGGGACTTGGTTGGCCACACTATAGTCTCGACGGGCATCTCTTGGCTGCGAAATAATGCTTTCCCGGAAGGAATTAACGATGCCATCATTACTCTTATTCCCAAATGCGACTCCCCGACCTCTATGAAAGACATTCGCCCCATAGCCCTTTGCAATGTCACTCTTAAAATCATAACCAAAGTTCTCGCAAATCGACTAAAAAAACTCCTCCCAAAAGTGGTTTCGGAAAATCAATCGGCCTTCATCAAAGGTAGACTCATAACGGATAACATTCTTATTGCTTTCGAACTCCTCCATAGCATGAAGAGAAACACTAAAAAAAAAGCGGTGACGTCCCTCTCAAGGTTGATATAAGTAAAGCCTATGATAGGCTTGCTTGGAACTACATCCGGCTCATCCTTACCAAAATGGGTTTTTCCATAACGTGGGTGAACAACGACATCGCGGGATCGATCTATCCCAAGAGAGGCCTCCGCCAAGGCGACCCGCTCTCCCTGTATATATTTATCCTTTGTATGGAGGGTCTCTCTACCCTTTTGAAGGAAGCTACCTCTAGAAACCTCATCCATGGGTGTCAAGTTTCAAGACGGCCCCCGACCATTTCTCACATCCTCTTTGCGAATGACGCCATCCTCTTTTGCCATGCGTCCTTGGGAGAGTGTACGGTCCTCAAATCGATTCTTCATAACTTCGAGAAAGGGGAGGACCTAGCGGTCAACTTGGACAAGTCGGGTATTATGTTTAGTAATAACGTTGACCCTACCTCCAAAGATATCATTTCCAATATTTTCGGGGTTTCGAAACCTCTAAATACCGGGAAATATTTGGGGTTCCCCTCCGTTATTGGCCGAAACAAGATAGCTATCTTCCGATATATAAAATACAAAATTTGGCAACGCCTTTCCAAATGGCGCCATAAGCCGATCTCGAACGCGGGAAGACTCACACTTATCAAAGCGGCGGCTCAAGCCATCCCGGTATTTTTCATGAGCGTGTTTTTGCTCCCTAACTCTCTTTTAAAGGACATCCAACGCCTTCTTAACTCCTTTTGGTGGAGTTCTAAAAAGGACGAATCCCGCGCGATTAATTGGTTAACTTGGGAAAACTTTGTACGCCCCAACATTTGGGGGGGCTTGGCTTCCGTGATTTTTCGTCCTTCAACCTCACCTTGTTAGGCAAGCAAGGATGGAGACTTCTCTCCCAACCGTATACCTTGGTTAGTCAGGTCTTCAAGGCAAAATACTACCCCAATGGGGACTTTTTTGATGCAAACTTGGGACCCAATCCAAGTTTCGTGTGGAGAAGTATTTGGAGCGCTCATAAATCGTTATACAAAGGCTATAGATGGAAGGTCGGCAACGGGGAGACTATCTCCGTTTAGAGGGACCCGTGGCTTCGAGACGACCAAAAATTTTGGGTGGATAGCTCCCCTCCACCCGGCGGTGGTGACTTTAGAGTGTGTCACCTTTTCTCTCGTAACACCATCGGTTGGGATCATGATTTGATAGCTCGATCTTTCTCTTCCCGAGACAGTAGCGAGATCCTCAAGATTCCGTGCTTTCACGGCGGGAATGACCGGCTGATTTGGCACTTTAACCATAGCGGCATTTATTCGGTTAAAAGCGGCTATACTTTTCTGATGAAGCTGTCCCAAAACCACTCCAATCCTCCTCTCAATCCTTTTTGGAACCGTATTTGGAAGGCAAGGATCCCTCACAAAGTTAGATGCTTCTTTTGGAGGCTTAGAAAAGATGTCCTTCCTCACCGGGTCAACTTTCAAAAACGCGGAATAAATGTCCCGTATCTTTGTGCCCTCTACGGGTCCAACCCGGAAAACAACTGGCACATTTTCATTGGTTGCTCTGTCTCCGTGAAGGTTTGGAAGGAGGCAAACTTTTGGGACTACATCGATGCGATCGCGACCGATTCGGAGGACTTCTCCTCCTTTCTAACAGCCTGCTTGAATGACAGCAACGATACGAACCGCGACAATATCCTCATGATTTGCTGGAGCATATGGAAACTGTAACACTCCAATTTCCGGGTGATTGTTCGTCCTAAATATCGGGTTTAAATGTAAGTCTTCATAATTTTCTTCAATCTTCCTTCTAGTGGCAACTTGAAATTTGGTGGGTTTAGTGGTGTGTGTATGCATGTACCCATGCATGTGTTTAAGAAAACCCACGTTGCCACCCTATGCATGCACCTTATAGATTATCTCTAATTCAAAGCTTGGAGGACTGCCACTGGCCCACTGCTCTTCGAAAACTCACAGTACAAACATACCGAGAGTGCCATGGCGAGAATGCCATGGGCACTCTCGCGAGCGTCACTTTCGCTGGAGGACGGCGTCGAGTTCGTGGGGAGTTGCGGTACATTTCGGGCGAGAGTGCCCGGCGAGTATGCCGGGGGCACTCTCGCTGGTGTCAAGTCCAAGATCTAGGGTCACCTAAAGAACTAAGATTTCTTTATAAATTCGAAGGTAAGATGTTAATAACACTCGTTGTTTCTCTTAGATTATGGATTACATTCATTGTGGAACCTAAACTCAAGATTTTGTTATACTTAGGGTTCTTTATAAACTCTTAGGGTTTCTCCAAAGGTTTGAGGGTTTTCACTTCACAAACCCTAGGTGAGTTCTTCTTGATTCACTAAGCTCATTAATGCCTATGTATCTACATTCTTTGAGTAATTGCTTATTTTACTTGTTTCTCTCATTATTCTATGATATGTGACCTAACTTTCCTCTTTTGGTAAATAAGGGTTTAACTATGATGATAATGTGATTTAAAGGTGAAAAGAGATGGATGGGTGGTGTAGGAGTATACTCTTGAGTATATACGCACCTCTCCTTCTCTACAACCCCAAAGTAGAAGTAAATCTAAATGAGGGATTTGGTGTTCAAAGTATTATGAATCAAATATAACTTAATGATGTTCTTATGATGATTATTGTGTTTCAAGGATGTTATTATGTATATGAGGACTTGTATATTGTGGTGACACTATGATGTCTTAATGGACTAAAGACCTAGTATGGTTGACGTCTTAATGGACTAAAGACCTAGTATGGTTGACGTCTTAATGGACTAAAGACCTAGTATGGTTGATGTCTTAATGGACTAAAGACCTAGTATGGCTGACGTCTTAATGGACTAAAGACCTAGTATGGCTGGCGTCTTAATGGACTAAAGACCTAGTATGGTTGATGTCTTAATGGACTAAAGACCTAGTATGGTTGATGTCTTAATAGATAAAGACCTAGTTTGGGTTGATGCCTAATATTGAAATGATGTAACTTGCTGTCAACCGGTAATGGATGACTTAACACTTTATATTTTGTACGAATGATCTATATTGTAAAACTTGCTATTGTGGCTAGGCTTTTGGCTAACACTTCTTTTGTACGTTGTGTTTAAGCATGCCTTCTTAGCGGTGGTACTTCCCGGGGTTGAGGGAAGAGTGGTGACGAGAGATAGTATTTTTGGATGGACATAGAGGCGGGCATTTGTTGTATAGTTGGATATACTTTTGTGAGCGAGATAACGACACCCGTTTATAATCTGAACTTTGTTAAGTCTAGATTAGTAGGTTGTTGAGTTTATTCCGTTCGATTAAATTGTAATGTAAACGTCACGATATTACTTCCCCTTTTTGGGTGATTTGTCTATGTCAAAGAGTTTAAATTCCGAATTTATTCAGGTTTAAACTTACCTTAAATTTTAGGGTGTTACAAGTTGGTATCAGAGAAATGGTTTAAGCGAACTAGGTATTAATGTGAGATGCCTAGACTTAAACTAGATCGACTTAAGCGGTGAGCTGTGAGATGGGTAGAACTCGTAAGATAAGGCAGTCTTATAGTTAATGATAATGCACTAATTGAGGATTTCGATTGTGGTAATGAGGATTCTTATGTGTAACTTGTTCATAGTTTCAATTAGCTATTGCTATTATGAACTCGTTGTTACGTAAGCATGCTTGGGATTACTATAGTTGCGATAATTGATGAATGTATTGGTATGTTCAGTTGTATGAAACTTATGCCATGTTACTTACCTCTACTTGAAATGTGTGGCAGACGACTAATGGTTAACACTCGTAGTAGGCTGGAGGGCCATGATGCTACGCTATCTACGGCCGATCAACCAAGGGTGACGGCGGTGGAAGGACCTCCACTTAACACTAACTTAACACTAACTTGTTGGGTGGTGGAGTTGAGCACATACCTCGACGAAACTTGGAAATGTCTGATCCTATCTTAGAATAGGCAACGGCGGAAACCAGAATGATGGACCGAATGATGGCGGCCATGAATCGAGCCATGGCACAACAACAGAAACAATTTCTGAAACTGTTGGAAGACCGAGACACCAACAACCGTAGGCATGAAACGGTTGCCGAGAACATAATAGTGGCTGGTTCCGGGGGTACCGGGAATGGGATTCCTACTGACGGATTGGGCACCAATGATGTGAGGCAGGAAGGGAAGGGATGCTCGTTTAAAACTTTTCTTAGTTGTCGACCGCCCGAGTTTAAAGGCTCAGATGATCCGGTTGTGTGCATGAACTGGATAAGAGAAATGGAACAGGCCTTCCAAACTAGTGAGTGCGGGGAGAATCAAAAGGCTAAGTTTGGTTCGCAAATGCTGAGAGGGGCGGCCCTCACATGGTGGAATGTTTACTCCACTTCTATTGAGGCTTCTGTATTGGCCAAACTAAGTTGGTCTATGTTCAAAAAGAAAGTTCTGGAGGAATACTGTAATGAGAGGGCCATGGACCGGATTGAAGAGAGTTTCCGGAACTTAAAAAAGGGAAATATGCCGGTGAAAGAGTACAATCGACTGTTCATGGATAAACTGGGATTGGTGGGACATCTGGTCCTGAATGAGAAGAAGAAGATCAAGGCTTACATCAGGGGCCTTCCTTCGGACATGATGACGATGGTCCGAGTATCTAAGGCTTCCACCCTTCGCGAGGCAATCGAGGAAGCCCAACTGGTTGAAGATGCGTACAGTCGAGACAGAGAGGTGAGTAATCGAGCCTCGAAAAAGAGGAAATGGGAGGGGAGTTCGACACCCTCCAAGAAACCGAGGTCTTTCAGTAACAACTACCGAGGGTCCGACCTTAGGCACGAAGCTAGGTGGTGTCCCAAATGCCGAAGCAAGCATCATGGTCAGTGCAAACCAAACGGGGTGACTTGTTTCAAGTGTGGGAAGTCGGGGTATATCCGCAACGATTGCCCGGCCAAGGAGATCACCTGTTTTGAATGCAAAGAACCGGGCCACATTAGAAGCGAGTGCCCGAAATTAAAGACTGGGGGAAGCGAAGGAAAGAAGGTAGACCCTCCGAGAGCGACGGGCCTGGCATTCCAGATGACGGGTGACGAGGCGAAGGCCTCGATAGATGTAGTATCGGGTACGTTTCTCCTAAACTCCGTACCTACGCGTGTGTTGTTTGATTCGGGTGCGAGTTTTTCTCTTGTGTCGACCTCTTTTTCTCAAAAATTGTATGTGCCCACTAGTTGCTTGGAAGAAGCTATGGTGGTGGAAATAGCCGACGGAGGGCAAGTAGTGGTTCGAATTATTCTACGAGGTTGTACGTTGGAAATCGAAGGAAAGAAATTCCCAATAGACTTGATGCCAATGGTAATTAGAGGATTCGATGTAGTGGTTGGAATGGATTGGCTATCCGGGAACCAAGCCGAAATCTTATGTGCAAAGAAGTTGATCCGCCTACCTTCTTTGGATGGAAACGGTGTGGTCGTCTATGGTGAGCGAAGAAAGGGAGATGTAACAATCATCTCCATGTTGAAGGCGCGAAAATGTTTGGTCAAGGGGTGTACGTCCTTCCTAGCATACATAATTGATGCTAAGTTGGAAAAGAGAAAGCTTGAGGACGTGAAGGTACGCGAATTTCCCGACGTATTCCCGGAAGACTTGTCGGGTTTGCCACCGGATCGTCAAGTGGAGTTCAAGATAGACTTGGCACCGGGAAAGGCTCCGATAGCTAGGGCTCCCTACCGTTTGGCTCCATCCGAAATGCAAGAGATGATGGCCCAACTCCAAGAACTTTTAGAGAAGGGATTTGTGAGGCCAAGTTCATCTCCTTGGGGAGCACCGGTTTTGTTCGTCAAGAAGAAGGATGGCACCATGAGGATGTGTATCGACTACCGTGAATTGAACAAGGTAACCGTGAAGAACAAGTATCCACTTCCTAGAATCGACGACTTATTCGACCAACTCCAAGGAGCGGGATGCTTCTCAAAGATCGATTTACGTTCGGGTTATCATCAAGTGAAGGTTAGAGAGGATGACATTCCAAAGACGGCTTTCCGGACGCGTTATGGGCACTACTAATTTCTCGTAATGCCGTTTGGGTTAACAAACGCACCGGCGGTGTTCATGGACTTGATGAATCGAGTGTGTCGCCCCTTCCTCGACAAGTCTGTGATTGTTTTCATAGACGATATCTTAGTGTACTCCAAAGACGAAGTAGTTCACGAGAAATACCTTCGGGAAGTGCTAGAGGTTCTAAGGAAGGAGAAGTTGTACGCGAAATTCTCCAAGTGTGACTTTTGGTTGAGCGAGGTCCAATTCTTGGGTCACGTGGTTACCCGAGATGGAGTGAAGGTAGACCCTTCTAAAATCGAGGCAATGATGAATTGGGAGCCTCCCAAGAGCCCGAGTGAAATTCGAAGTTTCTTAGGCTTGGCGGGATATTACCGGAGGTTTATTCAAGACTTTTCCAAGATTGCTTCTTCGTTGACGGCTCTAACTCGGAAGAATGTGAAGTTTGTATGGACCGCAAAATAAGAGGAAGCATTTCGTACTCTCCAAAAGAAACTGTGTGAAGCACCAATCTTATCCTTGCCCGAAGGATTGGAAGATTTTGTGGTCTATAGCGACGCATCCAAGATGGGCTTGGGGTGCGTGTTAATGCAAAGGGGAAAAGTAATCGCTTATGCTTCAAGGCAACTCAAGGTACACGAAAGGAACTACCCTACACACGACTTGGAATTGGCCGCGGTTGTGTTCGCGTTGAAGTTGTGGCGTCATTACCTTTACGACACTAAATGTACGTTGTACACGGATCACAAGAGCTTGAAGTATGTATTCGATCAAAAAGAGTTAAATATGAGGCAACGGAGGTGGTTGGAGTTGCTCAAAGATTATTATTGTGAATTGCTTTACCATCCGGGTAAGGCCAATGTAGTCGCCGACGCCTTGAGCCGAAAGGAATATAGCGGGAGTATACGTACCAACCTTTCAAGGATCGACATAGTGTCAAGCTTGGTAGAGCGGATTAGAGCGGCGCAATTCGAAGCCTTAAAGGAAGAAAACCTCAAGGATGAGATAATGGTGAAGCAGAAACAACTCTTAACGGAAGATAACCGTGGAATTAAGTTGTTCAACGGGCGCATGTGGGTGCCCAAGTTAGGTGGAAATTGGGAATTACTCATGGACGAGGTCCACAAGTCCAAATACTCTATTCATACCAGAAGTACCAAAATGTATTGAGCCTTGAAGTTATACTATTGGTGGCCGGTCATGAAATTAGACGTAGCGCACTATGTGGAGCAGTGTACGACTTGCTCACAAGTGAAGGCTCAACATCAGTTACCTTATGGCAGTTTACGATCTTTGGAAATTCCTGAGTGGAAGTGGGAGAAAATTACAATGGATTTTGTGACCAAGTTGCCAAGGACCTTGAGGGGTCATGACACCATTTGGGTGATAGTGGACCATTTGACGAAAAGTGCACATTTCTTGGCTATGCGGGAAACTTTACCGATGGACAAATTGGCAAAGCTCTATATTGATGAAGTAGTCTCGAAGCACGGCGTACCCGTATCCATAGTCTCCGATCGGGATAGTCGGTTCACATCCAGATTTTGGCAAGCCTTACAAGAAGAACTCGGCACGAGAGTAAATCTAAGCACGACATATCACCCACAAACGGATGGGCAAAGCGAAATGACTATTCAAACCTTGGAGGATATGTTAAGGGCTTGTGTAATTGATTTCGGGGGAAATTGGGACACTCATCTACAGTTAGTAGAATTTGCTTACAACAATAGTTATCACGCTAGCTTGAAGGCAGCCCCGTTTGAGGCTTTGTATGGGAGGAAGTGTAGAACTCCCGCGTGTTGGCTAGATGCGGGAGAAAAACAATTTGCCGGACCAGAAATCGTACAAGAAACGGCCGATAAAGTTAAGACCATTAGAGAACGCTTGAAAGTGGCCCAAGATCGACAAAAGAACTACGCCGACAAGAAAAGGAGACCGGTAGAGTTCCAGGTGGGGGAAAGAGTGATGTTGAAAGTGTCCCCTTGGAAGGGATTGATTCGTTTCGGGAAGCATGGAAAGTTGAGTCCCCGTTTCCTTGGGCCATTCACCATTCTAGAGCGGGTGGGTTCGCAAGCCTACAAATTGGACTTGCCACCGGAAATGGATGGGATCCATCCCACTTTCCATGTAGGTTACCTACGAAAGTGCTTAGCGGAAGGAGAGAGCGTGATACCATTATCGGAGATCCGGGTGGATGACAATTGTTGTATCGAGGAGCCCGAAGCCATTTTGGATAGAGCGGTTACGAAACTTCGACACAAAGAAGTAGTCAAGGTCAAAGTGAAATGGAAGCACCATCGAGGAGCAAATGTCACGTGGGAACCGGAAGAGGAGATGAAGAGGAAGTACCCTAACCTTTTCAGTTAACCCCAAATTTCGAGGACGAAATTTTCTTCAAGGAGGGGAGGATTGTAACACTCCAATTTCCGGGTGATTGTTCGTCCTAAATATCGGTTTTAAATGTAAGTCTTCATAATTTTCTTCAATCTTCCTTCTAGTGGCAACTTGAAATTTGGTGGGTTTAGTGGTGTGTGTATGCATGTACCCATGCATGTGTTTAAGAAAACCCACGTTGCCATCCTATGCATGCACCTTATAGATTATCTCTAATTCAAAGCTTGGAGGACTGCCACTGATCTTCGAAAACTCACAGTACAAACATGGCGAGAGTGTCATGGCGAGAATGCCATGGGCACTCTCGCGAGCGTCACTTTCGCTGGAGGATGGCGTCGAGTTCGTGGGGAGTTGCGGTACATTTCGGGCAAGAGTGCCCGACGAGTATGCCGGGGGCACTCTCGCTGGTGTCACTATCGCCGGCGTGGGATTGGTGTTAAATGCAGCGGCAAACGGGAATTTAGAGAGGAAAACCATTTCTTGCAATATAGCAGCCGACACTTCCTCTCTCTTGCAATAACTCACCCATCTACCCCCTTCTCCATTAATTGCTAAACCATTTACTCCTCCAAGATCGTTGGAACCCTAAAATCAAGATTTGTTCTACCCTCATTAATTGTTAGGGCAAGCCATTTCACCATTTAAAAGCTAGAGGTTTCAAGTCCAAGATCTAGGGTCTCCTAAAGAACTAAGATTTCTTTATAAATTCGAAGGTAAGATGTTAATAACACTCGTTGTTTCTCTTAGATTATGGATTACATTCATTGTGGAACCTAAACTCAAGATTTTGTTATACTTAGGGTTCTTTATAAACTATTAGGGTTTCTCTAAAGGTTTGAGGGTTTTCACTTCACAAACCCTAGGTGAGTTCTTCTTGATTCAATAAGCTCATTAATGCATATGTATCTACATTCTTTGAATAATTGCTTATTTTACTTGTTTCTCTTATTATTCTATGATATGTGACCTAACTTTCCTCTTTTGGTAAATTAGGGTTTAACTATGATGATAATGTGATTTAAAGGTGAAAAGAGATGGATGGGTGGTGTAGGAGTATACTCTTGAGTATATACACACCTCTCCTTCTCTACAACCCCAAAGTAGAAGTAAATCTAAATGAGGGATTTGGTGTTCAAAGTATTATGAATCAAATATAACTTAATGATGTTCTTATGATGATTATTGTGTTTCAAGGATGTTATTATGTATATGAGGACTTGTATACTGTGGTGACACTATGACGTCTTAATGGACTAAAGACCTAGTATGGTTGACGTCTTAATGGACTAAAGACCTAGTATGGTTGACGTCTTAATGGACTAAAGACCTAGTATGGTTGACGTCTTAATGGACTAAAGACCTAGTATGGTTGATGTCTTAATGGACTAAAGACCTAGTATGGTTGACGTCTTAATGGACTAAAGACCTAGTATGGTTGACGTCTTAATAGACTAAAGACCTAGTATGGTTGATGTCTTAATGGCTAAAGACCTAGTTTGGGTTGATGCCTAGTATTGAAATGATGTAACTTGCGGTCAACCGGTAATGGATGACTTAACACTTTATATTTTGTACGAATGATCTATATTGTAAAATTTGCTATTGTGGCTAGGCTTTTGGCTAACACTTCTTTTGTACGTTGTGTTTAAGCATGCCTTCTTAGCGGTGGTACTTCCCGGGGTTGAGGGAAGAGTGGTGACGAGAGATAGCATTTTTGGATGGACATAGAGGCGGGCATTTGGTGTATAGTTGGATATACTTTTGTGAGCGAGATAACGACACCCGTTTATAATCTGAACTTTGTTAAGTCTAGATTAGTAGGTTGTTGAGTTTATTCCGTTCGATTAAATTGTAATGTAAACGCCACGATATTACTTCCCCTTTTTGGGCGATTTGTCTATGTCAAACAGTTTAAATTCCGAATTTATTCAGGTTTAAATTTACCTAAAATTTTAGGGTGTTACAGAAACTCAGAAATTCTGCTTGGTTAAACGATGCGGTTAAAAATCCGAGGTGGGCGGCTCACCTTGCAAAACCTCTCGTGATGAGAGGCTGTCGGTTAATGGCACTAGCTAGCTTGATCTTGCACCTTTCGTTGATTGCAAACTGTGGCATGCCCCCCCCCCCCCCCCCCCCCCTTCGAATTTTCTTAAGTGTAATATCGATGCGGCAACTTTCACTTCATACAATCAATGGGGATCCGGAGCGGTCCTTCGTGATCACAACGGTGTTGTTTTAGCCTGTCGTGCCACACTCGACGTTGGCATACCGTCGATTATGGAGTGTGAGACCATGGCCCTGTTGCATGCGATCGAATGGGTTAGGGACCTGGGTCATCAACGGGTCATCTTTGAATCTGATGCGAAGCTAGTAGTCGACGCCCTCAATACGGATTCGGAGAATCTCTCAGAGTTCGGGTCTCTCATCGAATGGGGCAAATCCCTCCTTGTCCACTCGACTGACTACCTTGTTAGTTTCGTCCGAAGACATGCGAACAATACGGCTCACACCATTGCTAAGAATGCTCAAAGATTATCAAGTCGTGTTACTATGTTAAATATTCCTATTTTCATGGCTGATCATGTTCAGCCCCCTTGTAATTTGGCTCATTAATGATAGTTATCCTTTTACTTCAAAAAAAAAGAAACCAATGATTGAAAATACCATCTAAAATTCCCATCATGAAATCAAATCATTTCAAAGAGAGTTTTAAGTTTTAACGTTATAACAAAAAACCTCAAATCAAACCAAATCTTATGTCCCCCACGAACAATGTTCATTAAACCTTTTTAAGGACCATGCTAGGCATGGGAATTGGCCCCGACCCGTCGGGGAACCCGGTCCACCCGCTCCGATCGTGGATGGGGACGGGGATCCCCGTTTGTCTCAAACCGGGGATGGGGACGGGGACGGGTATCGCACCCCCCGCCCCGCCCCCGTTTATATATTAATTAATATTTTTTTCATAGTTTTTTAAGATGTTGGTATGTATATTGGATGTCACATCTAAATACAATTACTTGATATGGTTTTGGATATTACTCGACATGGTTTTAAGCATTACTCGATATGTTTTGGTACGTTTGACGCTATTTTTTTTAGATTAGATTGATTTTATTTTGTTTTTTGGTTATCATTTGTTATATGATCTTGTGAATTTTTTGTATTAAATTAAATTCCTAACTAGGTTTAAAATATAAAATAGTTATTTTTCGGATGTTAGTATGTATATTGAACGTCAAATCAATATATAATTACTCGATATGGTTTTGGATATTACTCGATATGTTTTGGTACGTGTGACGTTAACTATTTTTTTTTTGTTTAGGCCGAATTTCTTTTGGTTTTATGTTATTAATTACTATATGAAGTTGTAATTTTTTGTATTAAAATAATTTTTTTCGATCGGGGAAAAATCCCCGTTCCCCGGTTGGGATGGGGATGGGGATGGGGATATGATCATATTCCCCGGCGGGGACGGGGATTCAGTTATATCGGTCTAGGCACTTACATTCGGTTATGGATTTTTCGTTGAACCGGTCCTAGAAATATATAAAAATTGAAGCATCTTTCACAAAGCATGATGCATTTCTTGCTTTCTTGGTATGCAGATGTAGAAGTAAAAGATGCAACAAAAAAAACACTCAAAAAATCATCCATGAAGACAAGAAAAAGAAGAAGAAAAAAAACAGTTGATACCAAATAAAATGGAAGCAATATCAGCAAATAAAGTTTAACAATTTTCCCTTTTTATTCAAAATGAAAAACAAATCCATCTCTCAAAAAAACCAACCCAGTTCTCTCTACTACACATTCTTCTTTAACAACACCACCACTTAAATGAAGCAATCAGATTGATTCTGAATGTGAAGGAGATGCATCATTTTCATTTTCAGATGAAGGCGATCGCGAACCTTTCTTTTTCGAAGGGGAAGATGCCGAAGAATGTCTCCCCCCACCATATGGGAACACCGATGGATCCACCATTGGCACACTCATCCCATAATTATATGAATATCCCACCAATGGGTGATCGTATTTACAAGTTGGCCCAAACTTGCAGATTCCATAAAGGTTATAGTACGAACACACTGCTTGCCCCTGCATTTTTTCAAACCGCTTCAATGACCTTCTCACAATTTTCTTTTAAATTCATAACCTTTTGAGAATGCCACTTTTTATATATAAGAATGATACTTCCATATATACAAGAATGCCACTAAACTTGTCAAAACATTATCTAGCTAATAGAATATGTCCCATAAATTGATTATGAACCCGGGAACCGACCACAACACGACATGTGGCATATTCATCAGGAATATTGACGTGTTATTCATCATGAATGTTGTAAAACATTCATCATGAATGTATGATTTATGATGAATAACACTTCTATATTCATCATGAATATAGAATATGTCCCATGGGGCAGGTTTTGTTAGGAACCTAAAATTGATTAGGAACCCGTGAACTGCCCACAGAGCAACACGTTGCATATTCGTCAGGAATATGGACGTGTTATTCATCATGAATTTTGTTACATGCCCATCATGAACTTGTGATTCATGATGAATAAAACTTTCATATTCATGATGAATATTCATCTTGAAAAGGGACACGTAGCGCGCCGTGGGCGGTTCCCTGGTTCCTAATCAATTTTGGGTTCCTGCCGGAACTTCCCTCATAGTCTCATTTTCAACAGTATCATGTGTCTAAAGATTCATGTTAATCACATAAAAAATCTCCTGTCCCCAAATCATGTCCTCCCACCAATCACGTGAAGACACATAATTACTTCATTTAATATAAATTTACTTAATTTATGTTTTCATGTGATTGGTGGACATGATAAGAGATATTTATTCAACTTACAGGTCTGAGAGGAAGGCCGAGTGGGCCAAGTGAACTAGCAGCCATTTGAGCAATCTTTTCCTTCGGGTGATGATACTTGCAGTCTGATCCATATTTGCAGTTTCCGGTGTTCATAAAATAACGACATTCTGGTTCACCAGGCCGTTCAGGCAGATTAGAAGCAGAAGTCAACGGATAGGCCTGGTCAATGGAACCCGAACCACCAAACATGCTGGCCGAGCTTACTGGGCTCAAACTTCCCTGAGGAAAGAATGCCATAACATAAACTATTGACCCTTTTCGTTAAAACGCAAAAAAAAAAAAACTAAACCGAGATAACTTCTACTGGTACTCAAAACCCACAATAATGAGCAACTGGATCTTTCATCATACCAAAATAAACCAATTTGATGTATGAAAACTATAAAAAGAAAAGACATTTTTGAAGAAGAAAAAGTTGAAAGAATCTTGAAAATCCTAGATGTTACATATACTTGCCATAAACTATAAACCAACTTAAATTCCAAAACTGGTAACCCAAACCACAATAATGATCAACTGAAGTTTTCATCATGCCAAAATAAACCAATTTGATGTATGAAAGCAAAGAGAAGACATATTTTGAGATGAAAAAGTCGAAAGAATCTTGAAAATCCTAGATGTTCATACAAGGCAAGATAAACTAGACCAACAAAAATTCCAAAATGGGTACCCAAAATCCACAATCATGATCAACTGGATCTTTCATCATGCCAAAAGTAGACCATTTTTATGTATGAAAGCGGAAAAAAAGACATTTTTTAGATGAAAAAGTTGAAAGAATCTTGAAAATCCTAGATGTTACATATAGTAACCATAAACTATTGACCCCTTCCATTATAAAGCAAACTAAGCTGTTATAGCGGTCAAAATATGAAATTGAGGTCAGGACCGTGATTTGAAATAGCAGTTGTCACGATCGTAAAGCGGTTCATATGTTAATTAGAATTATACAAATAATATAAACATACACAGACACATGTATACATAACTCAAGATCTATTCTTTAATATAATCGACCGTCTTTTTATCTTATGACTGAAATAAAACATATTATATGTATTCAATAAAAAAAATATAAATAATGATGTCCAAATCCAAACAAAAATAATTGAACAATGTAAACACATTTTATTCAAAGCCAGAGGTCAAAGTGATGGTGTCCAAATCCAAAAAAATAAGGATAACGAAGCCTTAATGTTGTCGGATAACATGAAACCCAAAGCAAGTCCAAAAATAAAAGCCTACATAATTACTTTTTAACACCAAAACAGCCTATGTACAAATAGCGGTTATGCGGCTGCTTTTTTACGTTCAAAATGCTGTCATTTAGTGGTCATTAGCGTGGCTAATCGCAGGACCGCTATTTGACCACCGCCAACCGCAATAGCACCACTATAGTGGCGCGATTAGCAGCATAGAATGCAAGATAAACTAAACGAGTATAAATTCCAAAACTGATACCCAAAATCCACAATCATGATCAACTGGATTTTTTTATGTATGAAAGCTACAAAGAAGACATTTTTGAGATGAAAAAGTTGAAAGACATCTTGAAAATCCACAATAATGATCAACTAAATGTCTCATTATGCCAAAAAAAACCAATTTGATGTACGAAAGCTACAAAAAAGATATTTTTTGAGATGAAAAGGTTGGAAGAAAACTTGAAAATCCACAATAATGATCAACTAGAATACTAGATGTCTCATTATACGAAAATACACCAATTTGATGTACAAAAGCTACACAAAATACATTTTTTGAAATGAAAAGGTTGAAAGATGACTCATTATGCCAAAATAAACCAACTTGATGTATGAAAGCTACAAAAAAGACATTTTTTTAAATAAAAAGCTTTAAAAAAAATCTTGAAACCCCATAATGATCAACTAGATGTCTCATTATGCCAAAATAAACCAATTCGATGTATAAAACCTTAAAAAAAACACATTTTCTGAGATGAAAATTTTGAAAGAATCTTGAAAATCGTAGATGATGCCATACTTACCATATAAGTGCTCCAACCTTGTGTGGGACCCATGCCTTGAGAAGGAGGAAGAACAATTGGTAAGTAAGTTTGAGGAGGAGGAGTCTGTAAGAGAGGATCAGAAACATATGTTGCTCTAGGTAATGACCATGCAGATGAAGGTACAAGTGTCGATGCATATGAAACAGATCCATCCAGCGATGGCTGTGGATGATGGAACTTGCAAGCAACTCCAAATTTACAGGATCCAGTTCGTATGTAATGCGGGCATGCCTTCTCTTCCTAAAACAATATAATTAATTAACAATTTTAAACAACATTAGAAAGTAGCAGTGATTAATTATTAAGACAAATAAATACCTGCCGCATAGGTAGACCGAGCATGTTCAACACGACTGGTCCAGCACCACGCCTATCACGAGGATGATTGTATTTGCAAGTCGATCCAAATTTGCAAGTACCCGTCTTTAGAAAATACTGAAAAAATGGAGAGACTTCAATTACAAACATTTCCCATAAAATGCTTTTCAATGTAAGGGGGATAACCAAAGAAAGTGCAAAATGCATCAAAATGCAATGAAGTTGTTTGCATTAGTTTCTATTTAGTGTAACAAAAAAATTATTTTCTCAAACAATGTTAAGAAGTTTTAAAATATTTCTACTTTTTATACATTTTGACTGGTAACCTACTGATCTTGTAACGTTTGATGATGTGGATGCCAAGTTTATCCTTCACTTCGTTGTAAACATTTTGTATACCTTTTGTAAACGGGTATAAGGGTATCAAGCCAACAACAATTAAACTTAGTCACATTTAACTACAAACAAATTCATGTTTCTATTGCAGATAACCAAGTAAAAGAAGAACAATCAAACACAAAGATTTATGCACTTCACCCAACAGGGCTACAATTACAGGCAATAGCAAATTGGTTGTTTGGTTTTCAGTGTAAGAAGAAAACCATGCAAAAGAAAGAATACAGCAAAAGAAACTAAGACCAAAATGCAAGGAATTTTGCCTTCGTTTCTATTTAGTGTAAAAAATATTAAAAGAATTCCTCTTTTTCTCTCAATCAATGTAACAAAGTTTCAAAATTTCCTATTTAATGTAACAAAGTTTCAAAAGTTCCTATCTTTTACCCATTTTGACCGGTAACTAGTTGATCTTGTAACACATGATAACATGAATGCCGAGTTTATGGTCAACTTCACCGTAACCTTTTTGTAAACCTTTTGTAAACGGGTATCCATATAATTACATGTTACAAAATCAAAAGGTTACCGGTCAAACAGGGCACAAAATAAGAAATTTTGAAACTTTGTTGAATCAAAGGATGAAAAAAGATTCTTTCTTACACTAAAGAAGAACCACACTAAACTTTGTTGCATTTTTATGTGTCTAACATTAAAGCAGAAAGACCGCTTAAGGACCCTAATAGAAATGTAATCCTACTGGGATTGGATTATGAGTAAGACCCTATTGTTTTGGCCTCATTTGTGATTGAAAGTTGCAATGACTAGTTTTGCAGTGTTTGGCAAATCCAATTCTAAGTCTGATTTCTAACTTTTTAGGGGTGAAAATAATCGGATATTGAGAAGTAGTTGCAGAGTTGCTACAAGAAAACTGATTTTTTATAGTAAATGTAAAATTATTTAACTATTTGTAACTTGATTACTTTCTTGCAACTAATTATTTGAGCATGATGCCCATGGGCGTGTAGCTCAGTTGGCAAAGAGGAAAAACGACTTTGCTCAAACACACAACAGGTTCAAGTTTGAATCTTGCAGGAGACGAACTTGGGCCCCACTAGCCTCAATAATGCCTCCTGACATGTGGTCCCTACCTGTTTGGGGCCAGTCATAGCCAGTAATCAACCTTTTTGCACAAATATTGCACTAATCACTTCTAAAACACACATTCAAAGGTATCTCAACAATCACTCCCATAAGTAAGAATGTGCACAATTAAAGATCTGAACTCAAGTAGCAATTTGAAAACCCATAAACAAAGTTATCCCTTTTTATGAAAAATTCCAATGATTTACTATGAAATCCATAAAAATTATTGCAAACATCGAAACCACAGCAACATAAACATCTACAAAGGAACTTACCCCGCAGTCCGGCTCTCCAACCCTCTCTGGGAGCTCACCTCCATAATGATTGACCTATAAATCGATAATAAAGATGGAAACAATCATGCATCAAACTTCAAGAACACGAAAAACAACAAGCTTTTATCCCAATTAAATTGCCATAGCCCAAAAACAACCACAAATCTTTTTGGATAAAAGTCTTGTTATAAAAATTATAAAACTCTAAAATGGATAACATTCAACTAATGATGCACCAAGGCTCTTTCTATTACTCAATTAACTGACCTACAACTAAAGAAAATTAAAGCTACATGGGAAAGCTACTATAGAGGGCGGTTTAGGGGAAAACCCCCGAAAAAATGAAAAACTGAGGAAACGTTCATCTAGACGGTATGCACATGTGAATACAAGTAATTGAAGTTGTTTTTTGATTTTTATGCACGTGTTCATACCGTCCAGATGAACGGTTACCAGGGTGTTCCTTAGTTTTTCATTTTTGTGTGGTTTTCCTCTAAACATGACCCTGTATCAAAAACCACAAATAAAGAAAATTAAGCCAATTTTACAAGAGGGTGTTTTTCTTTACCTGCCCAATGTGGGTTGGATGGTTAAACCTACAACTATTTCCATAGCCACACACGCCAGTCCTTAAATAAAATATACAATCAGGTTCACCAGGCCGATCCGGGTACGCCATCGAACCACCATCGGCTTTTCCATCCGTCTGAATTCTCAACCGCCTTACAGCTTCTTCAAGAAATTTAATGAAAAAAAAACATACATATATTCAAGAATTAAACAATAAAAACTAAGAATTCACGAATTTTAAACAGTTCAAGATCACAACGGTGGTAAAATGATCAAAATTAATAAATTATCATACGGAAACAATCAATTCAGACATAGGGCAAAATAAACAGAGAGAAAATTAGGGGAAATCTTTCCAACAGATGAATCAAATTGTAACAGAGTAACATCAGAGAAATACACAAACTTAACAAATGAAGCATTCAAAGCATGATCGCATTCTGATGGGGTTGCTTCGAAATTAAGCATTATTAAATCAGTAACAGAGAAAATGCTAATTTAATACTCAAAAACACAAGTTTTATACGTATGGATTGTACCTTCAATGTTATGAACAGGATTGGAAGAAGAATTAGCGACGCCACCATTCCTCTGAACACGCCGATTATCCGGCATACCAATATATATTTTTTATAAATGCAAAACGGATTGAAAATGATTTTTTTTAATTTATTTATATAAAAAATTACTCGAACAGTGTTTCTGTGATGCTCTGCGTGTGTTCTGTTTTTCTTTTTAATAAACTAATCAAACCCAAAACGATGACCAAATTTAATCAAAACCCAGAAATTATAAAAAATGATATCGACAATTGATTTAAAAGAAAGACGATGATTATGACCGATTTCAACTTGAGGGGAAAAGGTTAAATTTCATCGTTCTTGTTGATCATCAAAGTGAGAAATTGAATTGAAAACCATGAGAATAATCTCAAACCCAAATGAAATTCATGAATGATCTATCAATGTGATGAATCAAATATTCTTTCTTCACCTTTTCCATTTCGGTAATTTCCCTCAACTTCCCCTCTTTCTCTCTCTAACTTTCTCTCTCTACAAATTTCTTGATTTTTAATTTTTTGGATCTCCTCGATCTCGAACAAGAATTTTTATTTTTTTTATTTTTTAAATATTTTATATAAATTTATTGTTTTTTCTCCTCGTGTACGAATGGGAAATATTGTCGACTGTTAGTTGACTAAATAGTCCTGGGAATCTAGAAGGGGTGAAGTTGCTAGTGAGGGGTAATATAGTAAATTTGCATCAACAAAATACGGTGTAATAAATTATGTATTTTTTTTTTTTTGCTGAAAATACGGAAATTGTTTTTTCTTGTAGAAAATCGTCGCCGTAGAAATGGCGGGAAAGTGGGTGGCGTGGAAGAGAAGGCCGATGATCGTGGCCGTTGAATTTTACTGAGGACAGGTGTCAGGAGATCAGGGCTGTTTAAATGTTTAGGTTGCGTGTTCCGCAAACTTAAATGGTACTGTTTCATAGTTTCCGTTTTTTATCCCCATGATTTATGGTTTTGCATTCACAGCCCCTTGTGGAAAGGTTTTTCACAGTCAAGTCCCTGTGGAAGTCAGGCAATTCTCTTTTATTTACTAAAATTTTAAAAAAAATGAATAAA
The DNA here is from genome assembly GCA_033807775.1 of Saussurea involucrata. Classification (NCBI taxonomy): domain Eukaryota; kingdom Viridiplantae; phylum Streptophyta; class Magnoliopsida; order Asterales; family Asteraceae; genus Saussurea; species Saussurea involucrata. The sequence goes on along the minus strand of CM066324.1, from coordinate 128,803,181 downwards.
TCTACAAATATTTAAAAAAAAAATAGGTGAACTACTTTTGTGACCGTTATATTTAGTAGAATCATTTGCAATTTGGAAAACATCATGGAGGGAGTGAATAGGCTGCAAAACAGCGCCTATGAGGAGGGTGGAGACTGGAGAGTATGACGATTGAGACAGACAGACTGAGAAAGACGTGAGATGGACAGGCAAGCAGACAATATCTGATGTTGGACATAGAGAAGCTAACGAATGATAGATGCAATTGATTGCTTATAAGATTCTTTTTGAGGCTTGAGGGGAAAAAGAGGTTAGAGGCTTACGTTGTGTTCTCGAGTTTTTTTATGAAGGAACGGAAGGGAAAGAAAAAATGTTGTGTCTCTAGTTTTTTAAATTGATAAATGAAATGAAAGAGAAATAAAATATTGCTGATTTTCCTTCCAAAACTTTTCGCCCACATGAAGGAAAGGAAGGAAAATAAAATAAAGGAATTTAAAAATATTTATAAAATTACACGTATATTCATTAATTACATTACACTATCAAATAAATAAGGGTATATTGATAAAAATGAGATATTTTTTCTCATTTCTCTTCTACTCAAGAACATGAGAATTTATTTTATTTCATTTATTTTCATTTCCTTCAATCTTAAAAACACAAAAATAAATATTTCCTTCTCTTTATTTTTTTTTTCCTTTCTCTCTTTTCTTTTTTTTTCCTTCCAAAACTCGAGGAAACAATGTTAGAGACTTAGAGCATCTCCAACAGTCTTCTCCAAAATAGAGAAATGAAAAAAGTCAAAAAAAAATTAAAAATCATTTTGATTCAGTGTTTATTTGTATAATTTTCTTTTAAAATTCATTTTGGTATCTTATATGTGACAACTCAAACATTTAATTACATGATTTACATATGGTAATGCATGAAAATACAATGTACATTGGTTCAATCCTCATTTTGTGTAACGTACTTCGGTCTAAATATTTGGGATATCACATCTAAATTCCAAGGTACCGAAGTTACTGTTTTAAAAATATATTACATAAAATATGAATCAGACCAAAATACGTTGCAATTTCATGTAATATAGCCAAAAATATGTTAGTTGAGGGATGAAAAACAAAATTGTAATTTGTAAATAGTATTGGGGTTAAAAATAGAAATGGTTGTGAGTGGGACACGAGGGCTCGCGTGACATTTCACACATTCTGCCCCTGGCTTTCTATACCACCTTTACCGGTCACGGCCGAAAACTCGCCACAGTTTTCACACCTCCTTGCTCAATTTACCTTTTTACCCCTACACATTTTTATTAGTTACCTTGATAAATTATCTGACAAACTAGCTGATAAATTAATTGTTAGTTGATAAGTCGGTTGATTAATTAGTTTAGAGAATCTCCAACAGTTTCTCCAAAATAAATAAAGAAAAGTCAAAATCTAAAAAAAATTGCTCATCTTCAACAGATTCCCCATTTTAAAGAAACAAGCATTGATTATAATATTAAAATGTTCAATTCATCTATTAAAATATTAGTTCTCTCTCTAAATATTTATTTTCAAAGGTTTCTATTGGTGCTCTCATCTAGTAATCGTTTTTGGGTTATCTCCATATTTGGAGAAAAACTTATTCTCTTTTCTATTTTCTCCATTTTAAAGATAGTTTTGAAAAAGTTGTTGAAGCAAAATTATACCTCAAAATTCTCATATTCTCCATTTTATCTAAACTGGGGAAGCTGTTTGAGATGCTCTTTTAAGCTATTTTTGTTCATCCAATTATAAGAGCAAAAAAATAAGTTAACTTATATTTGTCAAACATGGCATAAATCGAACCTAGCCCGACTATAATTGCATTATTAGGAATTGAAGCTGAACTGGTTTATGTTATCTTAATTACTTTTAAATTTAAAATGATGTCGCTTGAGTTAATCTTTGCCCAATTGAAATGATATATCTTGGAACCGGAAAACTTCGGGTGATTTGGGTTTTGTTTACGACTATTTTAGATTTTCCGAGTCAAGCGTGATTCAAACTTGATAGTTAATACTCGGTTTTTAAACGGCAACGGTGATTTACTTTCCTAGAAAATGATATTAAATATATGATAAGTACTCAAGTTTTTTAATTTAAATATACTTCATAAAATATTTTGAAGGGTTTATGTTATGTAAGGTATTTTCAGTACAATTATTTTGGTACCTTGAATGTATATTTTAAAATTGTAGGCTATACAACTCAATCTTTTTCTTGTTCTTAGGTTGCGTTTTGGTTGCTTCGTTCAGGTGTAGTTCGGTAGCATTTAAGTTGTTTGGGTTACGGTTTGGCATCCTTTTTTGTTTCGTGACAGGTGCGTAGGTTTTGTTTCTGGTTTGCTTCTTGCAAACCTGGTCGGGCGCTGCCTGTGTATTCTTTTTCTCGGGATTTTCTTTGTGACTCGGTTTGTGCTTGGTTTTTGGTGGTATATATTTTTGGCTTTTCAAAATAACAAATCAAAATATGTTGCATTTTTTTAATGTAAAATAGGTATCTAAATAGTTGTTATATTTTCAAACAAAAAGAATAACAAACGTATTTTATGTAACTTAAACGATTACCATGTGAACGATAAATAATTATATGAAAAAAGATGAAATGAAAATGAAAATAATCATATATTTAATATTTTTATAAATATTTGAAAAGAAAAATAGAACATACAAGTAAGGCACATCTAGTCATTTCACAATAAAGTGAGTGTTAATTCTCTTTTCATACGATAAATTTTCATTTTAGTGGTTTATTTATAACTAAAAAATGTTTTTATAGTCCAAAATTATAGTGTTTGTTTTCATATCTAAGATAGAACGTTTAATTATATATCAAATATTAACGATTTTTAATAATAATAATAATAATAATAGCTAAAAACAATAGGCTGAAAAAAGTATATTTAAGCATTTATAATCTCATAAATAATAAGCCACTTAAGTGCGTTTGGTACAGTGGACATGACATAATAGAACAGAACATAGATCAATGTCTCATGTTTGACAGTACTTTAATGTGGAACAGACAGGAACAGAGTGAAACAAAATGAAACAAGCATGTTCTACCCCCCATCCCATGAAACAAGTTGGAATAGACTTTTGTTTTACCAATTTAATCTCAAAATAAAATCTAATTTTTTTTAAAACATCAAATACACATTCTATTTTACATTTTATTCATTGTTTAAATTTTATTCATTGTATTTTATCTAATGTTATCTATTTTGTTATGTCCAATTCTGTCTACCAAACGCTGAACAACTGTTCTGTCGTGTTCTGTTCTGTCATGTCCCGTCCTGTCGTACCAAACGCACGTATTCTAAAGAAAAAAAAGTAGAGTCGTTATTTGAAATAATGTTTATAAACGTTAATATGTTGAATATTTATAAAATAGGAAAAAAAACTTTTTGATTATGAGTCAACTTAGCATGAAGAGGTTCAGTTGACTTTGACCCGTTAAGGAGCTTTCTCACAAGAGAATTTAATTAAAATAGTCAAAGTTTGATTTAACTTGCTAAAATATCCATTTTTTCGTGATAGGGTCCGCGATCGCGGGTCAGGGTATTTTCTGAAAATTGGGATCCCGCGATGGCGGGATGAGACCCCGCGATCATACCAAAATTTGTGATTTCTAATTCATATTTACACTTTTAACCCCTATACTTATTTACTTACTTTACTTTATACATTTTACTTTCCTAATTTTAATTTTACATTTAACACATATAATCGTTTATTAACTAAAATACGTTTTAATTTTAACAAGTTACACCATTGTACTCGTCTCTTCGATACCTTCGAAATGAGCCCAATATTGAATATTTTTGGATTTATTTATTCTATTATATATCATATATACTACATAAAAATATTTTTAATATTTATAATTCATACCTTTATACGTAATTATTTAATTTATGGTACATTTCTTACATTTTCAATTATTATTATTTGTATGTGTTTATAGATATCGTGAATGGCAATAACAAGGTTTCACGAGAATAATATGAAATGGGGTTTTGACAAGTTGGTATCACTGGACTCATTTAAGAATTGTGAAAACGAGTATTTGGCGAATGATGATTCATGTGTGTTTGGAGCTGAAGTATTTGCAGTTACAGAGTATGCACAAAAGGATCGATGTCTGTCCATCACAAAGCCTCCGCCAAATTTTAATACTTACACTTGGACCATCGATAATAAAATAAATAAAACGTATTTTAACTAAAAAGTACCATAAATTAAATAATTAACTATAAGAATATGAATTTTAAATATAAAAAATATTTTTATGTAGTATATATGATATATATTAAAATAAATAAATCAAAAAATATTTAATATTGGGCTCATTTCGAACGTATCGAAAAGACGATTATAATGGTGTAACTTGTTAAAATTAAAACGTATTTTTTTTAACGTATTTTAGTTAATAAACAATTATATGTGTTAAATGTAAAATTAAAACTAGGAAAGTAAAAGGTATAAAGTAAAGTAAGCAAGGTCATCCGTACCCACAGCGGGATGGGGCTCGGGATGGCGCGGGGTCGATGCGGGAACGGCTACGACTGGAGCGGGGTTGGCGGGGCGGGATCGAATACGGGTTCCCCATCCCGGTTCATCCCGAAGAGTTTTAAAAAAAAATTAATTTAATTTTTAAAAATAAAGCCGTTCAACGGCTCTTTGTAAAAAAAATTCTCAATTTAATCCCACTATATATTTAACCCTCAACCTCTTATTTCTCACACCTCTCAACCTCTTATTTTTCACACCTCTCAAATTCTCTCAACCTCTTATTTCTCACACCTCTCAAACTCTCTCAAATTCTCTCAACCTCTTATTTTTCACACCTCTCAAATTCTCTCAACCTCTTATTTTAAACAATATGGATTCGCCACAACCCGGTTCACCAACCGCATCATCATCATCCGTAGACACTGACGAGTTGTTGAATCTACAAAGGGAAATTTTTCGACAGACTGCACAATCGCTGTATGGTAGCACCGCCTCATCGTCAACAAGAGAGAGGGCCGCAAACATTGAAAGAGGTCGAGTAACTGCAAACGAGCGGCTTATGCGGGACTACTTTGACGTCAACCCGATTTATACACCGGATATGTTTAGGCGGCGGTTCAGGATGAGCAGACAACTATTCGAACGAATAGTTGAAGATTTAGAAGTAGGGTATCGGTATTTTAGACTTCGGTTTGACGGGTTAGGCAAACAAGGTTTTTCTCCGATATAAAAGTGTACTTCCGCTATTCGGCAATTGGCGTATGGAGTAGCTGCTGACGCACTTGACGAGTACATCCGTATGGGAGAGAAAACGTCACGAGATTGTCTGTACAAATTCTGCACAGGTATTATTGAACTGTATGGTCAAAAATATTTACGCAAGCCTACTTTTATTGATATTCAGAAGTTGTACGCCGCGCATGAAGCTAAACACGGATTTCCCGGCATGCTCGGCAGCATAGACTGTACTCATTGGGCGTGAGCAAATTGTCCGAATGCATGGCGAGGTCAATTCATGAGAGGTGATCATGAGCACCTGACAATCATGCTAGAAGCAGTGGCCTCTCAAGATCTATGGATCTGGCACGCATACTTTGGTGTTGCCGGTTCCAACAACGACATCAATGTTCTCAATCAGTCGCCCATCTTCAACGATGTATATGATGGAAAAGCACCGAGTGCCCTTTTGAGGTGAATGGAGCCACCTATAAGCACAAATATTATCTAACGGATGGGATATATCCGGAATGGGCTACTTTCGTAAAATCACTTACGTGCCCACAAGACCTTAAACGACAAAAGTTCAAGTCCGCGCAAGAATCCGCACGTAAAGATGTTGAACGAGCTTTTGGCGTGCTTAAACAACGTTGGCATATACTTCATAACCCGGCACGCGGATGGGAACCGACAATATTGAGAAACATTATGTACGCTTGTGTCATATTACACAATATGATACTCGAAGACGAAAACCATGCTATTTGTGGTGACGTGGAAAACGACTTTTTCACGAATGATATCGAAAGCCAAATCAGTGAGACACAACGCGCGGCAAATGTTCAAGAAGTCATAAACCGGGACACTCATAATAACCTTCGGTCGGATTTGGTCGAACATATTTGGCGTATTCAAGTTCCCAACAATGACGACGAGTAGATTTTTAAATTTATTTTGTAATTTTTATTTTTAATGAATGATATGAATTTTAATTTTTATTATTTATCTTATTTTTATTTATTAAAAAATATATAAATATTTTTATTTTGTTAAATAACTAAATGTATAAATAAAAGAATTAAAATAAATGAGGTGGCAAAAGGGTTTGAGGGAATGGGGTAAGGGTGTTTAGGGATTGTTAGGGATTGAGTGAGTGATGAGAGAAAAGCTGATGTGGCGCTGATGTGGAGCTGGAATATTTGAAAGATTTTTCCATGGGGTACTGATGGCCTAAATAAGTATAGGTGTTGAAAGTGTAATAAATATGAATTAGAAATCACAAATTTTGGTATGGTCGCGGGGTCTCATCCCGCCATCGCGGGATCCCAATTTTCAGAAAATACCCTGGTCCGCGATCACGGACCCTATCGCGAAAAAATGGGTATTTTGACAAGTCAAAGTCAAATTTGGGTGTTTTAATTAAATTCCCTTCTCACAAGCCTGACTCAATTGATTCATTTAATTCTGATCAATTCCCATTTTTAACAGTTCAAGATTTGATTATTTAAAAAAAAGGAGATTCTGATGTTTTCTGCTATTGTAATTTTTTTAATCAAAACTATAATCTTACTTACCAACCAATTTTGTAAAATATTTTTATTTAAATTTTATTTTAAAAGTAAACTTCATTTTTGGTCCCTAACGTTTGTCAATTTTAGCGGATATTGTCTGTAAACTGACGAAACTCATATTTAGTCCCTTATATTTGTCCTTATATTTTGGTTTTCGTCCCTTCCACTAACGATCGTTAACTTTTTTCGTTAAGTTCAGTTTAACGAGGGACATTTTGATCATATCCATCATTTACTTGAAATCTTATTAAAAGTTTAAATATAATTATATTATAAATATGCTATATACCTATACAAACAAACATATTGACAACAGGGATCACGCCCTTTTCCTTCCGATCACATGTCCTTGTTTAATCTCCGAAGAGATCCAAGTACCGAAAACCCCAAAATCCTCTACCTCTTCCTTAGAGCATCTCCAATGGTATTTGAGGAAGGCTTGAAAAAGACTCGAAGATGGATTGAACATTGGAGAAGACAACTTGAAGATGGCGTTTTTTATCAAGCACTCGAGGTTTCTCAAGTGTTTGAAGAAATGGTTGTGAGAGGTGAGGAAAGAGAAAATGTATAATGTGGTGGGACCATGATTTTTTTTATATTTTTATTTTGTTCAAGTTTTTCGGCATGAGTTGACTATTGTGGATACCCTTATCCCTCATATGGTGAACATCATTGACCCTTCCTCGTTCCCCATTTCCACATCAAGACGTCTAAAAAACCCACAAAAACTCTTTTATCCATGCCTTAAAAACCTACAAAAACGCTTTCGATTGATATTGATTTGAAATTAAATCGAGAAAACAAGGAAGCTAAGCTACCATCACTCTGAACCAACAAGAATCTAGGGTTACTAATCCAAATTCGTAGTAGAAAAATTATGGATTTAACTCTCCTCATAGCAGTAAAGAGGAAGAAAGGCAAGATGAAGATGATGATGGGGAAGCTACCATCAATCGACGGACTTCCACCCCTAACCAAGTCGGCTTCACTGCGTTTTTTACCAACTCACATCATGAACCTCTTCTATTCATTGTGATCTCTCTTTTGTTTTCGTCCCAAAACAATGGGTCTCAACAAACTTGGTCTAGGTTTCCATATGAGCCGGTGGTGGAGTTCATCGAAAATGGGGAGGTGCTTCACCATAGTTTGGACGACGGAGTGTCAACCTATAGGTGTAACCATATTAACTTTAAGTGGTAGAACAACAGCCGCAGGTCATCGTCGGTGGAGTTTTTGTCTGTGTTTTTCTTGGTCTTTAAGTTTGTGTTTTTTGTTGGATGGTGGTGAATGGCCGACGAAATGGGGTGTGGAGGAATATGGTTTCCGGCAAAGAAAGGACGGATTAAGGGTGGTCCGTTACTAAAAAAAGTGTCCACTGACAAAAATACCCCTCATTTAAATGAAGTTAACAAAAAAACTTAACGTTCGTTAGTGGGACCAAAATCAAAGTAAAATAACAAACATGAGAGACCAAATTCGAGTTTCATTAGTTTAAAAACAATATCCGTTAAAAGATCACAAAAATTAGGAACCAAAAATAAAATTTACTCTTATTTTAATAAATATATGTATAGTTTGAAAGAATGTGAGAATAGATCCGAAAGAATTTTACCCGAAATAGGTATGGACCGAAGTCCCAAATTTTTATTGTTCGGGTTCAGACCCACTTTCAATGCACAAAGAAAGTTTGGCAGGTGGGGGTTGGTCCCACCATCAGATTTAGTCAACCTTCCAACCAATGGTGGCATGCCATTTGGATTCTTCTTCCATAGTAATTAATAAAAGAATAAATAAGGGGACTTTAGCGTTGAATGGTGGACTAATAAATCGGATCGAATACGATTGCTGTATTTTTTTTATATATATATTTATATATATACTTTTAAATTATACGTATTTTTATAATAATAGATTAAAGAGAAAACTGTTAAAGGAAAAGAGAATAGAACAATTGTGATAAAGAAAATGAAGTCTCGTAATTCTCATTAATCATAAGACCATCAGTACCGCTTCCTATCATACTCATTGAACCCTGATGCCACCTCAGCGCCACATCAGCTTTTTTCTTTCCTACCCTCCTTACCCTAAAGTGGAGTACCGCTTCCTATCATACCCCCTGAACCCTGATGCCACATCAGCGCCACATCAACTTTTTTAATTCTTTTATTTATACATTTAATTATTTAACAAAATAAAAATATTCATATATTTTTTAATAAAAACAAGATCTAGACTCTTGTTGCGGTGTATCCGAACTCCTCGATCGGTTACGACGGGATGTAGGTGTGGTGTTTGAATTTATGATGGAAGAAAGTATTGAAAGTATTGAATTTGAAAGAAATGGAAGAAAGTATTGAATTTAAGATATTTTTTGGTGTGAAAAAATGAAGCTGGTAGAGGTTAATATATATAGTGTGTATAATTTGGAAAAAAAAAAGCCGTTGGTAAACGGTTATATTTAAAAAAAATAAAAAATAAAAAATTACGTCGGGTTACGCCGGGTTCCCGAACCCACCCTTACCCGCGACCATGAACCCGATGTGAACCCGCCCTACCCGTACCGTCAACCCGCCCTACCCGCCCCCAACCCGATAGTGAACCCGTCGTGGTACCCGAAGGTGGTACGCACGGCCTAAGCCCTTTATATAGGGAGGATTACATAGAGATCGTGATAATCATGGAGGGTGCGTTTGGTACACTGGACAAGACAGGACAGAACAGAACAGAGATCACTGTCCCATGTTTGGCAGACCTTTTATGTGGAACAGACAGGAACAAAGTGGAACAAGCTGGAACATGTCTGTTCCACCCCCACCCCATGGAACAAGCTGGAACAAGGTGGAACAGACTTATGTTTTACCAATATAACCTCAAAATAAAATCTAATTATCTTTTAAAACATCAAATACACGTTCTATTTTATATTTTATTCATTCTTTATTTTTTATTTATTTTTATTTTGTCTAATGTTATCTGTTCTGTTCTGTCCAGTTCTGTCTACCAAACGTTGAACAATTGTTCTATCCTGTCCTGTTATGTCCTGTCCCTTCCTGTTCTGTTCTATCCTGTCTGCGTACCAAACGCACCCGGAAGGAGATTTACTCCATAAATAACTCTAATAATCTATATCTATCTCTATATCTATATCTATCTCCATAATTATCTATATCGTCATATCCTTTAGACGATGACACATTTATCCTACAACACTCCCCCTTGTGCCGAGTTAAAGAAGTGATGGTGCACAATTATTGCCTCGTTAAAACCTTACACCCAAATAAAAACCCAGTGTGAAAAAACAGAATTAGGACGAAGGAAAGACTACAACGCACCAGTTTCTTTACAATACACAGACTTTTACTTTAGTCTAATTTTCTCTTAGATTCGTACATTAATCATGAGAGTTAAGAAAACATGATGGTATATAAACTATTGCCTCACTAAAACCTTATACCAAGGAACAAAACCCAATGGAAAAAATAAAACCTTGGTTGAAGGAAATAGCACAACATACCAATATTACACATATAGTAGACTCCCCCTTTTATCTACTACCCCTGATTCGTGCATTAATCAAAGGGGGTTTAAAACATTTCCATTTTAATACTTTCTACATGTTTCCCAAATATGGTTTTACGTATTGATTTGGTAAACAAACATGTCACATTTTGTAATAACCATGTATTTTATCTAATTTTAAATTAGGAATTTATAAGTTTTATATTAGTATTTTAGGAGTTAAAAACTAAAGGGTAAGTTTTAATTTAATAATGGAAGTTTAGGGGTATGTTTTGTCATATAAGCTAAACTTGAGGTTTGTTTTGTCTCTTTTCACAAACTCTCTCCCACCACCGTCAAGTACCACCTCATGTAGAGGAGGTGTCCTCTTGTGAGACTTTAGAAGATATTTGTCCAAAGTGTGTGTGTGTGAAAGTGTTTTCGGTTGAGAGAAAGAGAGATCGAAAAGGGCTAAAAGGAAAGAAGAGGGAAGAATTAAGGAGTTGCTGCAGTGATTCAAGTATAAATCTGAAGAAATCAAGGTAAGCAATCCATATCATATTAGTATTTTAATTCCATGAAGTGTTCTTGAAAATGCTAGTGAAGTTCTAAGTGGGTTTTGGTTAGAAATGGATGTTTTGGGAATTTTAAGCTTATGGTTAGGTTGTGTTAATGGTCTTAAACATATCTGCAAAGTTACATGAACATGTATAGAATAAAACTGTAAAAATCTGGGTTTTAGGATGAAACAGTAGGCTGAGACATTCATCGAAGTCGCAATGGACGACTGCGACATTCATCGGAGTCGCAATGGTTGGTTGCGACTTGGGTATGAAGTCGCAATGGTCGTTTGCGACTTGGCTTGGAATCGCAGTAGTTGATTGCGATTCGAGTTTGGAATCGCAGTAGTTGGTTGCGACTCCAAGGTGGAATCGCAATAGTGGGTTGCGACTCCAAGGTAGAATCGCAATAGTGGGTTGCGACTCCAAGGTGGAATCGCAATAAGGGGTTGCGACTTCGGGGTGAAATCGCAATAAGGGGTTGCGACTTCAGGGTGGAATCGCAATAGGAGATTGCGATTTGGTACTGTTCATTGCGATTTCAGTTGGGAATTTTGTAAGTTTAAGTATTAAAGGAAATATTTGGTATTTTATCTGATTTCAGATTTGGTGAAAGATCAACGTACGTGAGTTATCTTGGAAGGGTTTTTTGTGATAAAAACAAGGTGAGTTTTTATTTGAAATGTTTTCAAATGGAATACATATATGTGATTAAATGTAATATGGTGCATATAATGTTTATATGAATATTGCATTGTATGAGTACTAGTTGGCCGGGCTTAGGACCGGTGAAAGTTGGCTGTACAAAGGGACAGTGGTGTTGGCTGTATTTAGTACAGCGGTGTAAATTAATTAATTGGCTTGCTACCAATTAATATGGCCAAGGAAAAGAAAGGAGAAAGAGATGGAAAGATTACATGAGTCATAACTGGTATTATTATGTGAAGTATATGTATGACTTTGTGCAAAAGTTTTCTTTAACTAACGGGGATTTTTCTCACTAGACCTCAAGGTCTAACCCTCATTTTTGTTTTAAAATATGTATTCCAGGTCAAGGAGCAAACAAAAGACTATGATAGGATTTCTCATGTTTAGCTTTTGTGGATGTTGAATGATCATGAAGATTTCAGTTATAATTAGTAGTTGTTATGTATTTTACTTTATTCGAAAAAGTTTGTACTGAAAGACCTAATTGTAGAATTTAAGGGACCATATTTGGATTATGATATGTTATTTTGTGGTGAATTATATGAAACTTGTATGTTGGGATTAAGGGATGTTACACATTTTCCTTGCATCTTATTCAGTTCACTTGAATCTTGAGGAGAATTGATTATATAAAACTTAAGCAAAATATGCTTTGTGTTATAACCCTTGATATATCTTACTTTTATTTCTTCGATACATGATGCATTATTTCCATACATGCCAGTTGTATAGTGGTTAAACTCAAATTACCAGCTCCTCTTATATGTGTAATGATAGTTCTTAACCATATACACTATTGAATAGTCTCATGGAGAGTAAGATTGGTGATAATATATGAATGTAGCTAGTAAGGGTTTGCTTAGTTTACTTCCAAGCAATCGACATGTTCCATATGATAATTCATTATCCAGTTTGGGAACAACCTTTATATGAGTCAAACATATACCTAATATCAGCAAAAATATACCAAGGCATTGTTTGGTGTTTTTCTATAAGAGCCAGTACTTTTGCCGCTCACAATCTAAGTAGGTATTGAAGTTTCATTATCAATCCATTTTTCTTCGTAGGTAAATTATAAGCCCACGTCAATTGTGCCAAAATATTAATTTGAAATCATTCAAATGACGTTGCGTTGGCGCTGAGCTAAATCTAGCTGACAGCTTCAGTGAAAAGTACAATATACGGTCAAGTGTATTATGTTGAGTACAATAATGCGCCTATTGTACGTAGGTATGGAATTCCATCTCTGATGAGTGCGTGGAATACACCTACAGACGTGTGCTAATAGAACCCATAAGCAAGTATATTTACGTGAACTATGTCGTCTATCAAGTAATAAAGTGGTAAAATACCGATTATCGTCCCACAGAGATTGGAGTTAAAATTGCTATTAAAGTATGATGAAAGAAATGATTTCAGATGAAGATTTGGAAGCAAATATTTTGGTTGGTTGGTTGATGACTAACACAGATTCTAATTAACAAGATTAAAAGAGAATCAAGGGTGTAAGACTTGTGATGTTATGATGAACCGAATTCCAGCAGACTTATGCTACAACAATGCTACAGCATGATGCTGCAGTGATGCTGCAGCATAGCAGTGACAAAAACTGGTTTTATTATCTATTTCAAGACACGTTCCTCTCGGATTCTCACCATCCCATGATTCCAGTAGCCATAAATAATCTCATCTCTGAGCAGAATTCAAAGTAAAGGAATGATGGGAATGGAGTTCTCAAAATATACGGCAAAATAAATTCTCTCTGTTAAAAGTTACTCTCTCGATATAACCCCCGTACCTCCCAAGTTTGTGTAATCCTAAGTAGCTTATCTCTAAGTCTACTCCATTTTAACCCATTGAGAAAAAGATGACTTATCAAGAATGAATCATTTTAGAAAACAAAAGTAACAACTCTCGTTGCAAGTAACTCTCTCGATATTACCCCTTTTATCATCCAAATTGACGTGCTATTCAATGGCCTATCTTTAGGTCCATGACACTTTAACACTATCAAAGTGATCAATTTGTCAAGGGATTGTATTATCTTGAAGAAACTTGGGTTGGAATAATAAAACCTCATTTTTGCCACAAAAATGCCTACTTTCTTTTGGTCATCACAACATCCTTTGCCTCACACCCAAGCTAATGAAATTAGCTACTCATTACACTAAATGATACAAAGTAAATGCAAAGTACTTGGAAAGTAAACATGATGCAAGGAATAGTAAACGACTTGGAAGTAAAAGATGACTAAAATAAATGACTTTAAAAGTAAAGACAAGAATGTAAGATGCAATAAAGTAAATGACAAGAGTACAATGGAATGTAGATCTATAACTAACAAAATTAAATACTGAAAAGTAAAGACAAGAATGTAATAAAGCAAGTCTAAAGATGTAAGATTAACTAAGAGAGTAAGATGTGCAGTAGGGTGCTGTTCCAGTGCTGCAGCAATGCATAAGTGTATTTAAAGTTAAAGAAAAATTAAAGGAAGAACACTTGAAGATTGGAAGAACATTCATAAGATTTCTGGAAATAACTAAAGAGAGGTTTAGAACTGATATGAGATCAGCTCTAAGATGGATCATCATAAAGGCTAGATGGCCCCTATATATATAACAAAAGAAGGGGCATCTTTGGTAAATAAAGGGAACTATCCTAACTTGCAAGTACAACTAGTTAACCAATAGTACAAAAGCCAACTAAACTACTAGTTAAGCTAACATTACAATCTAATTAGAGTTCCAGGGGTTACAAAAGATCAGTTACATCCAAAATACAAATTTCCAGCTCAGCCCTTCGGTTTCTTTATCCATTCAGTGCTGCACCAATGTTGTAGCAATACCCTGTTTTGAGACATTTTGCCAAAAACACTTAGATTAGCCTACCAACAAAGCAAAACAAGCAAACCATGATTCCTAGCTCCAAAGATGCAAAAACAAGATAAAAAGGACTCAAAGTTGGGATTTTAGAATGAAAAAGTCCTATCTAAACTAAAGGAATAAGTGCTTAAGTACTCAAAATTGAGCACTTATCAATCTCCAAACACCTCTTCGTCTTCATCCTTTAGACGAAATGGATCTTTCCTTATATCCAACACTTTGACAGATCACGAGAGTGCTAGTCGGATGCGCTTTGTCCATATTAGGTCGCCTGGTCATTTTCTAGACATATGCGGATCGGTGGATCAATATTCCACAAACTCGGTTTCGTAGCTCAAGTATCTAGATAAAACCAAGTTTTCCCAAGATCTTTTATCTCAAATTCAGATTTCAAATAACTTGTGTTTTCTTTTATTTCATCAAGAGTGTCTATTATGTTCATAACATTGACATATAGAGCTACTATGAAAATCTGGAACTTTTTTCCTAAACAAATACGCAAGGGCACAATTCATCGTTCTTATATATCGTTTTCCAATCAAGTATTCACTCAGGCGGGTATACCACATCCGCATAGATTGCATTAATCTATAAAGTGAGTGTTTCATATTTATTGTAAACGCATTTCATAGTTTAAAGTTACTTGATATTGGTATAATGCCATCAAGCACTTTTATATCTCTGAATTTAGATCACCATAGAGATATGTAGTAACTACATCGTTGAGTTGCAATTTCCAGTCCTTCGGAAACTACTAAGCTAATTAATTAGCAGAACGTTGTAACGTCCATCACGAGAGAAAGTGTCTTCTTGTGGTTAATCCAGGGTGTTGTGAGAAACCTTGCGCCAAAGGAAAGCCTTACATATTATGACTTAATTATTCTCTAATGCTTATCTGACAAATGATTTATCTATGTCCTACAGGCTTTACACTTGGTGGGTTAGCACTACCCAACCAAATACATGTTCATTTGTCAAATAATATAATTATCTTGGATTTCTTCATTTAGGCCAATTTGCTCTTTGTTGGCATTCTTCAACTGAGCATGGTTCGATGTCACTGTGCGCTATAATCTCATAAGCAACGGTATATGTGAATTTATCATCACTGAGTATGTATGATCTGTCCATCGACTCATATTCATTTAAGATTTCTTTTATCTCTGGAATCAATATTAACTTCGGAGCGTCCTCTAGTAATGATTCATAGACATAGATTTAATCAGAGATAATCTCATGTATTGATGATATATAGTTGTGCCTTACTCTTCTCTTCCTTTAGATGAGTATCTATCGAACCAAGTAGCTTCCCCCATATCCTTTTGAGAGCTACGACCTCAACCACACCTCCACCACGTGTGATTGCAACGTACTTCCAGCGATGTTGTGCCCTTGTTTGGGGACTTTTGACCTTGCGAGTATATTTGCAGCTCGTATATGTGATATTGTCACTTTAGATAACATTAAACGTATCAGGTATCGAGGCTGATTCGTTTGACTTCAACTTTACGTTGTGAAGTTTTTGGGGATCAAAATGAGACACAGTTGAAATATTCAATGACACTTCTTGTCGTTCCCATGGAAAATCCGTTTTCCTGTCTCCCCCTAACGACAGGAAGGTTGTCTCATCAAAGTGACAACCCGCAAATCTAGATGTAAAGGGATCACTCGTCAAGGGTTCTAATTAGCGGATAATTGTTGGGGATTCATATCCAACATTTGATGAATCGTCTTTAAGACCCATTTTGGTACGCTGTGGGGGCGTAATTGGCACATATACAACACAACCAAACATACGTAAATGTAAAACATCAGGCTTATATCCAGTTACCAACTGGTACACACAAGATTGGTTGGCTGGTTGTGGGTCTAAACACGAATAAGTAAAGTTGCATGTAATATTGCATAACCCCATGCAGATCTGGATAGATTGGTGCGCATAACCAATGCCCTAGCTACCATCTATATTCTTTTGATGACAACTTTTATCATTCTACGAGACCATTTTATATACACACAAGGGGTATAGGTGTAACACCCTAAATTCAGGGCTAATTTAAACCTTAATTTATAATAAGATTTAAATTTAAACTTCCAACTTTATAACTGAACAGAGAAATATCTATGAGGTCATATTCACAAATACTGAATTCTTTAAATAACCTATTAATCTAATCATGTCACTATAATTAGATTAACTAGATTATCTAAGCAATCCATCAAAACCTCAATAATCTTTATCTCCTCCGCTAATCCAAAAGCTCTCGTCCCACATCCCTTTATTTTCCCGAGCTAGTACCTGGTAAGAAAACATCATTTGAAACGATTAGGCTAACGCCTAGTGAGAACATTCGGTTTCAAAATAATATTTATAAAAACAACGTAAACAAGTCACAACAAACTTGGTTTACCCTTTTTCTTACCACACGCGTAACTATCTTTCAACAACGAAATTTAACCCGATCCCATGAATACGACCCGACACTAAGTCAGCCATTTCTCACATTCCAGAGCGACACTACGAGTCTCCAAGGCTTCTAGATTAATGCTATTATTCCGACAAATAGATTTCTCATATCATTCAGTATGAGCAAATCATATTTAACACATAGATTCCTTATATCATTCAGTATAAGTAAATCATAATTAATCACATAGATTCCTCCTATCATTCAGTATGAGCAAACCTCCTTTAATCACATAGATTCCTCATATCATTCAGTATGAGCAAACCTCCTTTAATCACATAGATTCCTCATATCATTCAGTATGAGCAAACCTCCTTTATATTATATAGAACTCTTACATTATTCAGTATAAGCAAATCACATTTATCATGTCAATTTCTTATAACATACTTCTAACCATCAAACGGTCCCTAATGTAAATTTTATCGTAATCCGCTTGCTCATTAAATCCAATAATTAAACCTCGTACAGGTTAATGCTATAAATCATTTTCCAACAATATTTATGAATTTAAGCATAACCATCAATAATAGATTTTACTTTATAAAATCATTCTTTCCCAAAATCCATTCAAGTAGTTCATTTATAAATACACCTTACCATACTTTAAAAACATTATAAAAAGGTAAGGTAAGAATGAACTCACCTGATAGCAGTAATACCAATATTGCTTTACTTCTCAGAGTTGTAAGAACTTCTGTCTCCAACTTCCCAATTAGCTGAAATACCTAATACATAATGTATTGGTATTAATCTACTGTATCGGACCCTTAAAGACTTAAGAATCCTAAATATCCAAAATTCTCGTCTCCTATCGCAACCAACCATTGAGACATAACACTATATCTCAACCCACTGTTGAGACATAACACCATATCTCAACCAACTGTTGAGACATAGCACCATATCTCAACCAACTATTGAGACATAGCACCATATCTCAATCGTTGAGACATAGCACCATATCTCAACCAACTGTTGAGACATAGCACCAAGTCGCAACCAACTAATATTCATTAATATCGCAACCAACTAATATTCATGAATATCGCAACCAACTAAGTTCATGAATGTCTCAACCAACTGAAAACGTAAAAACACAGAAATCTCTAGCTTTAAGCCATGCATGATTCTATAACTTTCCAGATATGTTTAACATTACTATTCTAACATATCTATTAACCCAGATTCCCCAAAACATTCCAGAATCATCAAAATCACCATAACCCATTTTCTACACCTATAAACTCATTTTCATACAAGTAATCATAACAAGCTTTTATGTTTTAGAAACATACCTTTGTTTCTTCAAGTTTGAATACCAATTTCCTGCTTATAAACTTCAGTTTATCTTCTTTCCTTTTTCTCTTTGAATTCTCTCTCTTTTTCCTCTTGAACCGTCAAACACACACACATACTCTTTTAAGTGACTACTTTTAAGAAATGAGGACACCTCCTCTTTTATCCCTTCTTTTGCTGTGGAGTTGACAGCTCACAACCAACATTCCAACTCAACCTCAAACTATCCTTTCTTGGCAAGTTCCATCCTTCCATGTATAATTAAATTAGAGTTTACCCCATACTTAATATTTCAACAAAATACATAACAAAATCTTACTCGGAGTTAAACTCTAAGATTAATTTATCACTATATAAATTTCAACTTATCAAATAAATATATTCAATTTATTTAATAAACCTAAACATCATTTTTTTTATAAAATTTGGGATGTTACAATAGGAAATTCTACATTAATCTCTATACATATGCAATAATCATTGAATCCTTATGATTTCTAAGTCATGCAGACTTGATGAGAAAATCAGGTGGTTAGTCCTTAAACGTATAACTAGTGCTAGGAGTGCAACATTTCATGTGGACAATAATATTACACGTGTTCATCGTGTCAAGACCAGAACCATAAAGTACTTTAATGGTCCGCATTCTTGATGTTTATGTCCATAAATATCACCTTGTATTCGTTGTAAGAATGAAATCTTTTTATATTATGTCCTTAGCTTTAGGATGGTCTGATTGCTGTATTGGCTAAGAATCAGGGTATACAGAATTTCTATGTATTCGAGACATTACATTACAATGGTGGTGTTGCTTCTTGTACTGCAGAAGTCAACAGTTGCAATTTGGTTAATTCCTTCATTTTATCTTTCACTCGAAAGAGAATGTATCTAAGTGTATTTTGCAATACATAGATCACTATGGTGTCCCACGTGGTCATGCCGAAACATATATGTGTCATTGTTCCAAAGTTTTTTATTGGTGACAAAATATGATTTACTAACATAGATAATCCATTAATTTGATACATTAATTTCTCTAATATATTTTGCTTTCATATCATTAGAGTTGATGTACATATACCCATTTCCATTCTTATAATATGATTGGTACAAATATTTTAACAAGGTTCATATTGATATAGTGTTCTAGCAACAAATGATAGTCCATCATCTAAGTGTTTAGAGAAATTAAAATAATTAATTCAGTGAAAATAATCTCTATCTATCTCTATCTCTACATCTATCTCCATATTTATCTATATCGTCATATCCTTTAGACGATGTCACATTTATCCTACAACAAAAACTACCCTATTCATATTTTTGGAATTATTTAAACATAACATTGTAAACTCACTTATAAAAAAAATCCCCGATATAAAACTTTTAAATCCTTATAAATATAACACGATATCTTCTCATATTAAATCACAATTATACCAAAAATTAATTCATGTTATAATTGAGATTGATTAGCTGATAAAAGCAACGTGGGTTAGTAGGTGTGAAGCGTACGCTTACAAATGTTCCTTCCATCACCCTTATCACCATAAGACTTGAGGTCAATGGGTATGCACCCCCTAACGGGGTCCAAGGGGACAACGCCCTTAGGGCCCGACCTCATGGGGGTTCGATGCAGCGCCCTGAAACCTCCACAGTTTTATGAATAGGTTTACTTAAAAAAATTAAGTTTCAGGACATTTTAGGTGGAATCCATAAGATTGGAAACCTTCTTGAATTTAGTTTTGAAACTTAGTAAAATTTGCATTGAATTGGAGGCTTTGGACTCAGATTTGAGTTTTCTGCTCAGAGCCTCTGAGTCTTTATGAGTTCGGTTCTTTGGGACTTGGTCCCTCTGAGCTTGTGCTTTTGACGCAGAGCTTCTGAGTTAGTTGCAACTATCACTCAATCTTATTCTTAAGCGGTTGTAATTGTCATGCAGCTATATGTTAACCGCTTAATCGTCTATAATCGTCGATCTCTCTTATAAATACATTTGATCTGATTGACGTGTGTGTATGTATATATATATACATGAATTTGTCCGTTAAAACGTGTATGAATTTTGTGAATTATCTTGGTACTAATTTTGGTAACCTAAGGCATCCATAAGGTCAAAATATAGTGTTTGGAAAGTTAATTCCAAACACAATCCGATAAATTATCCAAGTGATTACAAGTTTACAACCACAAAACCCAGATTTTCCATCGGGGCCTATGAAGACCAACAAATTCTGTGCACTTACTCAACTGATTTTCACAAGTAAATTTTTTTAAGGTATGAAAGGCGCACACGTTAAACTTTGAGAAGTGCTCCAGTATATTAGAAAATCAAATAAACATCAACCAAAAAACTCAAAAAAATCACTGAGATCAATCAATAAACTTTAAAAATTACTTCAAACCGTAAGATTTGGCTAAAAACACATACCTTAAAGAATATATGCTCAACAAAAGTACTAGATCTCGCTATTACCTTTATTTGATAAGTTAAAACAAATCAAGAATAGTTTAATTTTGATGTTAATTGACCCATTCAAAATAAAACTAACTCATTTGACCGGTCAATATTTTTTTGTTTGGTTTATAATGGGTCAAACAAAAAGTTTACCACATAAATATTTTCAATTTATTTACCTATTAAATTGGTTCCTTCTTACTTATATATATATATATAGAGAGAGAGAGGGGTGGATTCAAATAGAAACTCAAATTCAATTGTAAACGTGAGGACAAACCACAACCGTTGATTAATAATCCGGTGAAGAGATCAGTGGCAAAAAAACGCGGTGGCAATTTTGTAAATAAGTTGAAAACTCTGTCCATGGCTTAATGAATATTTAGCGCGCAGGGGTAAAATTGAAAAAAAAAATATTCAGTCTGAATAAAAGGTAATTATTCAGACTGAATAAAGGTAATTATTTTCGTCAGATTAGAATCAGCGTCTCCTTTGTTGACTTTTTATTTTCTTTTTTAATTAAAAAACTTTTACCCCCTTAAATTTTAAAATAAATTATCTCAAAAATTACTAACATTTTAATCAAACAAATTACATCAAAAAAACGAGAATTTCGTGCTATTCGATATGACATCCATCATGATATAGTTTTTTTTCGTTTTAATCGTTTTTACGTGAAATCGTGTATATGAGTTATATTCAGAGTGAATAATACAACATTCAGGATGAATAATATCTACATTTATTCGGACTGGGTATATAGAATTATTCAGACTGAATATATGGAATTATTCAATCTGAATAATTTACCTTTATTCAGACTGAATAATTATATTCGTTTGAATATATACCTTTATTCAGTCTGAATAATTCTATATATTCAGACTGAATAAAGATAGATATTCAAAACGAATAAATGTTTAAGTTTTGTTCTTTTTTCATATCTACCTTTATTCAGTCTGAATAATTCTATATATTCAGACTGAATAAAGGTAAATATTCAAAACGAATAAATGTTTAAATTTTGTTCTTTTTTCATACCTATTTTTATTCAGTCTGAATAATTCTATATATTCAGTCTAAATAAATGTAGATATTATTCATCCAGAATGTTATATTATTCATTCTGATTTCTGAATATAACACATGTACACGATTTCACGTAAAAAACGGTTAAAACGAAAAAAAACTATATCAAGACATGAATAAGTTTTATTCTTTTTTAATATCTATCTTTATTCAGTTTGAATAATTCCATATATCCAGTCTAAATAATTCTATATACTCAGTCCGAATAAATGTAGATATTATTCATCCCGGATGTTTATTATTCACTCTGAATATAACACATATACACGATTTCACGTAAAAAACGGTTAAAATGAAAAAAAAACTATATCATGATGAATGTCATATCGAAGAGCACGAAATTCTCGTTTTTTTGATGTAATTTGTTTGATTAAAATGTTAGTAATTTTTTGAGATAATTTATTTTAAAATTTAAGGGGGTAAAAGTTTTTTAATTAAAAAAGAAAATAAAAAGTCAACAAAGGAGGCGCTGATTCTAATCTGATGAAAATACCCCTAAAGCTGAATTTTAGGAATGACTTAAATATGGCTGCAATCAATGGACGAGATTTGTCCTCACGTTTACAACTGAATTTGAGTTTTTAGATGAACTTTCCTCTCTCTCTCTCTCTCTCTCTCTATATATATATATATATATATTGGGAAGGGTGTCTTAGGTTGTGCCTAAAGTAATCCCTTGGCAAATTATGACTGTAAGACATAAGCCCTGATTAAACCTCAGTGACCACAATTGTTGTGTATGTCTGGATTAGAACCCTGGACAGATGGGATATTCCACCATATCCCCCATGGCTTTAACCAATACGCCACAACCCCTGTGGTTTACTTATATTTTTTTTCCCAACATGTCAATGAATATATAATAAAACCATATAAATCAATTAATCTTCGTATTTTAATTTATTATTTTTGTATCGTCTACATTTATTTGCTTTTATTTTTGTTCATATTTATCAAAACATATATTGTCCTTGCACAAGTTTGTTAATTACATATAAGAAGGGATTTGGTCATCTGGACCCTCACTTTTAATCTCAAACCCACATATGAATCGCACTTTATACAAGGATCATCTGGACCCTCACTTTTAATCTCAAACCCACATATGAATCGCACTTTATACAAGGATTCATCTAGTGTATCTCGATATATCTCATCCTAATGTGCATTCAATGGTAAAAATCTACTCTTATTCTTCTCACCATACCTTTCATTTTCAATAGAACTCAACCCTATAATCATATTCATATCCATTGCATTATTTTTGTTAAATTTTAAAACATCATAAAATAACGTATATATATTACAAAGAAGTGTTCGTATCAACTGTTATTCATAATTTTAAAACTCGTTAGAGTTATTTAACGCTCAAAATCAAATATAGAGACAAACACTTTTTATACATAAAAGGTGTGTTTGGTATCCGAGACAAGATAGTACATAACAAAACATCTATTTGACATTTAGTGAAACAAAATTGAACTAACATAACATATAAAATGACCAATTTACCCGTGATAAAGTTATTTATATCTTTTATATATTTTGATTAATGTAAATGACCATCAGAAAGTTTTCGTCGAGACGATTAAAATGATGAAAATAAAAAGTTTGTATTTTCCAATTTTTATATCTTTTTTATAATTGTATTATCATCAATATTAAATGAATTACATAACCTAACCAAAATATATGAACCATATAAAAAGAATGTTTCAAGGACTGTAAAGTGAAAGTTTAAAGACATAATAACATAAGTAAAATTTAAAGAATGAATAACATGTAAAGAGAGAGATGTATATGATGTTTTAGAAGAGAATTAAGTGTTATTTCGAGGATATATTGGTAAAATATATGTTTGTTCCACCTTCTTCCATGGGGCTTCCGTTCCACATAAAAGTCATACCAAACGTGAAATAGTGAACCCTGTTTTGTTCTGTCTTGTCCAGTATACCAAATGCACCCTTAACCTTACCGGATGTTCAAATGCCGACTCCCCAACTATAGTATAAACCAAATCAAACGACGAATACTGTATATCTCACTCAAAGGCCAGGGTAGGGTAACGAGATATAAATCATATAATTTAGTACACAAACCTGACATTTACTCCAAATGATTTTTCTTGAATTAAATAAAATCAAACGAAACAAACAAGCCTAATATATCCCACCTACAACAGACATATCTATTAGAATAGTTTCGGTGAATTAAATAGGTGCAAGTAAAGTACAAGGGCACTTTAATGGAGTCCAAAAAGGACCATACTACATCAAGGCTCAAGTCAGGGATAGTTTGAATCATGTGGGTGATTCAAACCAAACCCACATGACTATGCTACATCTTAAAGCTAGAAAATACTTGGGTGATTGACTCCAACACCCCATCAAAAAAACTGACCCAAAAATTTCAAAAAAATTGAGACACCTAGCGGAATTTACGCCTTACGAATTTACAACTACCAATAAGAATTCTAGAAATTAGCAGGTATTTGTTATAGTAATCGAAGAATAATGTTTTCACACATTTTTAACAAAAGAACATGGAGCCCTGAACGTCTTCGTGCAACTTTGGCAGCTCGGGAATAGGTATGGTTCCTACGGAAGTCAGGCTGTTTTCGGATAAATCTTCGAACTTTAAAAACTGCCCCATTTGTTGGGCTGCGAGATGAGCGTAAGAAATAGGTGCCACTGCAAAATGAGTTGAAGTAATGAGATAAGATCCGGGAGATTTGATGGAAGATGTTTGTGTTAAAAGATAAAAACTGTACCGATTGAAGTTGCAGCACTACTCCTTTGATACCTGTGACGGCATTCACACAAGGGTCAAAACAAGATACGATTAGCATCAAATTGTTAAGGGGGTTTGAACATTTGAAAATTTACACATGACGATGAAAAACCTATTTTGATAGTATTTATCTCCTCAACTTCAAGAATGAAAAAAGTATTATAAAGTTTGAATACTCACACATATGATAGCGTAAGGATCAGATTCTGCAGGTTATCGGGAGAGAAACCGATCTCATCCAGCAAGACATGGTAATGGGCAGGACGAGAAGTTCCCTGCAAACTCATTTAATAATTGGGTGAATAAAAAAGACCTATATACATTCTAACCGTTTCTGATTAATACATTTTTTCGGCAAAATGCATCAAAATGTAACAAAGTTTGGATTAGTTCCTGTTTAGTGTAACAAATACTTTTTTTACGAAGTTTCAAAATTACATCTTATAAATAAAATAAACAAGAGAAGGTTTTAGGAACTCACAAGCATTCCTGATTGAGCACACATGTAGAAATCATAGTTATTTGGGTGCACCACTTTACTGTCTACAACGGTACCTGAAGACGCATATCCACAAAATAAGAACATATGGTGAGTTCTTTTGTCGTTTAAATAGAATTAAATGATTAAAGAATGTGATTAAAAAAAACAGACCAGCAGGGACATTTTCAGGGGCTGATGCTTGGAAGAATTTTGTGTGGTGATTCTTTTGAGCCACAATCACTGTGAATTTGGGAACATCAACCTCACCAAGATGCTGGTAAGCCTGTATCAAACAAGGACTTGAAAATATCAAATTATGAAATCAAGATATACAATAGACAATTCTACCCCCGGGTGGGACTTATTGGGTCGGTTCGGTTTGGAGTGATTGCAATAGGATTTTCTAGGCATTAAAAGGCAAACCACGTGTAGAAAAAAGAAAATAAGAAACATACCTTGATCATTTGATCCAACTCAATATTCAGAACTTGATTGAACTGGGATTCGCTCACTCCATCTCTGAGAAAAAACAAAGGCATTCCATAGATGTATCTAGCGATGGTAAAGCTAAAGAGGAAACATAAAGAATGAAGAGACAAGTGCTTGCTTTGTCTGAATGGTTTGGTGCAAAATCATTAAGTGGTCAGAATCATTAAGAGGCTCTTATGATATAGTGCAAAATAAATAATGGTTGTTTGGTAATTGTTTAGAATGAAATCAGGGCGTTGAATGGTTAAGGGAGGCCCAAGATACAAAATCATTCAGAGGGTTTTAGAACCATTAAGAGACAGACTTTTTTTTTGCCAAACAAGATTTACCTCTTAGCGATTCAGAGGTTGCCTCTTAATGGAACTATTAAGAGGTAAACAAAAAAACCCTTAAGCCTTTTCTATTCAGTTTGGGGGAGGTTCAGAAGCCTACTCTGCAGAGCTTTTCAACGACTATTTCCCACAGCCAACACATACATTTTCATCCAAAAAAAACCAAAAATGCTAATACCTGAATACTATAATTTGAGTTGGTTTGCGGTGATTGCTTGTTTGATAAAATTCAACAAGTAGTTCACTGTTCAAAACAAGACTATGTCAATACAGAACATCAAGTTGGAATAAACACGTTAACAAATGATTTCATCAAACTTATTACCGGAACTACCTCATTATGCCATCGTCGGTCCCATCTGCTTGTGGTTTAAACAAACCTTCAATCATTTCCACCTTTGATGATTGAGTCCTAACAGACGCTTTATATCTTGATATCAACGGCCATGAGTGGGACCCAACAACCTACAAATGTGACCATCAGAATAATAAATTAAATATTCACCCAGTAAAGAAAATAAGATAGACTGAAAATATATAATTATAACGGCACTAACCGCAGCAATTGAAGGTATATCCGATCGACCAGGAGACCCATGAGAAACATCCATTCCGATTATCATCGTTGGAGTATCATTTATGAAGGGTATACGAGATGGCTGCTCTATTGCTAACAGAGAATTGATACCACCAAGCTTAAGATGAAAAACAAAGTTGATTTAAGTTTTAATATGAGAAAAAAGGTAAAATTTAAAATTCAATACCTTTGAGTTAATTTTCAAAAGCACATTTGTGAGATATTGGTCAGTGATCTTAACAGGACACATGCATTGTGTGGGAACTCCATAGTCGCTTAAACATTTTTTCTTCCAAGGACCTTCACACGTTAAAAAGCACGATAAATGAGATGTGGCAGTGTTTATATGATTATATCCAACACCTTTTATATTCGCTAAATACACTCAGTACCATATAAGTCTGAATTTTTCCTCTCTGGCAATATGCAAAGGAGAAACTCAGGAGCACCCGGGAGTTTTGCTAAAATCTGCTCAAACATCTTTTCTACACGTATTACAGGGCCATTTCTTCGATTATGTTGATCTTCCTCCATTAGTGAAAATGGGCGATCGATAAACTGAGAATCCCAAAGTCAAACCATCAAGTCAAAAACTCTTGTAACAGAAGAGAAAAAATTTAACATATGGTTGACATACAATTCCTTTATTCCTTCCACAATCTATGAGCTCGCGCGAAAGATGACTTGCATCACACCTGGCGGAAAAGTTGACAACTGCCCATTTTTCTATTTTGGTGGGCGTAAAAACCTTCTGCAAGGAAAAATTATTTGAAAAAAAAAGAAACAGGAATCTCCGTTAGTTGTAATTCTTTGTGATTGCTCAAATATAGGAAACACATAACTTCATAAACTTGTCAATTTCTCCATCATTCTTCCCAGACTCAAATGGCGGATTTCATGGAATCACAAACCTAGGAGAATACCTTGTTATTGAAGTTCCATCGCCCATTACGAGGGGAAAATTCTTCTCCATTACCAACCTTCAACTACAATTGCAAGAAAAGTAAATGTGAAGAGCAACATGATTACATTTCTAGCCAAATAGGGTGCGTTTGGTACATTGGACAGGACATGACAGAATAAAACAGGGATCACTGTTCCATGTTTGGCGGGACTTTTACGTGGAACAGACAAGGTGGAACAGGCTTGTTCCACCCCCACCCCCACCCCATGGAACAAGTTGGAACAGACTTATGTTTTACCAAATAATCTCAAAATAAAATCTAATTCTCTTCTAAAACATCAAATACGCCTTCTTTCTTATATTTTATTCATTCTTTAAATTTTATTTATTGTATTTTATGTTGTTTAAACTTTCACTAAACTGCCCTCAAAATATTATTTTTATATAGTTTCTATGTTTTGATTAATTTATGTAAATTATTAAATATTAATAGTAGAAAATTATAGAAAATGTTAGAAAATAAAATTGGAAACTACATAAGTTTTTATTTTGGTGTCACTTTAACAGTATTGAAGAAAATTATAAAAAATATTTATTTCATTATAACTTAATAAATTACATAATTAATCAAAATATATAAACAACTTATTAGGGGTAAATTGGTCATGGTAACTGTTATGTTTTGACCAATTCTGTCTTACCAAACGCTGAACAACTGTTCTGTCCTGTTCAATCCTGTCTGCATACCAAACGCACCCATAAAGACATCATATTACACAAAAGTGAACAACCTTTGGTGCCTCGAGAACACGACCATCAACTTGAGCATATTGTTTCTCGATAGAAATTCCACATGAAGCTAGTAGAGGGTCATCCTCATAACGATAGTTTTTCATTGCCTGCTAGGTTAAATAAAGACTCAATTCACAGTAATCGAGACCAAGATGTGTAGGATCAAGAGGGTAAGAATGTAAGATTGCTTTACATCACTTATAACTCGCATTTTCTCTTGAGGCTTTTGTCTTGATTTTTCAACTAAAGATGCTCTCTGCAGTGTAGATAATGCCTTTGTATACCGTTGAAGTGAAACAAGAGAACAGAGCTAGGAGCCATGGGAAAAATGATAACATCGTTAGAAGGTTTTATACAAAATGGACAGAAAGTGGAAATGTAAAGACTAAAGACACGAGATAACGATACAACCTCCATAGGCAAATAGCTTGGCTTCTTTGGTTTACCAACATCAATGCATGGTATGTAAGCAGAGTAAGAAAGTTCAATATTACGATGTTTGGTAAAATAATCAAACACTGTAATGTTTATTGTCTGGTCTTCATATGTACCGTCATCTTTTTTCACTCTCAAAGGAAACCTTAAGAATAAAAAGACAAGTCAGCCCTTTGGCCGCGCGCGCGCAGGGGGGGGGGGGAGTAGAGGGAGGGGTACCCCTACACTCAAAACAACAAAAGCTTACAATTGTTGATTACAAGGCTTTTCGCTCATCCCAGTGATCTTGAATTCCGTGTTGCTGTGGCTTGTGTTAATTCTCAAGTTTTTAAGCATTTTCTTCGCCTACGAGAAACCAAAAACGTAACTAAATTGATGGAGAGGAAATGTTGTATATAGCCTTTTATTATTACCTTTACCCAGTCAATAGACCGAGAATCACGTGCATTTTGATTGGATTTCAGAAAATCAATCACCGGTCCGGGAGTAAGAATCATTGTAGTTGAAACATCTGCGCAAGCGAACACAAGAACAATCAAGGGGCTATTATGATATAGTGCTAAATGAAATATGGCGTTTGGTAATTGTTCGGAATGATATTAGGGCGCTAAAGGGTTAAGGGAGGCCTAAGATACAAAATCATTCAGAGGGTTTTAGAACCATTAAGAGGCAGACTTTTATTTGCCAAACAAGATTTACCTCTTAGCGATTCAGATGTTGCTTCTTAATGGAACTATTAAGAAGTAAACAAACAGCCCCTTAAAAATAGCAACTGAGTGACACCTAATAGGAGTAAAGTAAACTGAATGCAACCATACCCATATTCAGTGACAAACCGCCATGTGTTGAACGAAAACTAGAATGAAATCCACGGCATCCAGTGACACCCCCTCCAACATCGGAGAAGTTCCTTGAGTCATCAAGAAAGAACGACTGCCTGACCAGAAGACATCCCCTGCATCCCAACAAAGACTTCTATTAAGCTAGAAGAAGATATAAAAAAACGAAAAGCAACCGAGGAGAGGGAAATTAGAAGTGCCTTTGAGCTGCTTGTTGTCTCAAGATGATGTCAAGAACCCTTAGAGCATCTTGGAGTTTTTCTGTCTCTGCTCCTCCTTGAAGCGCAAGAGAAACGGATTTTAATGGTATTTTAGCAGCATAGCTGATTTCCACTTTGTAAGTTTTCTCCTGGAAAGACCGTCTTGACCTTTTACCAGATTCATCAAGAATCCCATCATCAGAAGGGCGTCCACTACAAGAAGATTAACTTTAGCTAACATCTCCAAGAAAACATACAAAGAATTAGGGGTTGGGTTCCGGTGAGAAGTTGAGGTTAACGTGAGAAGTGTGAGAAGTGGTTATCAACCGTTGGATGAGAAATGGATGCACATTAGGATGAGATGCACCGAGATGCACCAGATCAATTCCCTTCTAAGCCCGCAATTCATGGGAGGGCATTTGATTAAAAGTGATCAACGGTCCAAATCCACTTCTCACGGTAAACTCAACTTCTCACACGATCCTTCGCCAAGAACTAGAATTCAACTACAAGGCTAACAAGTATGAAAAGATTGACACACCGTTTTGCAAACGAATCTTCTAATACAACCATGAACTCATACTTGGTTTGTGGGAGAGGCCCAACAGTATACAAGCTCTTTTCTCCATCATATGCAAATCTCTTACCAGAAAGTTCAGATGAGTACGTTTGGTAAAGTTTATCAATAATTTTTCTCCCCAAACCTTTGCTCTCAATTACTCTGTTATCTTCAGAACTGATGGATACCTGCACCGACATGACATTATAGAAAATATGTGCTCAACTATAAAACCTATTTTTTAATTTAAGAATTTAATACCATACACTGTACTGGTAGAATATCTCATCTGGATTCTTGACAGAAACTTTGAAGTGATTAGCAAGCAGCGAAATGGGTTTTCCAGAACTTCCAAATCCAGTCCTACTGATCATACAACGCTTAGGATGCTCTGCTTGCTCTATCTTCACATCGGGTTGTATAGCCTCTGGCTGCGGTGGTGGCAGTGGTAAGGGTTGGGAACCATTAGCACCTTCACCATTTACTATCTCCATCTTTATACATTAACCGGGACCCTTAAGAATTTGAATGAAGTATAAAATAGTTAGAGAATCAACAGAACCAACAACTAATAAGATGTAATATTTAGATTAAAGAAGCATATTGAAGCTTCCTGAAATTTACACAGGATAAAAATTATCTATAATCTTTCAATTCTGCTAAACGTGGTTCTCCATAACACTTGAGTGTCATTTACCAAGTTGAATGTCATTCCCCCCCCCCCCCCCCCCCCCCCTTGGCGAGTTAAATGTTAACTTATAACACCAAAAGTCAAATATTAACCTTAATCAATCTTCAAAATAAAAGTAACACATCATGACAGTAGAAGTGAAATCAAATATATTGGACAGAAAGAGCAAACCTAATAAGGAAATCAGAAGCTTGAACAATCAAAATTCAGTTTCTATAAGACAATGCAACTTGGGAAGAAGTATATTAGAATAATAAATATTCAAAACACCTAAAAATATTCAAGAATTATACAATGCAGCCACTGCAAAGTGATTAGAAACCTAAATCAGATCATAAACACCCAAAAACACAAAACCAAAGTAACTATCATACGTCTTACGAGCAAAATAAAGTACTACATCTTCAAATTACGTATATTAAGAGACGGAAAAAGAGGTAAAAGATTGAGATGAAGAAATAGAACACACGACAACAGCAAGAAGGATTCCGAAAATTATCAAGCATTTAGGTGGATTTAGAAGTATAAAACTACAACGCTGGAATCCAAAATGAGAGATTGATGGTGAGAGTTGAAGATCAAGTGAGGATCGTTCTAAGCAAGGAAAATAGCGAAATTGAAAATGGAACATTGTGAATTTACCTTTGACTATGAGGAAATTTAGGGTTTTATGACGGATGAAGAACAGAGAGTGACGTGCTCAGTTTTTTGATTCTCTCCCGCTTCGTTCGCCCCGGTGGTAGTGATTAGCGAGAGTCAAACCAGTCGTGCCGCAGCTAAGAGCATATCTTTGGGATTTTAGACAAAATGGAGAATAGTGACATTTTGAGCTATAATTTTGATTCAGTAACTTTAGTTTTTTTTCAAATACTAAATGAAAGTATAATAAATTTTTTTGAAAAATAAATATTTCTCGATAGAAATAATATTTAATAGATGAATGAAATATTTTAATGTTATAATTAAGATTGTTTCTCCAAAATTGGAAATCTCTCGGAAATAAATGATTTTTTTTAGATTTTGAATTTTGGTTCTCTATTTTAAAAAAAAATTGAATAATCTTTTGGAGATGTTCGGAGCTGCTATGTACCAAATACAGTTTAATAGTTCGTATAAATTAATAAATACATAAAACACATAGTTCATAGGCATGGGACATAGATGCATTTTTTTTGATAAGAAGAGTGAGAAGTATTTTTAAATCGTTGATTACCTTTTAATTAAATATCATTTCATTAATTGTGGCTTAAAAGAGAATTGATCTAGTGTACCTTATCATAATGTTTGTTCATTTCTCATCCAACGATTGATAACCACTTCTCACGCTTCTAATCAAGTTTGGCACTTTTCACCGAAACCCAACCCTAGCTTCATATATATATATATATATATATATATGTATATATATATATATATATATATGTCACAATGTAAATCTTTTTTAGATGTATTTTTATTTTACTATATGAACCAAAAAAGTTTTTTATATATTTTTTCACTATTAAAACACAAAACATATTTGGAAAAATGCCTTAAATTATATCATTTAATGGAAAACATTATGTAAAATATCTTTAAATCAGTTCTCATGGAACAGTCATATTTTTATGGTTCTCATCTTATTGTCGTCCTACTTATTTAAAGGAAAACCCCAAAAACATATATGATTAAAGGCGAATGATCGTGTGAGGAGCTAAGTTTAACGTGAGAAACGTAATAAAAAATGGATCTGAACCATTGATCACTTTTCATGCTTATCACGTTAACCTCAACTACTACCCAACCTATGATTAAATTAGTGGTTATAGCAATGTTTTTAAATTAAAAAATTCACCCCATCCATTTTTTATTCCAAAAAATATGAGAATATACACAAATTCAAACGAACTAAACTTTATTAAAAACATTCAAATTTTTCTCGCTAATGTAATATTCATACTGATAAACTTTTTCATCTATCTTTTTATGATTTTTCATATATTCAGTATTTATTTAATAGATTTGAGATCGTCTACGAATAAACTTTATCTATAAGAACACTTAAAATTTGGACGAGTTGACTTTTTAATTTCACTTCGTTTACCTTTGGACCAACGCCCGTCGCCCAATTGGTCGGCCTCGGTGCAAGTCAGTGCAAGTCAGTTGAACACCGTGATTGATGAGTGGGTAGGTGTCCATGATTAGAGTTAACTCAATAGTCCAAGTCTGGACTTAAAATCATAGGCCCAAGTTTCATCTTCAATAAATAGCCCAAACTTCACCTCAAAGGTTCAAACTGTGACCCAATATTCCCAAAGTATTGTTGTTGGACTTTTATCTTTCCATTCCTTCTTACTGAATAAATAGAACTTTTAAGAGAGAGAGAGAGAGAGGGGGGGTTTCAACCGAATATTTTGCAAATGTTAAAAGAAAAACAAAACAGAACAACAATATAATAGAGAAAATGAATGTGTAATTCTCATTAATCATAAGTCATTTAAATAGGAATGAGATACAAGTAGATAACTACGAGAGATATAAGATCTAACATATCTGTTTAGCTCTATCTATATCGTCATACACACTTATTCTACAACAACAAATACTTTTTGTTTTGTTTATAAAATTGGAATGAAAGTAAATTCTATTTGTAATAATAATTTATATGAATTTTTTTTAAATAATTTTAAATATAACTAAATTATCTTACGGGTAAAAATCAAGGAAGAATATTGAAAAACGGATGAAAAAATAAATCAAAAATGCATGTCAAACTAAAGATAATAAAATAGTCGATTTTTTGGTATAATTTGTTTCGCTTCAATTTTTGTTATATTTCACTTATTTCTGATTGAAAAAATGTGTGTGAGTAATTTTCACTCAGACAGTCGTATGGATTCAGACAGTCATATAAATTCAGGTTTTAACAGAAAACGAACCGAACAATACCTAAGTTGGTATGACTTTAATAACACTATTAATTAATTGGTACGTAAAAAAATATTTTTTGCAAATTTTTTGAAAGAATATTTTTTTGCAAGTTAAACTGCAAACTCTTGTATATTTCACCAATTCAATATTTTTTTTTTGAAGGGTATCCGAGGACATTGCCCCGACTAATCCCGGTAAGGTGAGACAATTGCCTCAGCTGCTAAAGCGTGCAGCCCTGAGTTTATCCCCAGTGGCCACAAGTTGGAAGCGCCCGGATTCGAACTTGTGGTAGATGGGTTACAGTGAAATGTATTAGAGTTGTGACTGTATTGATGGTGGGTTGATACTTAGGGGCCGTTTATCAAACGCTTATCTGGGTAAGCGTTTACCAGTAAAATTTAACACTATCGCTAACTTACCGGGTAAGATTTTAGTCCACCAAATTGGTTTCGTATGCAACAATTCACCTGGTAAGCGCTAACCGTGGTAAGAGTCGTCGTCCTCACTTACCAGGTAAGACTCTCGGCCCTTGCATTCGTTTTTATCGGGTAAGATTTTTGGTTGGTAAGCGCTTACCAAACGACCCCTTAGTAGGAAAAACAAGATAATACAATAGGAACTTGATTACGCTAGACTACAACTACAGTTCATTATTTATCGGTGTGTCTTTCATAATCAATTTATTTGGCAATTTTTATTTTCAAACTTATTAGTCATGCATTTTTCGGTTGTTGATCTCTTTAGTTGGTTGCATAAAAGCATCTCCAACAGCTTCCCCATTTTGGAGAAAATGGAGAATATGAGGATTTTGAGTTGTTTTTTTGCTCCAACAGTTTTCTCAAAACTATCTCCAAAATGGAGAAAGTAGGAGATAGAAGGAGTTTTTCTCCAAATATGGAGTTAACACCAAAAATGATTACTTAGTGAGAGCACCGATAGAAATTTTTGAAAAATAATATTTAGAGAAAGAAATAATATTTTAATAGATAAATACAACATTTTAATATTATAAATATTGTTTTTTTCTCCAAAATACGTAATCTGTTGGAGATGAATGTAATTTTTTTTAGGGATTTTGACTTTTGGCTCTCCATTTTGGAGAAATTATGGGAAAACTGTTGGAGATGCTCTAAGCAAACAAACAAATTTTTCGTCAAGTATAAGATACACAACGGTCATAAGCAACAGTATGCGTTAAATATCGAACTTTGAGATGAAAGAATACAAAAAAATATATCATTACATGTAAAACAAATACTTGCAACAACTTAAAAGATACAACTTATTGTAGACTATTTTATGCATATAATAAGATATAAGTGAACTTCCAACATCAAAAGAAACGAACAATTTACGAAATATAAACAAGATAACCAATTGGTATACGATGGACTTGCACCTTCCATTGCTCCATATCACACACTCATAGTTACTTATCTGTATACGATGGACATGTACTTTGAACATATCCGGGGTTGTCTACAGGCTTGCAAGGTCAAGAAAAAACAACCAACCTCCAGACGGTTCAAAAAAAGAAAAAAACGATATAAAAAGAATAAGCTCAGGAGGGATAACGCCAATACTGTTGTCAAATTGTTTTTTCTTGGTCTATCAACTTAGCATGGTGGGTTGGAACCATATTACACATGGTCCTATGAGGCAAAAGTGGGTGGTGAACCATGGCTAGGACCCAAAGAGAAAATGGTTCTAGGGTTTGAACCAGTGTGTGGTATGAAGATGATGAGAGTGCATGGTTCGAGTATTTATAGAGTTTTGAGAGGCTTATAAGTATAAAATAGGGTTGAAAACTTGAAACAAAGAATTGAATGGTATGGGATGCAATGCATAATGAATAAAGAGTACATATGCATAATGAATAAACTACAGTACCACTGAAATTGATAATTTCTAAATATTAATGTGGGTTTGACTTTGACTCTTCTAATAAAAGATGGAGTTTTGATGGGTCGTTTTCTAAAAGGACAGGGACAGAAGGGATGATGAGAGTTTGTTTTCTTGGCATTAAATCCCACCATTAATGGTTTCAAGGTTATTAAATAATATTGGGTTGGAGTTTGATTTAAACACATAATAAAGGGATCGAGTTCGAGCTCGAATATCTTTTGAATTATCGAAATTGATGTTCGTTTAAGGGCTCCAACTTGCGATCGATTAACTCGTTTATTGGTTTTAAGTTTGATAGTATTTATATTTTTATTGTATGACTTATGAACATATATGTTCGGCTTGAAAAACATGTATGCTCGAATGCTCAGTTCGTTTAGAAAATTTTGATCGAGTTATCGAATAGGCCGAGTTGAACAAAGTGGTTAGACTATGTTTAGTGGTGATCTCATTTTTGAGATCGTGAATAAGACAAAAACATTTGTTAAAAAAATAAATAGAAAAGAAAATTTATCAACCCAATTTCAATCAATCCTCATCACCGAACCAAGATTGATTTGGATTGTTGATTTATTTTTAAAAGAAATTGACACGTGTCATTATTTTATTGGTTGGTTTAGATTTTTATTAAATAAAACTTATTTAATTAAAAAATTGACTTTAACAAATAAATTAAAAAATATACCAAAATTCATGGTTTTTAATTCCCTACAAATAGAGACCAATGTTGACATAATTTCACCACACCAATTTTATGTATAAAAAAATTGTATAAAAAAATACCAAAATTATATGTATAAAAAATAAAATATATAATTTTTGTAAAATAATATTGTAGATTAGATTGGATTGAATTGTAGGGGATTGTGGTTGGAGTATGAAAATTTTGAGATTGGATTGGAGTTGAATATTATGTAAGTGGATGAGAAGGAAAGTAATATTTTAATTGAGATTGGATTGGTTGAGATTGCCATTAAACATAGTCTTATGAAGCTCGACTCGTTAATTTAAGCAATTTTTTTTTTGAAACAAACATAACATTAAAAATCAACGGTTACAGGAAACATTAATACAACAAGGAATGAAAGCCTTAAAAACAACGTAACATTTCGGAAAAAATAAAAAACGAAAGTGTCTCATAGTCAAATGAGCCACTTCGTTAACTTGTCTATCCACCGCATGAATCGAGATAATCTCCCGACGAACCTGAACTTTCCGAGGAAATACAAGGTCCCTGCAGTTCCAACTGGAGGCGATCAATGAATTGATTCCTCTTCTTTTTTGCAAGATCACAGTCTGAAGGTAAGGAGAAACAGTGGGAAGGTGCCACCTTTCTTTGACGATTTCCTCCTTTTTTATAGTGGACAGGGTCCACTTTACTTTCTTGATTTTTCCTATCTGCAGATCTTGCCAAGTAACCGAAATGAGATTATTGTTCTTACATTGGTTGTGGTGGTATCGGAATTTCCAACGTTTCCGGTATTTCCACATTTTTTCTACCCTTAACGTTACCATGTACTCTCCAGAACCTTTGACAATTTCACCATAGTTGTTGTCGTAAAAGTCGTGGAGATTGGTGGCGATGGTGGGGAGAACTTCCCTTGTATCACCGGAAAACGTCATTACGGTCTTCTCGGAAAGGATGGGAAACCAAACGAGAATTAAATCCACAAAAGGGATTTAGCCACAAAAGGGTTTAGCCACAAAGGGGTTTAGACGATTAGTCTTCAATACGGCGTAGCAGTGGCGGCGGCGTAGCAGCGGCGGCGGCAGACGAAGTAGCAGCGGCAGTGACGTAGCAGCAACAACGTCACTCTCACTCTCACTCACTCTCTCTCACTAGAACCTGGTTTTTTTCGCCTGAGTAGCAGCAGAAGCGGAAGCTCAGGCCGATGGTGGTGGCGGCGGCAGATCACCGGCGATATGGTGGTGGCAGCTAGGTTCAGCAGTAGCAGCAGCTCAGGCCGATGGTGGTGGTGGCGGCGGCAGAATACCGGCGATATGGTGGCGGCGGCTAGGTTTAGGGTTTAGGAGAAGAGAGAAGAGAGGAGATGCCTTGCGCTGTTTATTTTGGTTAAAATCCAAGGAAATTGTGAGTGTCCGAGATTGACTCGATCTTGAGTAGCTAGAATCTTTTATACCCTAAGTTTGGACGGGACGAGACAGTGTTGTATTGCTAATTGCGAGGTAGACAAATGAAAGAATTGCATAAAGTAACTAAGGTTTTAATTTGACATAAATAGTTTAAATTTGTTATCTCCTTGATTTTTGTCCACATGTTTTGATTAAACAAATAAAATGAATTTTCTGTCAACTCAATCTAATGTTGATATCAAATGTGAGACAACACAATTTTCCAAATACTCATTTAGGGTGCGTTTGGTACGCCTACTGAATGGGACGGGACAAAAAAATAGTCTCATGTTTGGTATGCCATGGGACAAAAATCAGATGGGACAACATGGGACAAAAACAAGACAACATGGGACAAAACTTGAGATTTTTTGTTCCACCAAAATAGGTGGAACAACATGAGACTAAAACATAAGATTACTAAAATACCATTTTTTCCAACGTAACCTAGATTAAAATTATCTCTTCCAGTCCAGTTCCATCCCGTCCCATCCAGTCCAGTCTCATCCAGTTTCGTCCCGTCCCATCTCATTCAGTCTGCATACCAAACGCTATCTTATATGTTATTTGAATCTATTCTTATATTAATTTCATTTTTGTTGATTCTCAATGCTCTTGTTTGACCAAAAGGAGGTTCAAATAACAACACAATTATTTATTTAGGTGGTCTAGACTCTAGATAAACCTTCTATGACTACTAATTATTCTCTTAAAACATCTCTAATAATTATTTTATAACTTTTAAAAAAGGGAAATTAATTAAAATGC
The DNA here is from genome assembly GCA_033807775.1 of Saussurea involucrata. Lineage (NCBI taxonomy): Eukaryota > Viridiplantae > Streptophyta > Magnoliopsida > Asterales > Asteraceae > Saussurea > Saussurea involucrata. The sequence continues at coordinate 128,764,604 of CM066324.1, read as the reverse complement.
CACAAGTTTGACCCAAACTTACCAAAATACCACAAATCTCGCCCATCTTACCGAAATGTCACAAAAATCCGCGGTGGATCCCGCGATCGCGGGCCCAGGCCCGCGTTGGTCCCTCAAGAATGCCCGGGACCCAGCTTTCCCCTCTCAAGAATGCCTGTGTTGGCAGTTTTGGTCCCTGCCCGCGTTGGGCCCCCGCGATCGCGGGCTAACCCGCCACGCGTCGGCCCAGGGTTTACCCTAAAAATCCATTGAAGACCAAAACCCTAATTCCCTTTTCTTCGGCCGCACTATATAAGGGGTGGGGGGGGGACCAAAACTGTCCCACTCATTATTTTATAACTCTCAATTTTTTAATATCAACTCTCTCTCAATTTTCTCCCACTCTCTCAATTTTGTCGTGTGGAACACGTGTTCGAGTTTTGTGAAGATGTCTCGTATTACCTCTGTGGTATGTTTTCCTTATGTTTTTTGTTATTTTTTATATATTATTTTAAGTTAAGATATATGATTTGTATGTTGTTAGAGTGTTTATAACTTTTGTTATGTTTGAATATGTTCTATGTTTAACATTTTTAAGATATATGATATGTATGGTTTTATGTTTGAATGTGATATTTGTATGTTATAATGTGTATGTTGTTATAGGAGTATTTTTATAAAAAATTTTGTTAAGAGTGTTTTTATAAAAAAATTGTTAAGAATGTGTTTTTATAAAAAATTGTTAAAAATGTGTTTTTTTATAAAAATAATTCTTAAAAGTGTGCTTTTATAAAAAAATGTTAACAATGTGTTTTTTTATAAAAAAATTGTTAAAGAGTGTGTTTTTATAAAAAAAATGTTAAGGATGTGTTTTTATAAAAAATTGTTAAAAATGTGTTTTTTATAAAAATAATTCTTAAAAGTGTGCTTTTATAAAAAAATGTTAAGAATGTGTTTTATAAAAAATTGTTAAAAATGTGTTTTTTTTTAAATAATTCTTAAAAGTGTGCTTTTATAAAAAAATGTTAACAATGTGTTTTTTTATAAAAAAATTGTTAAGAGTGTTTTTTTATAAAAAAAATTGTTAAGAATGTGTTTTTTATAAAAATAATTCTTAAAAGTGTGCTTTTATAAAAAATGTTAACAATGTGTTTTTTTTTATAAAAATAATTCTTAAAAGTGTGCTTTTATAAAAAAATTGTTAAAAGTGTGTTTTTATAAAAAAATTGTTAAGAATGTGTTTTTATAAAAAAATGTTAAAAATGTGTTTTTTTATAAAAATAATTCTTAAAAGTGTGCTTTTATAAAAAAAATGTTAACAATGTGTTTTTTTATAAAAAAATTGTTAAGAGTGTGTTTTTATAAAAAAATTGTTAACAATGTGTTTTTATAAAAAAATTGTTAAGAATGACAACTTAGGTCCCGGAAGGTACCGGAAACAGACGAGGAGGAAGCAGACTGGGAGATGGCATCCGACAATTACTACTTCGATAATGGCATGAGAACCCCACCAATGTATGATTTTATGCTGACGGGTCTTCGATAAAGTCAACAAATTACTCCCGCAGTGCAAAAAGCCATTCATGGGGCGAACGCCGATATCGAAAAGGTAAAGGGTATGTGGAACCATAACAGGGGGATTCAGCAGAGGAAGATGAAATATCTAGCGGGGAAGAAACGAGAACTGGCCATGGCTAGGGCTCACGTTCGGCAACTGCAACGAAAGATTAAGGAAGCTGAAGAGGAACTAGAAGAACTCGAATCGGACTACATGGGAATGGAGGACGTGATCAAGGAAAAGGTTAACTTGATCACAGGACTCCAGGACACCTTCCAGTAATAGATTTCTTTGTTTACATGCACTGTATCCGTTTCGGTTGGGAAGATGATTTGCAATAATTTTTATGTGATGTTGTTAATTTATTTCCTTGTTAAATAACTTAAGTGAATTTCTATATTAAAAACATTAAAATGGAAAGGAAACAATACATTAAAAACCACATAAAATGATAACCTAAAAACTATAGGGACCATTAATGTTTTTTTAAATTTGCAACAAACTTCAGGGACCAAACTGTAAATTCAAAAAGTAGCGGGTTAGCCCGCGATCGCGGGATCCCAACGCGGGCAGGGACCAAAACTGCCAACACAGGAATTCTTGAGGGGGGAAAGGTGGGCCGTGGGCATTTTTGAGGGACCAACGCGGGCAAAGTGGGCAAACTTGGGTGACACGTGGGCCTGGGGGCCGCGATCGCGGGGCCCATCGCGGATTTTTGTGGCATTTCGGTAAGATGGACGAGATTTATAGCATTTTGGTAAGTTTGGGTCAAACTTGTGGCATTTTAATTAATTTCCCTTTAAAAATGTAATATTAAAACTCAATATTCTTAAAAAGTTATATATAACTTTAAGAATTACTCTATTTTAATAATTATAATATTAATTATATTATTAAAATATTTAAAACATTTTAATAAATTATTCTTTCTTTCTTTTTAGACATTTTTTTTTCAATGGGAAAAAATTAAAAGGGAAATTAATTAAAATATCCTAAGATTGAAAGTGACTTACCAAAGTACCCTAAAAAATTATTTTCTTACCGAAATGCCCTCTTTTTCCGCGATAGGATCCCGCGATCGCGGACAGGGACCAATTGTGAAATTTTTTGCAAGCAATATTTACACTTTCAGTCCCTGGCCCCCGCGATCGAGGTCCGCGATGGCTCAAACGCGGCCCGCGATGGCCCGCTATGGGGACTGAAAGTGTAAATAATCTTGCAAAATTTTACACTTTCAGTCTCTGCCCGCTATCGCGGAAAAAGAGGGCATTTCGATAAGAAAATAATTTTTTGGGGTACTTTGGTAAGTCACTTTCAATCTTGGAGTATTTTAATTAATTTCCCAAATTAAAATACTATTCATTTTTTCTATATTTTATATTCGCCACTTTTTTTATTTAACCATTTGTTGGAGTACGAGACCCCCACAATTCATAAATTACTATAAATTTATATTATAATATAGTTATTAGAGATACTCTTATATAATCAAAATCAAATCTTATTATTATTTTTTTCAATGAATTAATTTAATTCATTTTATCTTGATGATTTATAAATTTATATTATAATATAGTTGTTAGAGATACTCTTATTATTATTTTTTTAAATACCTTCTCATTTTATCTTGATAATTTATTTCTCTATAATTATAAGTTAAAATTATTTTTGTCAATTTAAAAGTGAAATAATTACTTATTTCTAAAACTTTATTTCTTTTTCACCATAAACATTTATTTTTAAATGAATGAATTATTAATTAAATAGTGAGGTAAATAATAGGTCATTTAACATTAATTAACAGACATTCTGATATCATATCATAATAACTGTATTGAACTCTTCCAATTGTCCCTCTCTTTTGCTGTTTCTGACTATATGAGAGGTCAACATCATATGGGTCCCCCAAATTTAATGCCCATTTTAAACCTTCACTCTACAAAATTCATTTTTATACTTTCAGCCCCTTTAGTTTCCCCCATTTGCATTATGCAATCTTCAAATATCACTGTTATACAAAACTCACCACATAGTCGTCATGGTGTGCTTAGACATAAGATTTGTGTCTCACGGCACGTTAAGCGTGTGGCACGCCATGGCTTAATGTGCAGTTTTTGTAATCCAATATATGATTTTTTTACGTTTTTAATGTCTTATTTACTAGTTTTTTATATATAACTTACTTTAACTTGTTTATTACTATTTACTTATTGGAAAACATATGTTTTTATATATAATATTATATATCAATTAGAAATTTGATGTCATAAATCATGCCTTGAACACGTCATGCCTCCTAATACTTGACGTTTGGCTTCGCCAACACGTCACGTCTCACGTCATTTAGAACCTTGTTAAATATACATAACATCTTCAACATATATTCCATCTTTTTTCCAAAATATAGACATAAAAGTTAAAATATTTAAAAAAAAAATTAATCTAACTAAAAAAAGTTAAAAATTTATTATACTATTAAAATATTGAATACATCTACTCTAAAAGTTTTCAAATAAATCTCATCAGGGTTATTCCAATATTTTTGAAGACACTTATGGCTTAGTACAAACCAAAACCACCAAGATTATTGATTTACTTGATGAACAACAATTAAAATATAAAAGATTATACAAATTAAAAACAACTTAAATATCTAAAAATGACAAACTAATATATAAAATCATTTTAAATAGAATCAATTTTCTAAAGCCGTGAGTTGTTAAATTGGCTAAAAAAGGTAAAAGACTAAGGTGGCGTTTGGTTCACAGAATGTTTTTGGATTGAATAGAATCTGTCAAAGGAATTTGACTTTGAAGGAATTGGAATGGAATGCTGTCAGGTTTGACCACCTGTTTGGTTGGCAGACATTGGAATAAAATTTATTAAGAAATTGCAATATGTCTGTTTGGTTCACAGAATGTAGCTTTGGAATTGAAATGAAAATATTGATAAATGACTAAAATGCCCTTTTTTGAAAATTTTAATTTTTATAAAACTAAAATACCTTGATAAAATAAAATTATTAAAATAATAAATAACACAATTAAAATAAATAATAAATAAAATAGATAAATAAAATAAAATAAGATAATTAAAATAATTAAATAATTAAAATCTTAAATATTTTAAAAATATAAAAATAATAAATAAAGTATAACTCAAAAAAAATATTAAATAAAATAAAATAAAATAAAAAATTAAATTATTAAATTAATTAAATTATATTTAGGTTAAATGGTATATTTGGGATTATGAATAAAAGATTCCATTCCATCAAAATCCCAAGGTATTGTGAAAGAATGTTCAATTCCTTTATCTATGGAATTTGATGGAATTCAAGGATTTCATCCATTAAAAAGATTGAACCAAACAAGAGAATGAAATCTGGTCAATGAAATTCAACATTCCAATTCCATCAGATTCTGTGAACCAAACGCCACCTAAGGGGTTGTTTGTTTACCTCTTAATGGTTCCATTAAGAGGCAACCTCTGAATCGTTAAGAGGTAAATCATGTTTGGTAAAGAAAAATGTATGTCTCTTAATGGTTCAAAAGCCCTCTGAATGATTTAGCATCCTGGGGCTCCCTTAACCATTCAGCACCCTGATTTCATTCTAAACAATTACCAAACAACCATATTTCATTTTGCACTATATCATAAAAGCCTCTTAATCATTCCGACCACTTAATCATTCTGCACTAAACCATTCAGCAACTGCCAAACAACCCCTAAGATTATGTTTGACAAACTAACTCATCAACTAGTTGATCAACTAATCATATATGATAAAAAAAGAGCTCATAAGTTAGTTAAAAAAAGGGAAATTAATTAAAATACCCTAAGTCAAACCAAGTGTTACCAAAATGCCCTAAATCTCTCCTAGTTTGCAAAAATACCATTTTTTCCGCGATGGGAGCCCGCGATCGCGGGCCAGGGACAATTTCTGACACTTTTTTAAACTTGCAGGGACCATTTTTGAAAAATAGAATCCCGCGATCGCGGGCTCATCCCGCGATGGGATACTTTTTGTGACTTTTCAATTTCAAGGGACCATTTTTGAAAATTTGAACCGCGATCGCGTAGAATCCACTGTTCACCCCCGCTTTCTTTCAATTTTATGAATTTAAAATAAAATGTTACACTTTCAACCCCTATACTTATTTACTAAATTTACTTTATACATTTTACTTTCATTATTTTAATTTTACATTTAACACATATAATCGTTTATTAACTAAAATACGTTAAAAAATACGTTTTAATTTTAACAAATTACACCATTATAATCGTCTCTTCGATACGTTCGAAATGAGCCAAATCTTGAATTTTTTTGGATTTATATATTTTAATATATATCATATACAGCTATACACTACATAAAAAAATATTTTTTATATTTAAAATTCATACCCTTATAGTTAATTATTTAATTTATGGTACATCTCTTATTTTTTTTCAATTTTTTTTACACTCCTATCGCATTAACATAATAATCATATATTAACTAATTCATTAAATCGTTTTAAATTATTATTATTTGAATGTGTTTATAGATATCGTGAATGGCAATAGGAGAAGGTTTCACGAGAAGAATATTAAATGGGGTTTTGACAAGTCGGTATCACTGTACTCATTTAAGAATTGTGAAAATGGGTATTTGGCGAATGATGATTCATGTGTGTTTGGAGCTGAAGTATTTGCAGTTACAGAGTATGCACAAAATGATCGATGTATTTCCAACGTAACTTAGATTAAAATTATCTCCTTCAGTTCAGTTCAGTCCCGTCCCGTCCCGTCCCGTCCATCCAGTTCAGTTCCGTCCAGTTCCGTCCCGTCCCATCTAGTATGCGTACCAAACGCTACCTAAGAGTACCGTAAATTAAATAATTAACTATAAAGGTATAAATTGTAAATATTAAAAATATTTTGATGTAGTGTATATGATATATATTAAAATATATAAATTCAAAAAAATTCAAGATTGGGCTCATTTCGAACGTATCGAATAGACGATTACAATGGTGTAACTTGTTAAAATTAAAACGTATTTTTTTAACGTATTTTAGTTGATAAACGATTATATGTGTTAAATGTAAATTTAAATTATAAAAGTAAAAGGTATAAAGTAAAATAAGTATAGGGGTTGAAAGTGTAAATATCAAATCAAAATCACAATTTCGAATTGAAATTTACACTTTCAACCCTTATACTTATTTACTAACTTTACTTTATACCTTTTACTTTCATAATTTTAATTTTACATTTAACACATATAATCGTTTATTAACTAAAATATGTTAAAAAAATACGTTTTAATTTTAACAAGTTACACCATTGTAATCGTCTCTTCGATACGTTCGAAATGAGCCCAATCTTGAATTTTTTTGATTTATACATTTTAATATATATCATATACACTACATCAAAATATTTTTAATATTTACAGTTTATACCTTTATAGTTAATTATTTAATTTACGGTACTCTTAGGTAGCGTTTGGTACGCATACTAGATGGGACGGGACGGAACTGGATGGGACGGGACGGGACTGAACTGAAGGAGATAATTTTAATCTAAGTTTCGTTGAAAATACATCGATCATTTTGTGCATACTCTGTAACTGCAAATACTTCAGCTCCAAACACACATGAATCATCATTCGCCAAATACCCATTTTCACAATTCTTAAATGAGTCCAGTGATACCAACTTGTCAAAACCCCATTTGATATTCTTCTCGTGAAACCTTCTCCTATTGCCATTTACGATATCTATAAACACATTCAAATAATAATAATTTAAAATGATTTAATGAATTAGTTAATATATGATTATTATGTTAATGCGATAGGAGTGTAAAAAAAAATAAAAAAAAAATAAGAGATGTACCATAAATTAAATAATTAACTATAAGGGTGTGAATTTTAAATATAAAAAATATCCTTTTTATGTAGTGTATAACTGTATATGATATATATTAAAATATATAAATCCAAAAAAATTCAAGATTGGGCTCATTTCGAACGTATCGAAGAAACGATTATAATGGTGTAATTTGTTAAAATTAAAACGTATTTTAGTTAATAAACGATTATATGTGTAAAATGTAAAATTAAAATAATGAAAGTAAAAGGTATAAAGTAAATTTAGTAAATAAGTATAGGGGTTGAAAGTGTAACATTTTATTTTAAATTCTTAAAATTGAAAGAAAGCGGGGGTGAACAGTGGGATTCTACGCGATCGCGGTTCAAATTTTCAAAAATGGTCCCTGGAATTTTTCAAAAATGGTCCCTTGAAATTGAAAAGTCACAAAAAGTATCCCATCGCGGGATGAGCCCGCGATCGCGGGATTCCATATTTCAAAAATGGTCCCTGCAAGTTTAAAAAAGTGTCAGAAATGGTCCCTGGCCCGCGATCGCGGGCTCCCATCGCGGAAAAAAGGGTATTTTTGCAAAGTGGGAGAGATTTAGGGTATTTTGGTAATACTTGGTCAAACTTAGGGTATTTTAATTAATTTCCCTTAAAAAAATATAAAACAACCAAAAAGGAGCATGTAAAAAATAAGTCAATTTTAACATTATATAATATAATAGATTTTAACTCTCTTTCCTAATTCTTCATTTTGGAGAATTTTTTTAGATAAAACTTGTTGGGGGCAAAATGTTTTATAAAAGCTTCAAAATTTCAAAAAAAAAATTGGAAATGAGGCAGCACTCCTGGCAATATACTCAAAATTTCAATTTTTGAATATTTGTTAGAGATGTTGTAAACTCAATTCTACCTTTATTCATTATGATTCTAAAGACTTAGAAAATTGATTGAACATTAGTAAGTTTATGGGAACATAATTAAAATACCCTAAGTCAAACCATGTTTTACTGAAATACCCCAAATCTCTCCCATGTTACAAAAATACCCCAAAAATCCGCGATAGAGCCCGCGATCGCGGGCTCCAGACCACGTGTCACCAAAGTTTGCCCACTTTGCCCGCGTTGGTCCCTCAAGAATGCCCGCGGTCCAGCTTTCCCCCCTCAAGAATGCTCGCGTGTGCAGTTTTGGCCCCTGCCCGCGTTTGACTCTCATTGTTAAGAGTGTGTTATTATAAAAAAATAGTTAAAAATGTGTTTTTTTTATAAAAACACACTTTTAACAAATTTTTTTATAAAAACACACCCTTAACAATTTTTTATAAAAACAGTTTTTTTATAAAAAAATTGTTAAGAGTGTGTTTTTATAAAAAATTGTTAAGGGTGTGTTTTTATAAAAAAAAACACATTTTTAACAATTTTTTTTATAAAAAAACACTTTTAACAATTTTTATATGAAAAAACACACTATAACAACATACACATTATAACATACAAATATCACATTCAAACATAAAACCATAAACCTATAACAATTTTTTTATAAAAACACACTCTTAACAATTTTTTATAAAAAAACTGTTTTTATAAAAAAATTGTTAAGAATGTGTTTTTTATAAAAAAATGTTAAGAGTGACAACTTAGGTCCCTACGGTTTTAAGAATGACAACTTAGGTCCCTAAACTTTTAAGAATGCCAATTAGGTCCTAAACTTTTAAGAATGACAACTAGGGTCCCTAAACCGCACTTTATCTATATATAACAATATGATACGTTGAAATAAAATAAACCGCACTTTATCTATATATAACACTATTATACGTTGAAATAAAATAAACCGTACTTTATCTATATATAACACTATTATACGTTGAAATAAAATACCACCGCACTTTATCTATATATAACACTATTATACGTTGAAATAAAATACCACCACACTTTATCTATATATAACAATATGATACGTTGAAATAAAATAAACCGCACTTTATCTATATATAACAATATGATACGTTGAAATAAAATAAACCGCAACATCTATATAAAATAAAATAAACTGCAGCATCTATATATAACACTAACTATAACATTTGTGAATGACTATGTAGAAGGATTTCTTTAACATCGACTTGACGGTAAGGTGCAAAGTTTCCTACATCGAGGAATTATGAGCGCTCTTTAGGGGATTAGGTGATCGCGCGGATACCCTTGAGACCATCTATAGAGGGACACCGTTCGGGCCATGGATGGATGTGTCTTACTCTGGTGGCGACCCTACGCTAGTACACATGTTTCTACAGTTGGAGGTCGAGGGCGCCAACGCTGAGCCGGAGGAGATGCATTTTGATTTCTTTGGCTCTCAATTGCATTTTGGGCGTCGTGAGTTCTGTCTAATTACAGGACTACGTTTTGGAGAGGCTCCACCCTTCCTCCCTTAGAAGACTGCTCCTTCGTTCCTAGGGTTTGGGGCATTTCAGCATCTCGTTTGAAGCTGAAGACAGCCCGGGACATGATGAAAGAGGGCCTTAGTGCCCTAACCGACGACGATGTTGTCCGTGTATGCTTGGTGGTGATCGTGGATATGGGCTTCATGGGCCGTGAGTATAGCCAGTATGCTTCCGAGATGGTCCTTAGGGCCGTCGAGGACCTTGAGCTGTTTAACAGCTACCCGTGGGGTAGCCATATCTGGACACATTGCTACTCTATTCTGCACCGAGCCATAGCCAGACGCGTTGATCGACATGCAAAGATGAATCTTTGTGGTTTTACATACGCCTTCAAGGTTAGATACGTAGTATAACAATTGTTAATAATACATACAAACTGTTTGGCTTTTCTTTTTACGTACTTGCTCTTCTTGTCTAATTCCAGATATGGATCTTGGAGATGTTTCCCGCATCAATCCGATATTTCGTCAAGCGCGACGATCGAGTACTTAGGGGAACCCGTTGGGACAAGCGTGTTACCCTAAGTAGGTCGCTTTGGTTTCAGTTCTTCAATGCGTCTAGAAATGTAAGTTCTTTTACTATGTTTACAATTTGCATACGTTAGTCCCGCTTATTAATTTCTTTTATGTTTTATCATATATTTAGCAGCCACTCTTGCCTTTAGATCGCGTTGTGCCTACTGTCGACGAGATGGGCACAGATTGGTACAGAGACAGCGTGGCCTTTACTGACGCAGAGGCGGAAAGGGCTCGACGTCCCCCTACTTCCGAAGATGAGGAAGACGACGACAGGCCCCCTTCCGGTGGATACCAGCCGCCCCCTTCCTCCTCCTACCAGCCGGCTCGTTCCTCCTCCTACCAGCCGGCCCGTTCCTCCTCCTACCAGCCGCCCCATTCATCCTCCTACAATCCATATGAGGCGGCCCCTTCCTACGAGCCACAGCGTGGCTCTCATGAGCACCTGTGGGACTACGTCCACGGGCCGCTAGAGTCACGTGTACAGCTTCTGGAGGGATTCTACAGACAGTTTAGCGCTGTCAATGTTAGTGTTTAACTTAATTTGTTGGCCACGTTTATTTAGTTTGTATATTAATATTACGTTCTAAATTTGTTTTAGCTGTCGAGTACGACATCGATCCCCGCTCCGTTCGGACAGGGGGCACAGGCGACGTTTGCCACCACATCCTATCCGTCGTTCCCTGAAAATGTAAGTGACATTGAGTAACCATTATAGTTATATGTTTGTTCCTAAGTTTGTAACTCTTATAATGATCAATGTCACGCAGGCCGGGATGTCGGGGGCCGGGATGTCCCAAACGCCGTTCGCCACCACATCCTATTCTACTATCCCGGAGAGTGTAAGTGACACTGAGTAACCATTATAGTTATATGTTTGTTCCTAATTTTGTAACTATTTTAATGATCAATGTCACGCAGGCCGGGATGTCGGGGGCATACACCTCGCAGATGCCGCCGCCGTTCGCCACCACATCATATTCTACTATCCCGGAGAGTGTTAGTGACACTGAGTAACCATTATAGTTATATATCGATAATCCTAATTTGTAACTATTTTAATGATCAATGTCACGCAGGCCGGGATGTCGGGGGCACAGCACATGCCGTCGTTCGCCACCACAGCAATCACAAACATCTTTGGCGGTTCGGCCGATGACTATTACAGGTCGGAAATGCATACTGTAAGTTATTTTGGTAGTTTTGGTTTAATTGTGAACATTTCCTAAATTGTACTTAAAACATTGAGTAACGTAATTTTCAGACGGGGTCTCCTATTATCCAGGATCACTTCTCGGAGCACTTCTCGGAGCCTGACGATGACTCGATGGATGTTGTAGATCCACCACCACAGGTGACCCCGCTCCCTCAAAAGCGGTCGCATAAAATTTCACAATGGTTTCGTCACCCGTTTGGCCAACAAGGATCTACGACACCACCGTCCGCTCAAAAACAAGCAAAGAAAGCGGGGGGAAAGAAGGGAGGAAAGAAAAAGGGAAAGGTGTCTTCACCGGAGCCTCAACCGGCATCAGAAATATTGAGGATGTGCCGGACTGGTCGCCTCCCCCCCTTGATCTTCATCCCTCACTTGAACTTGGAAATCACCCCCTCGTTTTTCAATGTATTGCTGGCCGTTGACCCTTTGGAGTCTGACTTACTGGATGTGGTTAGTATGAAGTTTAATTATAGTCATATAATCAAATATATTTATTTTACATGTCTAACCATCTATTTTTTATGTATAGCACATCGATTGTTGGGTCTCGCTGTTGCAAAGACATCGTGGAACAGACACGAGGTGGACCATGATGTTCAGTATGTTCTTTCATTACTTGTTGATTGAGCATCTAGGTCCCGCCTCCGTGGTTAATTCATGCAATGGCGTGGAAGGGACCTCTTGGGCTCTCCTCGATGTGGTATGTAAATCGTTTTACTCTTATTTTATTTAACTTGTTTTGTTGCTAACTAAGTTGTCTAATATTGTAATATTTCAGGTGTACATCCCAATATGCATTAATCCCCAACATTGGCTGCTTGGAGTGTTTGAACTTGACGCTATGACCTTGACCATATATGATAGCGACAGTGCCAATCTCTTCAGACAACAATTGGAAGAGCAAATGACAAAGTTTAAAGCTGTGCTATATGACTTCTTTTGCCGGGTCAAGGATGTTAGACGTCGCGAAATGACAGGTGCCTTTCGCTATAAGTTCACCAAGAATGCACCCCAGCAGGCCGGGATAATTGCAGATTGCGGTGTCTGGGTATGCCGTAATGTCCAAATGTTGATAAATAAAAATGAGGTATGGGTACACCCTGACGAGGCCGAGGTTGTTGCCAAAGATTTCCGCATACATATGGCGGAGTCCATTTATGAACATTGTCAAATAGGGCCACATTAGGTTGTTTATGTAACATTAAATAATTTATATGATGTTGTTAATTAATTTCCTTGTTAAATAACTTAAGAGAATTTCTATATTAAAAACATTAAAATGGAAAGGAAACAATACATTAAAAACCACAAATTAAATAATTAACTATAAGGGTATGAATTTTAAATATAAAAAATATTTTTTTTATGTAGTGTATAACTGTATATGATATATATTAAAATATATAAATCCAAAAAAATTCAAGATTGGGCTCATTTTGAACGTATCGAAGAGACAATTATAATGGTGTAATTTGTTAAAATTAAAACGTATTTTTTTAACGTATTTTAGTTAATAAACGATTATATGTGTTAAATGTAAAATTAAAATAATGAAAGTAAAAGGCATAAAGTAAATTTAGTAAATAAGTATAGGGGTTGAAAGTGTAACATTTCATTTTAAATTCGTAAAAATGGACGAAAGCGGGTGAACAGTGTCAAAAATACCAAAATTTTCATAAATGGTCCCTGAAATTTTTCAAAAATGGTCCCTTGCAATTGAAAAGTCACAAAAATAGTCCCATCGCGGGATTAGCCCGCGATCGCGGGATTTTATTTTTCAAAAATGGTCCCTGCAAGTTTAAAAAAGTGTCAGAAAGGTCCCTGGCCCGCGATCGCGGGCTCCCATCGCGGATTTTTAGGGTATTTTTGCAAAGTGAGAGAGATTTGGGGTATTTTGGTAACACATGGTCAAACTTAGAGATTTGGGTGCGTTTGGTTTACGGGAATGGATTGGATTTCAAATCCAAATTTGTTTATTATATATATATATATATTAAACCAATAGATATTGTTTAATTTATTAGTAACAATAGTTTATTAGTATTAAAACAACTTAATAATAATTAATTATTACTTATCTTTTTTCTATTTTAGTAACAAAGCGACAGTGAAAGAAAATTCAATAAACCTCACATGCTTCTCAAACATGCCTCACAAATCCCGTCCAGATTGGATTTCAAATCCCGGCCTTCACCAAAGGATTTCAAAATCCATCAAACATGGGATTTCTAACAAAATTCAAGGATTCCAAAACCCCCCAATTTCAAATTCTATGGAAACGTGGGATTGAAATGCACTTGAAATCCAAATCCAATCCATTCCAATCCATTCCCGTAAACCAAACGCACCCTAAGTTTATTGCCATATAATTCAAAAATGGTTTCTTTACTCCGGAATTGTGTGTTATATCGTAAAATTCATGATCAAAATATATTCTCCTTGCAAATGAAAAGATTTGTCTAGTCTAGCAACCAAACACTTGTTTTGTCTTTTATTAAGACATATTTTAAATAAATATGTAAATTGTTGGTGATTTTACTCTGATCCACCCTTTTGGTATAATATTGATTTGTTTGAGATTGATTATGTTGTTACACCTATCATCTTATATCGCCACAAGTCGGGGTCATGAGGATGTCCTTAGGTTATCAGCATCCATCCCTCACTAACTCACACTTTTTCACTGCCACATCAGCGTCACATCATTTTTTTCTTCCAACCCATTCTAACCCACAAACCCCCACATCCATCCCACACCACCATCCCATCTTTTATTTATTTTTATATTTATTTTTTTTTACAATTAAAAAAAAGAGGAAAGGGGGTAACCAGCACTGGCTGGTAAACCAGCGCTGGTTCCAACCAGCTCCAACCCACTAGTCGGCGATGGTGTGGAAAACCAACCAGCAGCAACCAACTGCCAACCAGTGCTCCGATGCGCATGGTCTTACAGGGTTCTAGGGCAACACCCCTTGTTGGGTTTCAAGAGTCAAATCCCCTTGGCGATGGTCCCCTTGAAGAGTCAAACTTAGTGACATTTTTACCAAGTGTGGGTAGTGTAAATATGAAAATTGGTTAAGTCTGAAGCATGGACCATGCAATTAGACTTAAGGCAAGTCCATCCATACTTAGGAAATTGACTATTACTAAGTCTTAAAGTCTAGATCGTAGAGCCAGAGATATGAACTAAGCAACCAGAGTTAAGATCATATAAGATCATATCAGTTAGACTTGGACTTCAACGTTAGAGTTCGAGTGTTTGGAGTCCGAGTGTTTGGAGTCCGAGTTCGCTCCTGGAACTCTGATTCAGTGTAAATGCTCTTCAGTCTGATAATAGTTTAACCGTCCATCTCATATAAATACGTAAAACGTGACATGATGAACACACACACACACACACACACACATATATATATATATATATACACACGCACACACATGAAATAAGTGTCTTATTTCGTGTATGCATTTCTAGATTATCCCTGTACAGATTTCGTGAAAACCCAATGCATTATAGGGGTGAAATATAGTATTTGGAAAGTGTATTTCCAATACACTATCTAGAAACTTATCCTAAGTATTGTACAATCACAAACCCATATTTCCATCATAAATTTTCGTGTCAAATCGGACATTTGAAATAATTACTTCTCTACAATAAAGACACCACACGAGAATAAAATGAGAATCAAAATATAACTTCCATTATACATCAAGAAGATGATACATTTTTACTGCAACTTTAAAATAGATCGAATTCTATTAACTTGATTTAAACTATAGAAATCAAACTATTGTATGATTTAAAACAAATTTAACTCAAAATCGACTAATTAAAATATCAAATAATTATGGGTTTGAATTTCCATGTATGCCCTTGTGAATTTAAAGAAAAGAGAAGGAATGGTAATGGGTAGTATGGTACATTGATTCAGTCAAGGAAAGGAAGGTCTATTGGTGTGCAAGTGAGTTCATAAATGGTGCTTTTCTTGACAAATTGAATAAAACCCAAAATTATGCAAAGTTTTTCTCCCTTTTTGTACTATTTTCTATCTTCAAGCTCTTTTTTACATTTAAATAAAATAAAATTTTAATTTCTTTATCATGATATCGACCATGAGAGCATTTAACAAATACTTGAGTTTAAGCTCGAACTTAGTAACTTTTCGAATTCAAGCCGATTTCGAACATAAAATATAGCTTATTTAACTTAACAAGTTAAGTGATGTGACGACGACCGACTCAATTAGTCCAAAAAGCCCAATTAAACTTTTAGGTCATTTGATGTTTATCATAATTATTACACGAGCATTGAAAAGATATTCGAGTTTTAATACTACTTTGAATAGTTATTTAAACTCAGAGCCTGATATTTTTTTTCCAAGTAGGACTCAAATAACATGTTACTCAACTCGTTAACATCCCTAGTATCGACATTGAGTCCTTCTAGTTTGTAAGTTTCATGTAAAATATTCATTTTCACATGAAAACAGACTAAGGGGACCCTTTGCCCAATGTTTATCCGGTAAGCGTTTATCGGTAAAAGTTAACAATTTAACTTTAATTTACTGGGCAAAATTTTAGTTCATTAAAACGATATCACACGCAACAACTTATCCGATAATCACTTACCGGGTAAGAGTCGTTACCCTCACTTACCGAGTTAGACCATCCACACCCCTGCAAGACAATACTCATTTCTAGAGTGTCACATCAACTTTGCAATAACATCTTCCACACCCATGCAAGACCAAACTCCTTTCTAAAGTAATAAATTATAATATAACTAATAAATTAATTATAATTTTTTTTAATGTTTGTGTACGCTTATCTATTAGTATTTGTATTTTCGTAAATTTTATATTAATGTACTTTTATTTTAGTAGTTTAAATAAAAAACATTGCATAAAAATATCATTATTTTAAAATAAAGCGTGGGTAAGAAATCTTAATAAAAAAATAATGTTCAAATAAACTAATAAATAAATTAAATTTAATAAACATATTATTAATTAATGTTTAAACAAACAAATTAATTAATTAAATTAAACAAAAATGGATTTGTTTAATATATATGTGTTTGTGAAAGATCTTTCTAATTGTGAAAGAAGTGGCTACACTTGCAAGACCTTGCAAGCCACATGACATGCCATGTCATCTTGCAAGGCATTGTGCAAGACGTGTGTGGATGCTCTGAGACTCTCGATCCTTGTCATCGTTCTTAACGGGTAAAATTATTAATCATTGTCATGTTCATTTGATAAGGTAAAGTGACCCAATTAACACTTATCGGGTCACCGTTTAGTAAACAACCCCTAATTGCTTTCGAAATTTGAACTTGGACCTCTTAATCTTTTTTTCTCGTTAATAATTGTATTTACATGTTTTCTTATTTTGTTGTTTATTTGGATATTGTTTAGTTAAAATATGTTAAATGTACGGTTTACAAAAGTCTCATGAACCTGTATGTAATTTCTTAGACCATGAGTACCGCCAACCTACGAACCCACTGAACCCTGATGCTATCTCAGCGCCACATCAGTTTTTCTCTTTCCTACCCTCCTTACCTTAAAGTGGAGTACCGCCAACCTACGAACCCACTGAACCCTGATGCCACATCAGCGTCACATCAATTTTTTAATTCTTTTATTTATACATTTAATTATTTAACAAAATAAAAATATTCATATATTTTTTAATAAATAAAAATAAGATAAATAATAAAAATAAAAATTCATAACATTCATTAAAAATTTAAAAATTACAAAATACAAAACACTAAAAACTAATATTAAAAATTATGTAATTTTCTAATTCTCTCTTTCTTCGCCAAAGTAGCCCTCAAAATATCTCCCGTATGCGGGGCAATGAAAAACTCGATCGGTTACGACGGGATGTAGGTGTGGTGTTTGAATTCATGATGGAAGAAAGTATTGAATTTGAAAGAAATGGAAGAAAGTATAGAATTTGAGATATTTTTTGGTGTGAAAAAATGAAGGTGGTAGAGGTTAATATATATAGTGTGTATAATTTGAAAAATAAAATAAAAAGAGCCGTTGGTAAACGGTTATATTTAAAAAAATAAAAAATAAAAAATAAAAATTTGAACGGGTTTAGCGGGTTCCCGAACCCAACCCTATCGGAACCCGCATCCCCCGTACCACCTCGCCGCCCTACCCGAAGCTACCCGATGGTGAACCCGGCCGTGGTACCCGATGGCAGTACGCACGGCCTTAGAATGTCAAAAGGAAAAAAGAAGGTAAGCATTTACTGTTGTAATTTCATATTTTCTAAATTCCAGTTTATGAACAATCGTGTATCATTCTAGGTTTAGTGATTTGTATCAAGTCGATGTCTGTACATTGCACATGCTTGCTATCTCTCTATGAACTATAGTTTATTGAACAAAAAGTAAAAACTAAAAGTTAACAGACTTTACAGGAAAGTAATTATAAGTTCAGGGACTACTATTGTAAAATCGTTAATAAAATAAAATCTTGAAGAAAAAATGTTCATTAAGGTATGTGGTCTGAACCGGTCACCCAAAACTACTCATAAAGATATCACTTTAAAAGCGTCTTCAATTAATGTTGCGTTTTGATGAGAAATGTCAAATTTAGTGACAAACACGAGAAGTGATTATCAACTGTTGGACAAAAAATAGGATAAGATACGCCGAGATGCATTAGATCAATTCCTTTTTAAACCGCAATTCATGGGAGTGTACTTGATTAAAAGTAATCAACGGTTTAAAAGTATTTCTCACACTTCTCATAAAAAAATGACAATTTTCACATGATCTCATGCATATCCAATTATACTCCCCATATTTAAATTAATATGAATAATTTGCATAAAAATGAGTATAGGGAATGTTTTCTAACACACTAATTAACTTCAACCATCCTTGTTACATTAGTGACTTCTCATTTAAGAATATAGGGTTTTGATTATTGAAATCAATCAATCACCAACAACAATCCTTTGTTGTTTCTATGAGCTCAAACCATATTTATTGTGTATTTTTAATTTGCTTTACATAGTAGGTCAAAGTGCTATTGACATTTTTAGTTTGCTTCATTCATTGTCTTATCATATTAAGCAACATTATGGTCTTTGACACTATCTACACGAGTGTGACACCACCTTTATCAAGTTTGATCAAAATAGTTTTGGATGTGGTCTTATATATGTTTCATGTTCCATACCAATATTTTATTTTATTAAGCTCATAGTTTAAAACTCCTAATAACATGATGCAGAACAGTCAAACCACACTACATTCTATGATTTGGTTAAAAAATCTTAATTAAACTACACATACTATGAATTGTTAAACAAATATCAGATTGTTCAAATAAAACCCCAAATGCCTCTACTTTGCACTATCTAAGTGAGGCTTCATTGTTACTATTAACCGATATCTCCTCCTCATCCCTACAATTAGGGAAAATAATTTGACCATTGATTGATATTGTATTTATTGTTGATAATTACCAAAGATAGCGATAGGATTAGTATAAATACCATACATTGTAATCATATTGGAGACAGAGAAAATATACACCTTTCATGGTATCAGAGCCAACATTACCCTAGCCGTATCCCACCTTTCTCTCCTCTCCATCGTCTTTCTCTCCTCTCCATCGTCTTCCATCCCTCTTCAACAATGGATCCCAAAACCCACCCCGCCATTACTGTTACAAATATCAGAAACTTCATCCCCTTCACCCTAGAGATGGAGAGCGGGCAGTATACTTCCTGGGCGGAACTCTTCCGAATTCACTGTCGGGCATTTCAGGTGGCCAACCACATCGATTCTTCAGCCAAACCTCCCCCTTCAACCCCGTCTTCCTCTACCGCCACCGAAGCCGATAAAACTAAAGTTGCATCCGAGTTTGAAGCATGGTCACGTCTGGATGCCATTGTTCTTCAATGGATCTACAACACCATTTCTAATGATCTTCTTCACACTATTCTAAAGCCGAACACCACAGCCTCCCAAGCCTGGACTGCGCTTGAAAACATTTTTCAAGACAACCGCAATACCAGGGCTATCTATCTTGACAGCAAGTTCGTATCCACTCGTCTTGACCAGCATCCCAATATCTCCTCTTACTGCCAAGCAATGAAGATGATCGCCGATCAACTCGCCAACGTGGGCAATCCCGTCAACAACCAGCGTCTTGTACTCCAGTTGATCGCGGGACTCAATGACAGCTACGAGGGAGTCGCCATGCTCATTCAGCAAACAAATCCATTACCGGATTTCTACGAAGTCCGATCCAAGCTCGTTATGGAGGAAGCCCGCAAGGCTCATCAAGCCGCCGCCGCCGCTGCATCGCCCAACAACACAGCCTCTGCCACCGCCCTGACAGCCTCCTCTCCGGCCCCTCAGCAGTCCTCTGACAACGGGACCCGCTACAATCAACAGCCATCGGGAAGTCCACGTGGACGTGGACATGGACGCAGCGGCGGACGTGGTCGTGGCCGCTCCTCCGGCGGACGAGGACGCAGCAGCAACATCACACCACAACCGACATATGGTCGGGGAGCCCCTTGGGCTTCTACTCCGCCTCCTTGGGCTTACCCAAATTACACTCAATGGGCATATCCACCCTGTCCACACCCGACCCAGCAGTCCAATCTCCGCCCTCCCCCTTCTCCCTCTGCTGGAATTCTGGGCAATCGTCCACAACAAGCTTTTGCGGCCTCCGAAGCAAGTTACACACCCACGGACCTCGAACAAGCCTTCCACACCATGACGATACATCCACCCGATCAGACATGGTACGCCGACACCGGAGCAACTTCCCACATGACACATAACTCAGGTAACTTCACGTCTTATGTCAATAATGGTCCTTTTCGGAATGTAATTGTCGGTAATGGATCAACCATTCCAATCCGAGGTATTGGCCATCAATCCCTTCCTTACCCTTTTCCTCCCTTACTTCTCAAAAATGTCCTTCACACTCCTAACGTTATCAAAACTTTGTTATCTATTCGTCGTTTTACTATTGACAACAATGTTTCCGTAGAATTTGGCCCGTTTGGTCTTACTGTGAAGGAATACCAAACACGGACTCCCATACTCTGTTGCAATAGTACCGGCGATCTCTACCCGTTCAAGCTAAAGTCGTCTTCCCAAGTCACACACCCTTCTACCTTTGCTGCAATCACAAGAGACTTATGGCATCATCGTCTTGGTCACCCGGGCGCGGCTGTTTTGTCTTCTTTACGTTCAAATTTAAGTTTTTCTAGTTCTAAACATTTGTCTTCTAATACTATTTGTCATTCTTGTGTGTTGGGTAAGCAAATAAAATTTCCGTTTTTTAGTTCAAATTCGCTTACTCATCTTCCTTTTGATATTATTCATACGGATATATGGACTTCACCCGTATTAAGCTCAAGTGGTCATCGATATTACGTTTTATTTTTAGATGACAAAACCAATTATCTTTGGACATATCCCTTAGCCAACAAGTCCCAAGTCTTTTCTACATTCCTCCATTTCTTTTCTATGATCAAAACACAATTCCATTATACCATCAAAACCATACAATGCGATAATGGACGCGAATTTGACAATAACCAATTCCACAACTTATGCTCTCAAACCGGCACTCAATTCCGGTTCTCTTGTCCCTACACCTCACCCCAAAATGGCAAAGCCGAGCGTAAGATCCGATCCATAAACAACATTCTACGAACCCTCATAGCTCACTCCAACGTTCCCATGCACCTTTGGCATCATGCTTTACAACATGCCACATATCTACTAAATATTCTTCCCACCAAAATGCTTGCCAATCTCACCCCCACCCATCTCCTCTACAATCTACAACCAACATATACTCATCTTAGAACTTTTGGCTGTCTTTGCTATCCCCTCACTCCCTCACTCTCCATTCACAAACTACAAAAACGATCCCAACCTTGCGTATTCCTCGGTCACCCTTCTAACCACCGAGGATATAAGTGTTACTACATCAACTCCAAAACCATAATTCTTTCACGTCACGTGGTCTTTGATGAAACAATTTATCCGTTTTCTCATTCCTCATCCCCACCTAAAACAACCGCTACTCCACTCTCGTCAGACCCACACCCACTCCTGTGGTCTGGTTTTGCACCTTCGGAAGCCACTCCAACTGCCACTGCCACCCAAACAGCCCCTCTGCCATCTCCGTTGCAAACCTACTCCCGTCGATCTAGACAAGCCCCACCTCCTCCGTCAGTCGCCCAGCCACTTCCCTCGACAGCGACCACTTCGGTACCTCCCTCACCAACACCACCAACCTCCTCTACTCGCACTATTCACACCCGTAGCATGTCGGGCATCTCTAAACCCCGTCAACCACTTAACCTTCACACCTCTACCTCCATTTCTCCTCTTCCTCGAAACCCCCTAGACGCTCTTAAAAACCCGGATTGGAACAAAGCTATGACAGGCAAATTCTGGGCTCTTATCGATAATAACACGTGGGAGTTAGTCCCGAGGACTCATGACATGAACGTAGTGCGTAGTATGTGGATTTTTCGTCATAAAACTAAGTCTGACGGATCTTTAGAGCGATACAAAGCTCGGTTGGTATGTGATGGCAAGTCTCAAAAAGAAGGCATCGACTGTGGAGAAACATTTAGCCCCGTGGTCAAACCGGCAACAATCAGAACAGTCCTATCCATCGCCTTATCAAATGCATGGGAGGTTCATCAACTAGACGTGAAAAACGCCTTTTTACACGGTCATCTTCACGAAACAGTCTACATGCATCAGCCTCCCGGTTTTCGTGATCACCACCTCCCGAACCATGTTTGCCTTCTCAAAAAGTCTCTCTACGGCCTAAAACAGGCACCGCGGGCATGGTATCAACGTTTTTGCAGAGTATGTGTTCACCTTGGGGTTCAAGCACAGCAAATGCGACCACTCGTTGTTTGTTTACAAAAACGGTAAACACACGGCCTTTCTACTCTTATATGTTTACGATATACTCCTAATCACCTCATCCCCGACTCTCCGTCACGACTTCATGGCGCTACTGGCAAAGGAATTTGCCATGAAAGACCTAGGGCCTCTCAGCTACTTTCTAGGCATCTCGGTCACCCGAGAAAATGGCTCTCTTTTTCTCTCACAGCAGCAGTACGCAAAAGAAATTCTGGACAGGGCGGGTATGTCTTTGTGTCACTCCTCAGCCACACCAGTTGACACGAAGGCTAAACTAAGCAGCGCCGATGGGGATCTTCTAACCGATGGGGGTGCCCAATATCGTCAACTTGCCGGGACCCTTCAATACTTGACATTCACTAGGCCGGATATAAGCTACGCAGTTCAACAAATTTGCATGCACATGCATGCTCCCCGAACATCTCACTTCAACGCCCTCAAAAGGATCCTACGCTACATTAAGGGTACGCTTGATTACGGGTTGCATCTCACGCAGTCACCGGGGAACAAACTCATCGCATACACCGATGCCGATTGGGTGGGATGCCCAGACACACAGCGCTCCACCTCGGGGTATTGTGTCTACTTGGGTGACAACCTTATCTCTTGGTCCTCCAAAAGACAACCAACCATTTCCCGCTCCAGTGCCGAGGCTGAATACCGAGGAGTAGCGAATGTCGTCTCGGAGACGTGTTGGATCCGAAATCTACTTCTGGAACTTCACGTTCCAACATCCATAGCTACCTTAGTCTACTGTGACAACGTGAGCGCCGTATATTTGTCGTGCAACCCGGTTCAACATCAACGAACTAAGTACATCGAGCTCGATATTCACTTTGTTCGGGAACACGTAACACGGGGTCAAGTCCGTGTCTCTCATATTCCCTCTCGCTATCAAGTTGCAGATATCTTCACCAAGGGTCTACCTCTCGTGCTATTTACAGATTTCAGGAACAGTCTCAACATTCGTCCTCCTACCGTTTCGACTGCGGGGGTGTATTAACCGATATCTCCTCCTCATCCCTACAATTAGGGAAAATAATTTGACCATTGATTGATATTGTATTTATTGTTGATAATTACCAAAGATAGCGATAGGATTAGTATAAATACCATACATTGTAATCATATTGGAGACAGAGAAAATATACACCTTTCAGTTACCACATGGCTTGATTTGTACCACAAGTGAAGCCCCAACAAACTTCTTTCTCTACATGCCCGTAATTGTACTCTCTAATCCCAAAGGCCGACCAACCTTCAAATATTTCATAAGTTATGGGGATAGAGAATGACCCCTAAGCATATTAATTGTTATTTATGTTTGTTTTTGAAAGTTTGGTGATCATATAAGTTAAGTAGTACTTTTGTATATAGTAAGAAGTTAAATAAATTTAGTGTGATCCGTTTTTTACGGTTGTTGATGGGAGTTCAAAGTTGGCGTATAAGGGGAGGAGGATGTGGATTTTTGGGGGTTTAGCGAATATGACTATGTGCAATACAAGCATGATTGCAAAAAATACATGCAATTCATAATCTATAAGTAAAATATAAACATTTTATTAAAACTTGCAAAACTGTTATATGTATTAAGGTAATTTTTTCATGTATACATATATTCATTTATGTAATGAAAACACCTTAGATTGTCTTGAAAGATAAAACGACTTAACTCTAGTTATATTAAAATTAGCTAGATAGAAGTTGATGGAACTCTGATATTTAAACTTTGTAATTCGCTATGATAGTGCTTAGAATACACCTATAGACGTGTGCTAATTAAACCTCAAAGCAAGTATACAATGAGATCTAATATCGTCTTTCAAGTAATAAAGTGGTAAAATACCAGATATCGTCCCACAGGGATTGGGGTAAAAAGTTAAATAAAAAGTAGAAGAAGGAAATGATTTCAGATGGCGAATTGGAAGAGATTGATTTGTTTTGTTTGGATTATCACTTTGATTATGTTAACAGAGAATAAAGCAAGTACGAGTGTAAAACTTTAAGGTGGGACTTAAACGCAAATTTGTAACATCCCAGGTCAACCGTACCAGATATTGTCCGCTTTGTCCACACACCTGGACTCACGGTTTTAAAACGCGTCTGATAGGGGAGGTATCAAGTTCCTCTTATAAGGTAACCTTTGTTCCCCTCCCCAACCAATGTGGAATCTTACAATCCACCCCCCTTGGGAGCCCAACGTCCTCGCTGGCACACCAGTCCGGTTCTCGGCTCTGATACCATCTGTAACATCCCAGGTCAACCGTACCAGATATTGTCCGCTTTGTCCACACACCTGGAATCACGGTTTTAAAACGCGTCTGATAGGGGAGGTATCAAGTTCCTCTTATAAGGTAACCTTTGTTCCCCTCCCCAACCAATGTGGGATCTTACAAATTCCAGCGAGCCATGCTGCAGGAATGCTGCAGCATGCAGTTTTGTCATAACTAGATCCACCATCTATTTTGAGAGCATTCCTCTCGGACTTCAGTATTCCCACTACTATTTAGATTCAACTAGACACATCTCTGTGTAGTCTCCAGCTATTTATAGTGGGGGATAAAGTTCTCAAAATATATGGACGACCAAATCTCTTTGTATCAAAAACCGCTCTCTCGAGCTGATTCCCATATCATTCAAGTTGGTGTGTTCCAAGTGGCTTATCTCTAAGTCTACTACACTTTAACACTTCTGATTCGTGACCAACTTGTCGAGAATAAATCAGTTTAGAAAAACATGGATGATAACTGTCACTTTATCAGTAACTTTCTCAAGTCTACTTCCTATATAATTCAAACTGACGTGCATTCAGTGGCTTATCTCTAAGTCCACGGCACTTTAACACTTTAGCAAGTGATCAGTTTGTCAAGAAGTGTCTTGGTTTTTATAAAACTTGAATGAAATGGTGGAACATTGTTATTGTGAAACAACGTCCACCTTCCTTTGGTTTAAAATCCCACCTTTCCGTTTAACACCCAAACTAATAAATTTAGCTACTCATAACGGAAAGTAAAGAAAGCAATAAATGACATAAATTAAATTGCATAAATGTAAATGACTTGAAATGTAAATTGTGTTGGGTCATCAAGATTTGAAGATGACCTCATGATCTCTTTTTATACTTTGAAAAACATTTTATACTTAGAGAAATTTTGGATGGTTCTTTGTAATGGCTTGTACAAGATAGCAAATGTTTGGTGAAGTCAAAGATCAACCAAAGTCAAGATTGAAGATTCTCTCATTGTGGAAGTGAAAGATATTTTCTCAACAACTACAAGTCATTTTCCACCGATGGTGTTCTCACACATCGGTGGACACCTCCCACCTATGAAGGCTCTCAAATAGGTGGGATCCCAAGAAGTCTTCAAGTCTCATAGTGGGACCCTCAAAGTTGGATTCTCTCATGACATCCTTTCTAAGAAGACTTCCACCTACCATGTCCATGACATGTCGGTGGGATCTTCAAATAGGAGGATCCTACCTTTTGTCCATGCTAAAAGGTTTTCCCTTCAAAGATAGAATGTCTGGGTATGGAAGAAAAAGGTTCTCTTGTCCTTTTTCCCATTCTTAGTTATTGTCTCCATCAAACCTTTTTAGTATTGCAGGAAATGACACATCAACTTTTGAGAGTCAAACATGTCCTTCCAATGACAAAGTGACAAATGTCCTATGCTACACATACTCTTGGCACTATATAAAGATGAAGACCTCTCCATGCAGAACACATCTTGAGAGACTTGAAGATTACTGTGTGCTCTAAGATATTCTACGCAAACTGGAAGATTTCTCTCAGTGCAAGAATTTCCATTTTGCTTGAAAAACTTTATAGCTTTGTTCTAAGTGTTCTTAGTTGTTTTGTTTAGTATACTTTATGAAAGATTGTTAGAATAGGTTATCTGTTCTTTTCCGCAACAGTCTTTAGTTTCTTTGTGTAATTCTTGTTGAAGATTTTCAATAATAGAATTAAAATTATGAAAATTTTGAGTATTGTATTCAACCCCCCCTTCTACAATACTTGTTATAGCCATCTGGGACTAACAAATTGCAAGGATAATAAATGACTTGAAATGTAAATTGCAAGAAATGTAACTTCAACTACTTCCAATTAGATTGCTTAGTAAGTCAAACTCAAGAGTGTCACTCCCTTGAATCTGATATCACAAGTTATTCACAAACCATCCCAAACCTTTCCTTATATACTAGAGAAAAGGAAGGGGCAAAAGGGTAATTTCCCACTTAAGGGGACAAAAAGGTACAAGAGTTGCTATAAAGCAACCTACTACAATAATACAAAAAGTGAGATATGTCCAACTTTTTCTTCCTTCTAGAACTTTCCCAAATCAGCACAAAAAGGGGTCTGTCGTCTGCCCAAAATAAGCCCCACTGCCTTAATGGATTAAGCTGTCTGTTGCTCCATGTTGCTGCCATGCTGCAGCATAAGTATGCACTATTAATTCTGCCAAAAACAATACATATTAGCCATTCTAAGTTGTAAAACAAGTCATCCACAACTTTAGCTCCAATAAACAACAAAGTGGAAAATAAGTAAATAAAATGACTCAAAGTTAGGGATATTAAAGATAAAATGACTCAAAATGGAAATAAAAAGACCTAATATGCATTAAATAATTAATGCATATCACACCCTCAAATTAGAACTGTTGCTTGTCCCCAAGCAACTAAGACACAAAAAGAAAAAGACTCAAGTTGGTAAGGTTTGCAAAATGAGGGCAATAAGTGCACACAATGTCATGATATATGCAAGGATACACAACATAGCCATTTATAAATCCCAAGTGACATGATCTTAATCTAAGAATGAGTAAAACCATAAGCTAGCAACATTTTCTCTTTGTTATGCTCAACACATCTCACGTCCAAGATCAAAAGGACTTCAAAGTACCGGTTCACTCTTTTTGGCACATTTTGTCTCACTTTGCCTTTTTCCTTTCTTTGCTTCAACATATATGATTTTTTTTTTCAATTTTGTGGCACTTTTGTGCTCTTTTGTGTTGAAACCAATGCACTTAGCCCCTATGGGACTTTTATAGTGCTTAAAGGTCACCAATGGCAAAAAAAATTTTGAAGAGCTTTGCTCTTTTTCTTGTGATAATGCTCATGCCATGGTGAACTTCCCCACCCTCAAACTAGAAAGTAACAATGTCCTCATTGTTTATGGGATAAGTGTATGGGTGGATGCAAGTGGTTAATTTTGAGGAACAAATGATGGCCTCTCTCATTTCCTAGATGTGTGTGAGATATGGATCAAAATGTGGTCCCAAGCAAAAGGATGTTAGTTCTAGCAAGAACTACATCATTAGATATGGAAACATGACTTTAGAATTTATTTAGGCTATATAAGTATGCTCAAGTCTATCATCAATGCTCATTATGCAATAAAATAAAACCTAGAAAGTAACAAAACAATCCCATACTCAATAATAAGAAAATGAACATAAACTTGGAGCTAAAGGAATATGGATAAACCTGTCCTACTCCTTAGGAGTAGGCTGTGTTGCATGATGTGGCCCTGCTGCAGCATCAGTGGCTTGAGTCTCCAGTTTTGCTTTCAATGCCGTGTTCTCCTTTTGCAGCTTTGTCTTCTCTCTCTCCAATCTCCTTATCTTCAGTCCCAAATTCCTGATTTTCAAGCTATGCTTCTTGGCTAGATCAATCTTACCCTCTTTCAATTCCTCTCTCAGCTTCTGCCCTTCTTCTTTCAACTTGGCTGCCACACCAGCCTTTAGAATGTCCATCTTCTCAAGAAAATCTTGCTGTTGCTGTTCCATGGTGTTCATCAGGTTCTGAAGCATGGCATGCAAGTCTTGATCAGCCCTTTCCTTTTTATCTCTCAGCCTTGCAACTGCCCTGAGATCAATCTGCCATGTCCCACCAGATGCTCGCACAATCTGGTCATCTGTATACTGTGGAACTCCCCTTGCGATTAACAGCTCAGTGATCATGCTAGGGAAGTACATCTTGCCCCTAGTGTTGGTTGCATTCCCCCGTAAGCTTTGTAAGATGACCTTCCCAAAGTTGATAGTTTTACCCTGCATAAGACAATAAAGTAGAAACATCCTATCCACTGATACTGAGCTATCATGGGTAGTGGGTGAAATTGAATGCCTCAAGAAATTAATCCAAACATTTGCATCAGCTTTTAAGTCGCATGACCTGAAATATCTCGGCATAAAATTAGCATGATGATCCCAATGGGAATGAGGGACCCCTAAGACATCAGCAACCTCAGCTAATACCCCTCAGTGGCAGTGTTCATCATCTCTCGGTAATCAGTCTTTTTAGGGGGTGAAAACCCAAAGAAGTTGTTGATTTTTTTGGCTATCAGTTTGAACCTCTTTCCTCTAATCCTAATGACAGATGTTTGGGTGACAACAACTTCAGCATAGAATTCTCTAAGCAAGGTCGGATTATAAGATTTAGGAACTTCACACATCTTCTCTAAGCCATGAGCATCCACAACAGTTTTGATAAAGCTGTACTCAGCAAGGCTTTGAGGGTGAAAATCCTTATCTATTAGTCCTATCTTGTTTCTTATCTTCTGAAACATGTTAAAAGCCTCAACTCCACTTAAACCCATGTTCTCAGTCCTAGGCCTTGGCACAAATTTAGTCCTAACAGGGGCTGTGTTGGGAGCAGTTTCTTGACCCTTCTGCTTATGCTGCAGCATCCTCTCTTACAGTCTTTTCTACCCTCTTTCTTTTTCTGGAAGTCCCTCCCCACAGTCATTGTTCCTCTCAACTGCCATTTTACACAGAACCTTAATCCTCTTAAACTTCCTTATAATGGGCTCATTTTCAGAAGATGAGTCCATGCTCATCTCATTGTGTTCATAAGAGCAGTTTAAGTCTGGAATGGTGATTTTTTGACTTGGTGGGTTTGGATTGACATTACCAAGGCTAGTTGTTTCTGGCTGGTCCTGTGAACTCGTTGGGTTTGGTTGGTTCTTTTCAATGTTAATACCTAACAATTTCGCTCATTTGTCAATTTCCCCGAGTCCATTTTCTGCCCTAGATGTGTCATCTTCAACTGAATGCCCTTTTGGGTGGGACTTCTCTTTTTTTCAGGAGAAAAACAGAGGGGAATGCCCTCTGTGTTGTTGTTGGGTTCAGTCTCATCATCAGAAACAGACGAGAGATACCCCTCATTAAGTAAAATGGAAGAAGATACCTGAGGATCTTTGAGATTGTCGACCTGAGCATCTTCATCGGCTTGGGTTTTTGCTACAACTCCAGATGAGGTTTTCGATGGTGGTTGTGGCATTTTTGGGTTGAGGGGTCTCGGTTATGGGGGTTTATAAAGTAGGGTTTTCGGTCACAGGGTTGTGAGTGGTGGTTTCAGGGTTTTTCTCGACGTGGGGAGGTATCGACGATGGTGGTGAGTCGGCTTCGAGGTCGACCGTTTCAGGTGAGCTCTGGTTCGTCGATGGTCGCACCACTGCTCGTCGACGGCTGCTTCGACGAACTGCAGGAAAATCAGCGGGGTCACGGACTGCGGGGAGCTTTACGCGAGCCATTCGTCTTCAGTGGTTGAACGAAACCGAAGGGTGATCGGTGTTGGTTGTGGCGATGGTAGGTGATGGAATGAAGATGAATTCAGAAGTGGGTTTTCTTTTGCTATTGAGAAATGAAAAGACACAGGTGCTTTTTGGAAGGTTTTGAACTCAAAAGAAATATTTTTTTATTTGAGGATCGTACCTGGAAATAGGGGTGCTCACGGGTTGGGTTGATCGGGTTGAAGGAATTTCGACACATCAACCCAATCTTGGCGGTTTGAAAAAATTTCAACCCAACCCAACCCAAACAAAGGTACAACCCAACCCAACCCAACCCGTTCGGGTTGATCGGGTTGGTCGGGTTGTGTTTAAACAAGGTAAAATCAAAATTTGAAACATAAAAATAAAGGAAACATGTCTTTAAAACAACCGATGATTCATACAACATATATAAATGTTTAAACCAAATATAATCTAATAACTTGACATCTCCAATTTGCATATTTCTTAAATCTTAAACACATCGCCTTCAACTATTTTTCTCAATTTGCATATGTTAATATTTACTATATATATATATATATGTGTGTGTGTGTGTGTGTATGTGTGTGTGTGTGTGTGCGCGCGTGAAGGAGCTATATAGAGATGGATAAGAGATTGAATATATATATATATATAGGATACGTAAAGGTGTAACCGTCTAATGTACATATTAATAGAGACTTAACAATCATATTAAATTTCAAGAAATAAAAGTATATCGGGTTCATCGGGTTGGGTTGGGTTCAAATTCTCGTAACCCGATATCAACCCAATACATACGGTTTGAAGATTTTACAACTCGATTAGACATCGGGTTGCTTCGGGTTGGGTTATTTCACGTCGGGTTGGGTTGGGTTGATCGGGTTGGTCGGCTTGGTCGGGTTTTTGAGCACCCCTACCTGGAAATCTCTTTTCGGGATGGATTTTAGGTATGGCTTAGTACCTTTAAATTCAAAATTCTCCATAATAGGGAATGGTTTCAAAACATAGGGTTATGTGTAAAGCCCGTGACCAGGTATGGTTTTTCTTTATTAAATTATTTTCTTTGTCAAATGTTTTAAGTTATCGGGTTTTGTTAGGAAGGCCAAAATGTTAAATGTGATAAAATTGTAAGTTAATTATCAAGGAGTTGAAAGGGCAGGGACCAAAAGTGCCATTTTGGTATTTTGGTTGCATGGGGTCGGCCCATAAAGGAACCGACCCCATCCCTCTCGTTTGTTTTTCTTGCTGCGTTGCACACAAACAACAACGATAAACCCTAAAGCGCCATTCCCTTTCTTTTGCTGCAATCACCGAAGCATCCCAACGTCACCGCCAACCACCGCCCAAACCGTCGCCGCCGCCGTTGGGTTCTGCCGGCGAGAGAAGAGAACAGCGAGGGAGCGAGAGAGTGAGAGAGAGCGAGCCGGCGATCGGGATTTCGTCGGCGTTTGCTGAAGTGTTGTCGGTGTAAGGTAAGCCTCCTCTTCTTCTTGTGTTCTTCTTGCGCCGTGAAACCACCACCAACGTCGCCGCAGGCGGCCATGGCTGCTGCCGGCTGTCGCCGCCGTGCACCACCATCCGGTGGCTGTGATGGCGGGTCTGCGACCGTAGGAGGTGTATGGGTGTGTGTGTGGCGAGATGGGTTAGGTGGATATCTTTTCTTTGTCTCGTCGGTTTGTTTTACCGAACCACCACCACCGTAGGTAGTGGCCGCCTCCGCTTCCGCCGCCGACCACCACTGCCGGAGGTGGCAGTGGGTGGTGCGTGGAGTAGTCCGGCCTTTGTCACCTAAATCCTAACCCAAATCGCGAAAACCGTAAACCGAAACCTTAATCCTTTAAAACCTCGTTTTGTTTACTTTTCGGGCGTTGCATTTTGTTAGAGTGGAAACCCTAACCGATCTGGTACACTTGCATTTCATTGGGACTGATAATATGTAACCCCAGGTCTGAATGCATTAAGTCATAGCTTAATGAGTTGAGAAATAAAGTTAAGTCATGTTATGATTTTATGTGAAAAATGTCCAATCTGTCCCTAACTTGTAAAATCCGTAGTTTATTCTAGGAAGCTCGGATTGAGGTGAAACCTGTGCCAAAATCTCACAAATTGTGTTGAGTAGATTTCATATGTTTTACAGAAAAATAAATTAAGCCTCTAGCTAGGGTCAAATTAGAAATTTGTACAGACTGGTCCGAAACTCACAGTTTGGATAGTCTGTCTTAGGAAATTCATATAAAATAGTAGGGACCTCGTATGAACGCGTGCGATATGTCCCTGGAAACCTAAGACATAGAACCTTCAGACCATGGAATTATATTTCTGGTTTGATGGGTTTAAGAGGGGTCAAACAGGTCACGAACAGACCTGCAAATCTGGACCAAAAGCTGGAAAATGCACGTTTAGGCTTGTAGTTGTATTTTCGGGTTGGGACTTCACTTTGACACTTTATAACACTTCTTTAGGCAGAAATAAGTGAGTTGGAGTTGGCGGATTCTTGTTGCCGTTCGCGGAATTTTGCACTACTTTTCGAGGTGAGTTCTCTCACTGTGTAGGATAGAGGTTGTATGCGCGCTACTATAGTTCGTGTGTGTTAACTGTTTTGTTTGTGTGTTGAACTAGGCCGAGTTAGTGTCTAGTATGAGATCTTGGGGAGACCGAGGAATACGTACTCAAGTGTGGTATGAACTCGGGGAGACCGAGGAATGTTTACGCGAGTGTGGTATGAACTCGGGGAGACCAAGGGATGTTTACACGAGTGTGGTATGAGTTCGGGGAGACCGAATGATATATGCATAGGGATTATTGCATGAGTTTGCTTGTATTACTAAACTACGTGTATTGGTTGTTATATCTATCTGCTGGTAGGGGTGGTGTCGATATAATTGATATCATATGCATGTGTTTGAATTCACTAAGCTTCGTGCTTACCCTTTCCCCGCAAATTTACTGTTTCAGGTACGAGTGGCAGCAAGGCTTGACGGTACACACTGGCGCGTCGTGGGGTCTTTTATCAGTTTACCTTGAGACATTAAGTTTATGCTATTTACATTTTCCGCTGTGTTAATTGATTCGGTTATTTAACTTAACGAGATTTGGATAAACGTTTGATTGGATTTAAATACTTATGGTTTATTTTAAATAAAATGTTATTTTTAAAAGTTTAAATTTATTGTAATTTTTGGGACGTTACATTATGAGGTTTCTTAGAAAAGTAGCCAAAACCCATACTTTGTAGAAAAGTAAGTCTGATATTTTTCCATGTGTATAAAAAAATAAACCCGGATCTTATCTTACTTTTCCCGCCCAATTTAATGTCTGACTTTTTGGCTTCAAAAACTAGGGCTTATGCTGCAGGAATGCTGCAGCATGCTGTGCTGTTCTTCCATTCTGTGATTTGGCTGCATATCTCAACAAACAATTAAAAGCATTTATACTAGAAAGCATTTAAATAATAAAACTATGTACAAATGGGGTTTCTGAAGCTTTTAGCACATTGTGACCAAATCCACAGAGCTAGACTCTGGGATGGTCACAGGATCATGGTAGGTTTTTACTCTTTGCCCATTGACCTTGAACACAGTGTTATCCTCATGATTGATTAAATCTATGGCTCCATATGGGTAAACTTGATGGATGACAAAAGGTCCAGACCATCTAGATTTTAATTTTCCCGGAAAAAGTTTCAATCTTGAGTTAAACAAAAGGACTTGCTGACCAGCTTTTAAATCTCTGTGATGGATTCTTTTGTCATGCCATTTTTTTCTCTTTTTCTTTATAGAGCTTAGCATTTTCATAGGACATGTTCCTATGTTCCTCCATTTCACAAAGTTGCAACTTTCTTGTGGTTCCAGCATCCTTTAAACACATGTTCAGTTCTTTGATAGCCCAATATGATTTGTGTTCAAGTTCTAAAGGGAGGTGACAAGCTTTGCCAAAGATGAGCTTATATGGGGACATACCAATTGGTGTTTTGAAGGCAGTTCTGTATGCCCACAAAGCATCATATAAATGAAAGGCCCAATCTTTTCTATTTGGCCTGACAACCTTTTCCAAAATTCCCTTTATTTCTCTATTAGAGAGCTCAGCCAATCCATTGGTTTGTGGATGGTATGCAGTGGCAATCCTGTGGTGAATGCTATATTTTTGAAGAACTTTTTGTAACAAATTGTTCACAAAGTGGCTACCCTTATCACTGATTAGTGCCCTGGGGGTACCAAACCTTGTGAATATTTGCTTTTGAAGAAATTTCACCACAGTCTTAGCATCATTTGAAACACATGCTACTGCCTCCACCCACTTTGATACATAGTCAACAACAACCAAAATGTATTGGTATTGGTTTGATGGTGGAAAGGGTCCCATAAAATCTATACCCCACACATCAAACAACTCTACTTCCAAGATCCCATTTAATGGCATCTCATTTCTTTGAGAAATAGAGCCACTTCTTTGACATTCATTGCATCTTTGTGCAAAGCTGTGGGAATCTTTGAAGAGAGTGGGCCAATAGAATCCAGATTGTAATACCTTAGCTGCTATCCTCTGGCCTTCAAAATGTCCTCCATAAGGTGATTGATGGCAATGCTGCAGAATTGCTGCCACTTCAGATTCTAGAATGCACCTTCTTAAAACTTGATCTGCACTAACTTTAAAAAGAAAAGGGTCATCCCATAAATAAGTTTCAGTATCATGGAGAAATTTCTTAAACATTTGGCCAGTGATTCCAGAGGGTCTTATGCCACAAGCCAGGTAATTTGCTATGTCAGCAAACCATGGTGGTTCAGAATGTTGTAGCATAAGAATCCTCTCATCAGGGAAGGTCTCAGTGATGCCTCCTTCTCCTTTGTCCTCTTTAGGTTTCTCCAACCTAGACAAATGGTCTGCCACTTGGTTGTCTACTCCTTTCCTATCCACAATCTCTAGGTCAAATTCTTGTAACAACAAAACCCATCTTATCAGTCTTGGTTTAGCATCTTTCTTTGAAATTAAATATTTGATGGCAACATGGTCAGTGTGAACAACGACTTTTGCACCCATTAAATATGACATGAATTTTTCAACTGCAAAAACAACAGCTAATAATTCTTTCTCAGTGGTTGTGTAGTTAATTTGAGCTTCATTCAAAGTCTTACTTGCATAATAAATTGAATGAAAAATCTTTTCTTTTCTTTGACCTAGGACTGCTCCTACTGCCCAATCACTGGCATCACACATGATTTCAAAAGGTTTTTCCCAATCTGGAGTAACAATCACTGGTGCAGTTATCAAGGCTTTCTTTAAGGTGAGAAATGCATTTCTGCATTCATTATTGAAATCAAATTTGTGGTCATGTTGTAATAGAAGACACAAAGGTTTTGAAATCTTTGAAAAGTCTTTAATGAATCTTCTATAAAATCCAGCATGACCCAGAAAGCTCCTGATTCCTTTAACAGTGGTTGGTTCAGGTAGTTTTTCAACTATTTCAATTTTTGCTTTGTCTACCGCAACCCCTCTCTTGAAAACTACATGTCCAAGGACAATACCTTCTGTAACCATGAAATGACACTTTTCCCAATTGAGAACCAAATCAGTTTCTTCACACCTTTCAAGACTCTTTTTCAAAATTTCCAAACATTGATCAAAAGATGAACCATAAACAGAAAAATCATCCATAAAGATTTCTATGGATTTTTCAAGCATGTCAGAAAATATGGACATCATACATCTTTGAAAGGTTGCAGGTGCATTGCAGAGTCCAAATGGCATTCTCCTAAAGGCAAAGGTACCATAGGGACATGTGAAGGTGGTCTTTTCTTGGTCCTCGGGTGATATGGCTATCTGATTGTAACCGGAGTATCCATCCAAAAAGCAGTAATATTCTTTACCGGCTAACCTATCCAATATTTGGTCAATGAAAGGTAAGGGAAAATGGTCCTTTTGGGTAGCACGGTTCAGTTTACGGTAGTCCATGCAAATTCTCCATCCGGACACTACCCTAGTTGGGATAAGTTCATTCTTGTCATTTGGGACAACAGTAAACCCTCCCTTCTTTGGGACACTCTGGACTGGACTAACCCAAGAACTGCTGGCTATTGGGAATATGATTCTTGCATCTAACCATTTTAAATTTTCCTTTTTCACTACCTCTTTCATGACATGATTTAGCCTTCTTTGTGGTTCAACAGATGTGAAGTTCTTGTCTTCTAGAATGATCTTATGTTGACAAATAGAGGGACTAATCCCCTTAAGGTCAGCAATGGTCCATCCTATGGCTTTTGTGTGCAACTTCAACATTTCCACAAGTTTCTTTTTTGATGCAATTCTAAAGTTGATGAAATGATAACAGGCAATTGGTTTTCATCTTTTAGAAAAGCATATTTTAAGTGAGATGGGAGTTGATTCAACTCCAGGTCAGGTGGTGATATGACAGATGGTGTGAAATCCTTTTGCTCAATATTTTCTAAAGACTCAAATTTGGCAACTTGCAAGGGTACAGTCTCATCTATCTTCCTATCATTATCATCATCATATTCCTCATCAACTTCTGTCGTCCTACAGGTCTGCTTAACTCCCTCTTTATGACATGATGTTTCAATCACACTTAAACTAGAACAATCTTCCAAATAATCTGGGTATTTTAAAGAATTGAAGACATTAAATGTGACTTTCTGGTCTTGGAGTCTCATGGTCAACTCTCCTTTTTGGACATCTATCAATGTTCTACCTGTGGCTAAGAATGGTCTTCCTAAGAGAATAGGAATATCCTGGTCAGCCTCAAAGTCTTAAATGATAAAGTCTGCTGGAAAGATGAACTTATCAACCTGAACTAAAACATCCTCAATCTTTCATTTGGGATGTGCAACTGTTTTGTCAGCTAGGATGAGTGTGACAGTTGTAGGTTGATAATGTCGATTTTCGACATTATTTTGAATCTCAAACTAGGTGGTTTACGCATGTCTTCAAGTGAAATACGAGTATTTCATGGGTTTTTGTTGAGAAAGTATAGGTACAAGCATTCTTGTCCAAAAAAGCAGCAAAGTTGAGCTCCGGAGCTGAAAACGAGAGAAATCGAGAAATCGCGAAACAGAATCTGGAGCCAGTGCTGGAGCCAGCCAACCCGCGCCACCATCCGCGCCAAAAACCCAAACAGGAGTTTGCGCCAGTGATGGAGCCAGTCCATCCGCGCCGGCGCTGGCTCCGACGCCCAGTTTTATAAAACTCATTCTGCAGCTAGGGTTTCGATAGGCAAGACACACACGACGGCCAGAGCAGTTTAGGGGGAGATTTTGGGAGACTTTTTACACCTTTCGGAGCCACGTTAGAGGATCAATCGGAGCCACGTTCAACACGCGAAGTGGATACGAGCCGGAAGAAGGGAGTTCATCTTTATATTCATCAGTACATCACACCATTCACCACGATCACTTTTGCCATGTTTTCATTCATAGTTGTTTTCTCTTCTTTTGTGTTTGAATCCCCCAACATCATGAACTAATCTTTAGATGTTGGGGGTTGGAATGAATTAGATTTGAACATATAGATGGATGACGAATGACTCTTATCAGTTTTCTTCAATTAATGAAGTATGCAATTTTGTGTTTAATGCTTGTGTGAATTTGGCCAATTTACATTTGATCCGTTGTTAGTAATTAAGTTCGAGAGAATTAATTATTACTTAGAATTAGGAATTGCATGCCTAAGACGATAAACCGGTGATAGAGATATAACGAATACGCCTTAATCCTAATTTAACCATTTAGGTTGAGATCGAGAGATAAAATCTATATGTTCACAATAAATCTTGCGCTTAATGTGTTTTGGAATCCATAAGTTGAGATCGAAAGATAAAACTTGTCCTTTTCAAAATAAAACCCGTTGTTGCTCGAAAGAGAACAATGGTGACTTTTAAAGATTGGATATTCATTAAGGGAATAACTGGTAATCGTTTAAGTCTGATATTCGTATGTGAAAACCTAAGGATTTCCAACCCTCAACTGTTTTCTCTATCGGAAGTTTCCAAAGCTGTTTACTGTCTTGTTTTTGATTTGTCTTCTTGCAATTAATAAGTTAAAACCAACCATCTCTCAATTTCCAATCGTTCAGTTAATAGTTTTTACAGTCATTGCGGTACTTAACACCAAGTTCCTGTGGATTCGATACTCGTACTTACGTACGTATTACTTGAGACGACACCGTACACTTGCGGCTAGTTAAGGAGAGTGTAAACCCGCCTATCAAGTTTTTGGCGCCGTTGCCGGGGAACTTGTTTTGTGTTGATATCACTACCAGCTGTAGGGATTATTACATTGAGCATTTTTTTTTTGCAATTTATTTTTATTTCATTTTTCGTATTCAAGATTTTGACCCAAGTTTCTTGTTACTTCATTGCTATAAGTTCTGATTGGTGACTTACTTTATGCTGCAGATTGCTTCTAGTTTATGCTAAGAAGGAGTTCCTCTGGTGAACTCGAACCGTTTGATCCTGAAATCGAAAGGACTGCAAGGAGATTAAGGAGGCAAGCCAGACTCAGAAGTCAGCAAGAGATGGAGGGTCTAGACAACGTTAACAACAACAATGTTAACAACAATGGTATTAACAATAATGTGAATCGTCCACCACCACCACGACAGAGAGTGCCTATGCGGAATTTTGCTAATCCGAACATGGGGGCCGTCCAGAGAGGACCTTATGTTCCTCCGATTGCAGCAAACAATTTTGAAATCAAGACTGGCACCATCCAATTGGTGCAAGCAAATATGTTTGGAGGAGCAACATCTGAAGACCCGCACAGCCATTTGAGAACATTTGAAAAGATTTGCAACACCTTCAAGGTGAATGGGGTTGACCCAGGTTCGATCAAACTCCGACTCTTTCCGTTTTCATTGAGGGGTCGAGCAGCTGAATGGGAAGAGAGTCTACCAAACGGGCAGATTCGTACATGGAATGATATGGTGATGGCTTTCTTAAACAAATTCTTTCCACCGGGGCGAACAACCCAATTGCTGTCAGATATCACTCATTTTGGCCAATAGGATCAAGAGTCCTTTTATGAGGCCTGGGAACGGTACAAGGGTATGCTAAAGAAGTGCCCTCATCATGGTCTACAAGAATGGATGGTTATCCAAACATTCTATCAAGGGTTGCATCCACATCATAAAAATGACCTCACTTCCCTTGATAATGGTTTTGAGAACTGCTTGCTTGATTTTGAAAATTTGAATTCCCTTGTTGCTTTGGTGGGGGTGGATTTAAACTAGGACCGGTCCATGAAAAATTTGGATGTTGTTTCCAACTGGCATTGTAGTTATTGGAATAAGGATCATTTCTATTTTGAACATAGTTAACTGATTCTGAGTTATGTGGACAATGTTCATAAGAATGTTCCCCACTGCAACAAACACATTGCATTGAGAGGACAGCTGGAATGGGTGTACTGGCAGTCGGCTGTGTTCCTTGACCGGTGGTTATATTTTTAAGCATATTGGTCATGGAAGCAAGCTGAGCTGTTAATGCAGTATATGCATCTAAATCATGTATTCCAGCGGTCTTCTTTGCAGTTGGTGCCCTTGGATCAACCCAATGACCATTGTTTGTTTAAATCTTTTCAAGAATTTCATACCCGATATTATAGGTATTGGAAGTAAAGGCCCCTCCTGAAGTCGCATCGAGCATTTGTTTTGCATTGGAATCAAGTCCATTGTAAAACGTCTCGAGTTGAATACAGTAGGGAATGCCATGGTGAGGGCATTTCCTTAATAGTTCCTTAAACCTTTCCCAAGCATCGGGAATTGTTTCATCGTCCATTTGTTTAAACATGCAAATTTCATTTCTTGACTTAGCATTCTGGGTAGGTGGAAAATATTTTCTTAAATTTTTTTCAGCCATGTCAGCCCATGATGGAACAGAACCTGGTGCCAATGAATTAAACCAAACTTTTGCCTGATCCCTTAATGAAAAAGGAAACAATGTGAGTCTTAAGGCATCAGGAGATACCCCAGGAATCAGAAAAACATCGGTGATCTCTTTAAAAGATTTTAAATGTGAGTGTGGATCTTTCGATGGAAATCCGGCAAATTGACCATTGGCTTGCAACATGTGAAACATAATGGGTTTTGGTTCAAAATGTGTTGTATCCATGTGGGGCTTTACAATTCCTGAATTTAATTGTTCAAAGTTAGGAATTGCATAGTCCATGATTCGCCCATTTTTTGAGTTTGCAAGATCAATGATGTTTAATGGTTCATTTTGTTCATTGTCACCATGAGATTCCTCATCATTATTTTCATTATCAAATGCTTGCTCTTGAAAAACATGACCTTGTGGATTTCCAAAAACTGGTTAATTGCCAAAAATGGGTGGGTTTGCAAAATTTGGTCGTCCTCTAGGGTTTTCTAAAATTGGTGGATTTCCCTGAGGTAGATTTACAAAGTTCTGTGGCACTCTCAAATTGTCTATGATTGGTGGTCTAGGTGGACTTCCTGGCCGTGGAGGTCTTACTTCCAAGACGGGTGGTCTTGGTGGTCTATGCTCAAATCCAGGGGGTGCATCCATATCGGGAGAATTCATGGAATTTAAAGTTCTTTGTACTCTCCTTCTATGATGGAATGTTCTTTCTATGTCCGGATCTAATTCAAAAAATTCCCCTCGTGGTATTCTTGGCATGCACTAAAAATTCCCCTCGTGGTATTCTTTGTACTCTCATTTTGAGTCATTTTATCTTTAATATCCCTAACTTTGAGTCATTTTATTTACTTATTTTCCACTTTGTTGTTTATTGGAGCTAAAGTTGTGGATGACTTGTTTTACAACTTAGAATGGCTAATATGTATTGTTTTTGGCAGAATTAATAGTGCAGACTTATGTTGCAGCATGGCAGCAGCATGGAGCAACAGACAACAATTAAGGCAGTGGGGCTTATTTTGGGCAGACGACAAACCCCTTTTTGTGCTGATTTGGGGTAGTTCTAGAAGGAAGAAAAAGTTGGACATATCTCACTTTTTGTATTATTGTAGTAGGTTGCTTTATAGCAACTCTTGTTGTCAGGATCGAATCTTAACAAGATAATTAACACTTAGAATTCAGAATTAAAGAATCTGCGGAAAAGAACTTTAATTCTCACAATCAAGAACAATGTAACAGAAAATTCACCACTTTGTATTCACTGTTTCGAATCACAATATTAACAACCAAACCTCAATCTTGTTGAACAGGCTCAACAAGACGACTTCTACTTCTCTAGAAATAGGGTTCTTACACCTTGAGGTTAATTCTCTCTGAAAACAATATCGAATTCTATTTCACACGTATATTAACTCGTCTATCATGTATATTTGTCTCTCGTGTGTATCTTCTAATAGCTATCTATCAATACTATTTATACAAGAATAATTACAAGATAACTATCAAAAAGTAACTTGATCTTCTAAATCTTCGTTAAACATATCTTGATCAATTCCTTCTTTGTCTCCAAAAGTATCGCATACCAATCTTAACAAACTCAGCAGTATTAATCTTCATTCTTCATGAGCAGTACTAACAATCTCCAGCAGTATTAAGTCACGAGCAGTACTAACAGATATTCGATATGCACCAGCAGTACTAACCTTGACTTGCAGTAGTAACTTAGACAAGCAGTACTAACCTCACAGAAGCAGCATTAATAATATTCCAGCAGTAGTAACTTTGTTCTGACAGTACTAACATTGAACTAGCAGTACTAACTTTGTTCTGGCAGCACTAAAATTGAACTAGCAGTACTAACCTTGAACTGGCAGTAGTAATGTTGTTCTGGCAGTACTAACCATACTTAGCATATCTTCAGTTCCCAACAATCTCCCCCTAACTTGACTTTTCAGGATGAGAAGTTAAGTTCTTCAGATGATGCTTCCAAAACCTAGTCATCAACGCATAGATTTGGATCCAATCCCAGACTTTGATTGAGGATCCTTTTTACAAGGTATCTTGCCATTTTAGAGTCTTTATCACTCACCAACTTAGCATGCAGCATTCCATTCAACTTTTTCATGCTGTGCTTGTATACAACATCCACCAAATAATATTCATGAAATGTATTGTCAAGAGAGATGACATACACTCCACAATTCTCAATGAGCATCCAGTTGGTGATGATTTGAAAGTTCCTTGCCATCAAATGCTGAACTGCTTCTGGTTTGAACATTAAGCACAAGTATTCAAGAACCATCTTTGTGATAGACATACCTTGCTCTGTCAGCATGTTTCCATATAGCCTCATTCCTACCTTGAACATCTCTTCCAGGTCAGATCTAGAGCATGTTCTGATAAGTTTTTCCCAAGTAGGACAAACTTCAAACTTTCCATCTGCCCTTTTGATTCTGATGAACTCCTTTCTTCCATCTTTCAATGTGTCCCAGAAGATGATCTCAGGAGGCATGGAAGACAATGGTGTAGTCTTGATTGGATTAGTATCAACCACAGTAATATACAAATCACATTGAGCATTTGATTGTGATTGTACATTGCTTGGTTGACCTGATGAAGTTGCCACTTCTTCTTCAGCAACTTTTGGATTAGATTTCTCTTTAACTGCTTCCTCCTGTGCTTCTTCTACAGTTGGATCCACCCTTGGCTTCTTTATATCTTTCTTCTTTGAGGCTATTGACTTTGTTCTTGGCCTCTTTGTTCTTTTGAAAGATTTAACAGCTTCAGGAGTGGTTTCAGCTGTTTCTTCTTTGTGGCTCTTAGCAACACTAACAGTTTCTGCTGCCTTTTGTTTTTCAGCAGCAGTAACCATTTCTACTGCTATAGCTGTTACTGCTTCTTTTATGACTTTTAATACTGCTGTTTCGACACTGTCCTTCACAATCCCATATATCTCTTCATCAATCTCTGCTTTAGTTACTGTAGGAACATATTCTGCTTTCTTCTCACTTTCAGCTTCTTTTGCAACTTCAGCAGCAGTAACCGTTTCTGCTGCTGGTTCTGTTTCTGCTTCCTTTGTAAGATCAGCAGCAGTAACGGTTTCTGCTGCTGTTTCTGTTTCTGCTTCCTTTGTAATATCAGCAGCAGTAACGGTTTCTGCTGCTGTTTCTGTTTCTGCTTCCTTTGTACTATCTGCAGCCTCCTCAGTCTCCCCCTCAACCTTATACTCCCCCTCAATGTTTGCATCCTCCATGTTTAGATCTGAGTCTGACTCCCCCTTTTTGGAAGCATCATTGGTAGGGTTTCTTCTCCTAAGGACAAATTGAGCTCTCTTCTTTCTGTGCATCAACTTAGTGATCATCTTCCTTTGCTTCTCAAGCTGTGAGTTTTGAAAGAGGACCACTTTCTTGAGTTCATCAATCTCCTTTTTCTGATCCATGACCTCAATGTTGATATTTGCAATAGTTTCCATCAATTCCTCGTACGTATATCTATCCTCACCCTGTTTAGGAGTTTTTACCTCCCTTAAAGGATCATTGGAAGTTTTAGCAGGTGTCTCTTGCCTAGCAAAAGCACTACCTACCCCCTTGGTTTCTTGGCACCTGGGACATCTGGATGATTTCTCACCCTGAGTTGCCGTGAGGAAGGGCTTAGTTATTTTACCACTGGCCTTCTCTTTGCTAGCAGAAGTAGTGGCAGCCTTGCGACTCACATGCTCAACCTTCTCCTTAGTGAGCACCTTCTTGGGGTTGGGAGACACCCATGTGGTTTCCCTTTCGATATTCTCCATTGGAGAATGCTCCAACAGAGGGCTTAAAGGCTTCGGGCTCTTAGGAGATACATCAAGGGAAGGAACCTTGTGTACCTTTCTTCTTTCAAACCTTTTGGTTATTGTGGGAGTGGGTCTTTCAAGAATGGACTGAGGGATGTCTTTTGTGATGGAAGGTTGGGATTGGTCATCAGTGGGTGTGTCTAATGAGGGCCTTGACCCTGATGCCATACCTTCATTTGTGTGGGACACAACCATCATTGTAGAGAACAATGGTGTGTCAACTCCTTCCGAGTCCCTAGGAAGTCTTTTCATATTTGAAAAAACCTTCCCTTTAGGGGATTTTGGCACATATACCTCATCAAATTGAGGCATATCCGTCAATTCCTTGGTAATTACTTCCT
This sequence comes from Saussurea involucrata, assembly GCA_033807775.1. Taxonomy (NCBI): domain Eukaryota; kingdom Viridiplantae; phylum Streptophyta; class Magnoliopsida; order Asterales; family Asteraceae; genus Saussurea; species Saussurea involucrata. Next base: position 128,720,482 of record CM066324.1, on the reverse strand, counting down.
GAACAAACCTTGGATACATATAGAAACGCTTTTTGGATTCCAGGTTTGCCACAAGATCATTGAAAATCATTTGAGAAAAATTAAACTTCCTGTTAGTGGCTAAGAAGACTAGAGCATAAGCAATAGTACTGCTGAACTCACTCCATCCAGTAGTTTTCTTTGAAATACAATGCATTAGGGTATGAACAAAGAATCTCCATTGAGTAAAAAACTTTGACTTGTAGAATTTAAAAACTCCAATGGGACCTTCATACCCCATTCTTTGTAAAGTTAAGAAGAGTTCTTCATTGGGAATAGAAGATATACCTGAGGCATCATCTAGTCGAAGAGTGATGCGAAGAAGTTCTTCTGAAACTTTCAAGGGTTTGTCACATACCCTTGTTTGGATGACTTTCTGCCCATCTTCGGATTCCACGGTGGCATTGGCCCAGAATTGCGTCTGATGCTCGATGTAGATAGTCGGATTCACCGTTAGGGCATGCGAAATATGAGTGGACCTGAGAAAATCCACAATTTCATGAAATCCTTCGGCCTGCTTCGGCTTCTGAAGCATTGCAATCTCATTATGCTCGTCGACAAACTCCATAATCGTTGTGCTTCCTGAGGATTTGTAAAGAAAACACAGAGATTCTAGGGAGACTAGGTTAGAACGAGAGAGAAGAAGTTAATGCGAAGAGTCGTTATGAACTTTGGCGGGCAAACAGGGGTATTTATAGCAGTATTTGCCCTAGATTTTCAAAAGCAGTATTAACGACATAAGCAGTATTAACGACATAAGCAGTATTAACTACTGAAGCAGTATTAACGACTGAGCAGTATTAACTACACAAGCAGTATTAACTATTGAAGCAGTATTAACGACTGAGCAGTATTAACTACACAAGCAGTATTAACTATTGAGCAGCATTAACTGCAAAGCAGTATTAACTGTGCACTAGCAGTATTAACTACTAAGCAGTATTAACTGCAAAGCAGTATTAACTACTGAGCAGTATTAACTACTCATTGGCAGTAGTAACTCTGCACTAGCAGTAGTAACTCTGCACTAGCAGTAGTAACTCTGCACTAGCAGTAGTAACTCTGCACTAGCAGTAGTAACTCTGCACTGGCAGTAGTAACTATACTTGCACTTTGCAGCATTAGTCAAATCCTCAAATGTCATCTTACCTTCTGACACATCACCTTTACCACTTCTCTTACCTCCTGCAGGATTATTTCCAAAAGTAACATGTCCTCCATCAATTCTTTTGAAATTCTTGAGGCATGCCATGTTACCTGTCATGTGCCTGGAGCAACCACTATCAACATGCCAGATGCTCTTCCCCTTGAGCTGTTGGTTGCCCTGCACATCTGATAGATCAATTAGTTTTATTGGGAACCCAAGCCGAAGTGGTCTTGGGTCTCCCTTGCTCATCAAAGTACTTGCACTTGGTTTTGATGAGATTTTCAACCTTAGGTACTGCAGTACTGGAGTACTTTGTCAATATGATTGGTTTAGCAGCACTAGAAGCAGTATTAACCTTAGAAGTACTAACAGTGCTAGCAGTACTAACAGAGTTAGCAGCACTATCAGTACTAGCAGCAGTATCAGCAGTACTAACAGAGTTAGCAGTATTAACAGATTTAACACTGCTAGAAGCAGTATTAACAGAGTTAACACTGCTAGCAGCAGTATTAACAGAGTTAACACTGCTAGCAGCAGTATTATCTGAATAGGAAGTACTAATAGTGTTAGCAGCACTAATACTGCTAACAGCACTAACTTTTGAAGAATTACTAGCAGTATTAACACTGCTAGCAGCACTAACTCTTGAAGAAGTACTAACAGTGTTAGCAGTACTAACACTGCTAGCAGCAGTATTATGTTTAGTGCCTTTTGTAACCCACATTGTAACACATTCCTTTTCAGGCTTTTTCTTCATGTGGCTTTTGGATTTAGCTTGTTTCTTAGCCACATGGTTCCTTGCAGGCTTCCTATAACCATTGGATTTATAAAAAGGTCTTTGAAAATTCATCCTTTGGTTAATAGGATTGAAATAACAGTGTTTGGCAAGATGATTCAATCTGCCACAGATGAAACAAGGTTTTGGTCTGTTAATCCTTTGCAGATCAACTCCTTGCTTTTGTGCCCACTGGTTATTCCAATTTCTTTGATTTCCCCTCTTTTTATCATGTTTTTGGGGCTTATTCTCTTGAGATTTCTTGCAAGAACAATGTTCACAAGTTTTAGAGTTCACAACAGTGGTCTGTGTATAATGAACTCCCTTTCCCTTTTCAGTCCTTTTCATCTCATTGTTCTTAATACATGGACTTTCACATTCCTCATCAGATCCTACTTTGTCAGTCTCATCCTCAACAACTACTTTATCTAAAGGATCTACTTCAGTGGCTCCTTTAGGTAAGTCCTTCCTATCCTTGGTTTCTAATAGGTCTGACTTAGGAGGGATGTAGTTGTTGTTATAGGGTGGGGGTGTGGCATTGTACCCTATTCCCGGTTTCAACTTACTATGGATTTGAGAGTTGATTATGTTGTCCATGACTTTGGAGGCACAAGTAAACTTTTCTACATCAAGTTTAACTTTCTCAAGCTCTCCTTTTAGTTTCTCACACTCTTCCCTAGACTCTTTTAGTTGGAACTCCAGACCACCCTTTTCCCACTTCCAGTAGTTTGTATCATATGAGTGTTGAAGTTCATTGGCTTGAAAAGCCTTAATTTGTTCTTCAAACCTCTCAACAATCAATACATAATCTCTGATGTCCTTTTCTAATCTTTTAAGGTCATCACACATTCCCTGATTGTGATCTCTATACCTTTTAACAGTATCTATACAAGATTGAGAACAGAGATTAGATTTTACCTCCGTAGGAATATCTGAAACTTCTGCCATGAGTGCATGATTCTGGATTGCCTCTTCTGCTTGATCACTCCAATCAAAAGTACTGTTTGATTCAATAGAATTGTCCATAATAATTTTCGAATTCTAAGAAACACAAGCTCTGATACCACTTGTCAGGATCGAATCTTAACAAGATAATTAACACTTAGAATTCAGAATTAAAGAATCTGCGGAAAAGAACTTTAATTCTCACAATCAAGAACAATGTAACAGAAAATTCACCACTTTGTATTCACTGTTTCGAATCACAATATTAACAACCAAACCTCAATCTTGTTGAACAGGCTCAACAAGACGACTTCTACTTCTCTAGAAATAGGGTTCTTACACCTTGAGGTTAATTCTCTCTGAAAACAATATCGAATTCTATTTCACACGTATATTAACTCGTCTATCATGTATATTTGTCTCTCGTGTGTATCTTCTAATAGCTATCTATCAATACTATTTATACAAGAATAATTACAAGATAACTATCAAAAAGTAACTTGATCTTCTAAATCTTCGTTAAACATATCTTGATCAATTCCTTCTTTGTCTCCAAAAGTATCGCATACCAATCTTAACAAACTCAGCAGTATTAATCTTCATTCTTCATGAGCAGTACTAACAATCTCCAGCAGTATTAAGTCACGAGCAATACTAACAGATATTCGATATGCACCAGCAGTACTAACCTTGACTTGCAGTAGTAACTTAGACAAGCAGTACTAACCTCACAGAAGCAGCATTAATAATATTCCAGCAGTAGTAACTTTGTTCTGGCAGCACTAACATTGAACTAGCAGTACTAACTTTGTTCTGGCAGCACTAACATTGAACTAGCAGTACTAACCTTGAACTGGCAGTAGTAATGTTGTTCTGGCAGTACTAACCATACTTAGCATATCTTCAGTTCCCAACACTTGTACCTTTTTGTCCCCTTAAGTGGGAAATTACCCTTTTGCCCCTTCCTTTTCTCTAGTATATAAGGAAAGGTTTGGGATGGTTTGTGAATAACTTGTGATATCAGATTCAAGGGAGTGACACTCTTGAGTTTGACTTACTAAGCAATCTAATTGGAAGTAGTTGAAGTTACATTTCTTGTAATTTACATTTCAAGTCATTTATTATCCTTGCAATTTACATTCCAAGTCATTTACATTTATGCAATTTAATTTATGTCATTTATTGCTTTCTTTACTTTCCGTTATGAGTAGCTAAATTTATTAGTTCGGGTGTTAAACGGAAAGGTGGGATTTTAAACCAAAGGAAGGTGGACGTTGTTTCACAATAACAATGTTCCACCATTTCATTCAAGTTTTATAAAAACCAAGACACTTCTTGACAAACTGATCAATTGCTAAAGTGTTAAAGTGCCGTGGACTTAGAGATAAGCCACTGAATGCACGTCAGTTTGAATGATATAGGAAGTAGACTTGAGAAAGTTATTGATAAAGTGACAATTATCATCCATGTTTTTCTAAACTGATTTATTCTCGACAAGTTGGTCACGAATCAGAAGTGTTAAAGTGTAGTAGACTTAGAGATAAGCTACTTGGAACACACCAACTTGAATGATATGGGAATCAGCACGAGAGTGCGGTTTTTGATACAAAGAGATTTGGTCGTCCATATATTTTGAGAACTTTATCCCCCCACTATAAATAGCTGGAGACTACACAGAGATGTGTCTAGTTGAATCTAAACAGTAGTGGGAATACTGAAGTCCAAGAGGAATACTCTCAAAATAGATGGGGGATCTAGTTATGACAAAACTGCATGCTGCAGCATTCCTGCAGCATGGACCGCTGGAATTTGTGTTTAAGTCCCACCTTAAAGTTTTACACCCGTACTTGCTTTATTCTCTGTTAACATAATCAAAGTGATAATCCAAAAAAAAAACAAATCAATCTCTTCCAATTCGCCATCTGAAATCATTTCCTTCTTCTACTTTTTATTTAACTTTTTACCCCAATCCCTGTGGGATGATATCTGGTATTTTACCACTTTATTACTTGAAAGACGATATTAGATCTCAGAGTATACTTGCTTTGAGGTTTAATTAGCACACGTCTATAGGTGTATTCTAAGCACTATCAAGTTTTTGGCGCCGCTGCCGGGGATTGGCAAAGCTAAAAGTTATAAAAAGTTTTAAAAATATTTGGTTTTTCTATCACCGTTCATTGTGGTTGTAGTGTATGCCAAGAATACCACGAGGGGAATTTTTCGAATTAGATCCGGACATAGAAAGAACATTCCATCATAGAAGGAGAGTACAAAGAACTTTAAATTCCATGAATCCTCCCGATATGGATGCACCCCTTGGATTTGAGCATAGACAACCAAGACCACCCGTCTTGGAAGTAAGACCTCCATGGCCAGGAAGTCCACCTAGACCACCAATCATAGACAATTTGAGAGTGCCACATAACTTTGTAAATCCACCTCAGGGAAATCCACCAATTTTAGAAAACCCTAGAGGACGACCAAATTTTGCAAACCCACCAATTTTTGGCAATCAACCAGTTTTTGGAAATCCACAAGGTCATGTTTTTCAAGAGCAACCATTTGATAATGAAAATAATGATGAAGATTCTCATGGTGACAATGAACAAAATGAACCATTAAACATCATTGATCTTGCAAACTAAAAAAATAGGCGAATCATGGACTATGCAATTCCTAACTTTGAACAATTAAATTCAGGAATTGTAAAGCCCCACATGGATACAACACATTTTGAACCAAAACCCATTATGTTTCACATGTTGCAAGCCAATGGTCAATTTGTCGAATTTCCATCGAAAGATCCACACTCACATTTAAAATCTTTTAAAGAGATCACCGGTGTTTTTCTGATTCCTGGGGTATCTCCTGATGCCTTAAGACTCACATTGTTTCCTTTTTCATTAAGGGATCGGGCAAAAGTTTGGTTTAATTCATTGGCACCAGGTTCTGTTCCATCATGGGCTGACATGGCTGGAATTTTTTTGAGAAAATATTTTCCACCTACCCGGAATGCTAAGTCCAGAAATGAAATTTGCATGTTTAAACAAATGGACGATGAAGCAATTCCCGATGCTTGAGAAAGATTTAAGGAACTATTAAGGAAATGCCCTCACCATGGCATTCCCTACTGTATTCAACTCGAGACGTTTTACAATGGACTTGATTCCAATGCAAAACAAATGCTCGATGCGACTTTAGGAGGGGCCTTTACTTCCAATACCTATAATACCGGGTATGAAATTCTTGAAAAGATTTCCACAAACAATGGGCATTGGGCTGATCCGAGGGCACCAACTGCAAAGAAGACCGCTGGAATACATGATTTAGATGCATATACTGCATTAACAGCTCAGCTTGCTTCTATGACCAATATGCTTAAAAATATAACCACCAGTCAAGGAACACAGCCGACTGCCAGTACACCCACTCCAGCTGTCCTCTCAGTGCAATGTGTTTGTTGTAGTGGGGAACATTCTGAAAGGTTTTTGTTAAACCGTACTACCACATGATATAGGAAACGGAAGCATATTTAAAATTGAATCATCCATGGCAATACAAACAAACAACTTATAAAGATGCATACGTTCTAGATGATTAACTACAATAGAAAGAATCAAGAACACTTACTTGTTTCTTGTGATTGTCGAAAACACAAAGATGAATTAACCTTGTTCTTGCTTCTTGGATGTCAAGGATCAATAGTGTGAATCCCTCTAGTGGCTCACACTTAAGAACACCAAACCAACAATCAAGATTGAAGCTTTAAACCCTAAACCCTTATTTAGGGTTTACGATTTTGGGAGGGAGGAGAGGGGAAGTTACGGCCTCAATAGAGAGAGAGAGAGAGATTGATCAAAAAACTCATCAGGGTTTGATCCCTAGTAGTTTATTTATAATCCCCTTATTTACACCTAGCCCCCTTGAAACGATAAGCTTGTTAAAAAACTCTTTTAACCAATTATCATTTAGTCCCTATAATTAATCCAATTAATTATATTGTAGCTTATAATTAATTTATCATCAAATGACAAATTAATAAACTAACTACTTTAACTCCCTTTCATTCTTCTGATTGTTATTTGGGTCTTAAGGGCAACCCAAAAGGACCCTGCTATTATTAGAAATATTACCAATAGTTAATGACTCTGGACACTATGTCCAACAGTCTCCCACTTGGACAAGTTATTAACTCTATTTGGTTTAACGCTTTCAAATAATCAGCAGAGAGCAAGCCATCCAATGCAGCTGCCGAACTCTGATAAAGATTCGGTCCTAAGATAAGTGATTTAATGTTCCTTTGTTCTACAAGATATCATATGAACCTGAGACATGGATAAATGTCTATCTCATGGATCAAGACTATGTTTCCCGATTTCCGATATGTGTTGAATTCATTAGACTATTCAATTGAACACATCAATTCTAGTCAGGGTTTGGCCAAACACTTAGTATCAACACAAAATCATCGAGGGGCCCATGGATATCGCTTCTCCTGTTTAGGCAGAAGGAACAAATAAACTTTGACTACACAGTTCATTTCTATTCATCATATTATACATGGACATACCCTGTATAACTGCCAGTCACGGTCAGCGTTGGAGCACACCAAAGCATAACAGAATCCTAGAGCAAAACTCTATGCATCTCTGTTTGAAGAACATAAAATATTATCATCTCAAAATTACTCTGACTTAATCCATGAAGTAAACTTTTGAGTGCGGGTCGTTCCAATACCTAAATCACCATTAAGTACTCATGAGCGTTAGTTGCATTCTCTATGCTTCTAACACTCCATGACAGTCTTGAATCACTACTTACTTCCAGGAGTATGACTGACTGTGGAGGTTTAAGTAAATTAATACTCAGGAAGTTGGTTCTAAACATGCAAAACAAAACACGATAATAAATTAAATGTAAATGGACGCAATCCAGCATATATTATAATCTCCATATAATAATCTCCAAATCAAATACAATTTATTACGTTTTCAATACATCAAACTAACAACTAAAACATTCAAGGTATTTTGATAATTCTAACACCTATGGCTTCAGTATGATACTCCGCCACCGTGTCCTGCTTGGAACTTTTCCAAGTCACGACCCCACCATTCAACAAGAACACCCATCCTGACTGCGAGCGGGAATCATCCCGATCTGTCTGGAAACTTGCATCAGTATAACCTGTTACTCGTAATTCATCTTTTCCACCATAGACTAAGAACATATCTTTAGTCCTCCGAAGATACTTAAGAATGTTCTTTACAGCCGTCCAATGACTTTCACATGGGTTCCCTTGATATCTACTCACCATGCTTAAAGCAAATGAGACATCAGGTCTAGTACATGTCATGGCATACATGATCGATCCTATAGCAGATGCATATGGAATTCGACTCATTCTGTCCAGTTCTTTGCTAGTGCTGGGACATTGATCTTTGCTCAATCTTATGCCATGTTGCATGGACAAAAACCCTTTCTTGGATTCAATCATATTGAATTTCTTCAATATCTTATCCAAGTATGTACTTTGGCTAAGTCCAATTAAATGCTTGGTTCTATCTCGATAAATTCTTATTCCAAGTATGTATGCTGCTTTTCCCAAATCTTTCATGGCGAAACATTTCCCGAGCCAGATCTTTACATCTTGCAACATCGGAATATTGTTTCCTATGAGTAGTATGTCATCAACATACAAGACTAGAAATACAACATTACTCCCACTAGCCTTAACATATACGCAGGACTCATCTTCGCTTCGAGAAAATCCAAACTCCTTGACCTTTTCATGAAAACAAAGATTCCAGCTACGAGACGCTTGTTTAAGTCCATAAATGGATCTTTCAAGCTTACACACCTTATCTGGATACTCGGTATGTACAAAACCTTCAGGTTGTGCCATATACACATCCTCATCAAGTTTCCCATTAAGGAAAGCGGTTTTTACATCCATTTGCCATACTTCATAGTCATGAAATGCAACTATGGCAAGCAATATTGTAACACCCCAAAACAAGGGTTAACAAAAACTTCCATAAAACGGAAGAGTGGTACACATTACTAAAGTAAAAGTATACCTAATTAACATTTCATAATCATTAATACAAAGATTTAGTTAATTATAACTATTTTTGGACCACTAGCTTATCTGATCACTACTATGGCAATCAAATTACAAAAAGGATGTCGGAAAGTTCTATCATAAATCTTCCAATCTTTCACTCTCCAACAATGATCCCATGCTCACAACCCCGTTCTAGACCTTCTTGTGTTCGGAACCACTATTATCTGTAACACATAAAACACATAACAAGTGTTAGGCTTTTAAAGCCTAAGTGAGGTTTACACACAGCACATAGAGCATAATCATAGCATGTAGGAATAACAATTCGATACATTCACAAATTGGATTCCATGGAGAAGGCCCATATTGCTACCCAGTTACATCATAATCGAAGATATACCTTGATCGGTACCCCACGGTATTGTCACAAGGCATAACACAACGGAAAAACCCCACGGTATCCGAAGGTATGAACCAATTACACTTACCCCACGGTGTGTAAGAATATATCCTCCAATGCCTACTAGGTGCTCCTCCAATTATGTGAATACCAAATATGTTAATCCAAATAACATTCAAAGCATATTTAACACTTAACAATGGTCCAACCATTTAACATAATCAATACTACTTCCATGTAGTTCATATACATCCATATGTATCAAATCACGTTGTATATGACATCAATAATAAACATCCATGTTTACAATTCAATAATAAGTCCATTTTGACCATTAATCCATCATTACTTAATTAAGACATATATTAAGCCCTCATCAAAATCACATACCATTGATATATAAATCAAAGCCAAACTCTTAGCACCAACATTTAACATAGCATACTAAGCAATAAACACAATTAATCCACCATAACTTACTTGAACTCTTCTTGTTTCCCTCTTAACCATTAAGAGCTTATAAATCAAGATTTCACATTAACAATACCAAAATCAAGATAAAGAATGGTAGATAAGTGTAATACCATCAATTAAGTACAAATTACTCACCTTAATTCTTCAATTGCCAACACCCTAACTTGAATACTTCAACCCAATCACTCCAACAAGATGAAATGAAGATGAAATGCCCTAATTCAAGTTTAAATGGGTAAGATTCATCTACTAATTGCTTGAATTGGATTAAGATTGATAGAAGTGGATTTACCTTAGGTTGAGATGGAGAATCGTCTTTAGATGAGCAGGAGCAAAATTTCAGTATTTGTGAGTTCTATTTTAAGATATGAATGACTAAGGACTAAGAGGTGGGTTTTAACCCCCTTTCAACACGTCAGGTGCTCGGCGCCGATCACCCGCGCCGATGCATCGGCGCCAACCATCGGCGCCAACCTCTGTTTGCTTGCTTCTCATTTTCCACTAATTTGGCCGTAACTTCTTCGTTAGAACTCGGTTTTTACCCCGGAAAGTACCGTTGGACTTGTAATCAAATTACCCATCCAACTAATCCATAAAATCTAATATTTCACTTTATCATCTATTTTTCATTAATTTCCTTAAGGAATAAACTTACTGATTTCTATCGGAAGTTATCAAATAACAAGTAATAATCACGGAAATTACTTAGGAAATCAATTATAATTTAAGAAGTCAAAATATAAAGAAATTTTAGGACTATTATTACTCACAAGGATTTTCCGGGTGTTACAATTCTCCCAACCTTAAAACGATTTCGTCCTCGAAATCTATATCCTTTACAACCCAAATTCAACCGACTCACTGTTGACCAAAATTTAACAATTCCTAACGGGAATCTAAATTCCATCCACACGGTCTATAAAGACAATTCCTCGAACAATTGTTTATTAACAAAACCCCTACACATACTTTGTACTTATGTACGGATAAACGTTCCAACCATAGAGAAACTCCCAACCATACGACTTCAGTCATCTCCCAACCTTAAAATGTTCTATACATCTTGATTTCAGTTTCAAACTCTAAATCAATTTTAAGGCTCAATTAATACTGAGACCAACCGAATCTCTAATTTCAATTGTCCCTATCGTTAACGGCCATTCACATCCAAAGAGCTCTAATAGACTCCAAAATCCATCTCAATACTTAATCATCAAACGGACAGGTTCACTAACCATACACAAAGATTAGTTCACTAAAACCACTCATCACAAATGAGTATCTTAAGGTTACTACTACCATCACCATCATTCTTTTTAAAATCGGCTACAATTCCCCGATTACACTAAGGTGTTTGGCCTTAAGCCCAAAAGTTGACACCTAATTATCACCAACCTTTGCACTCTAACCAAACCCACACATGAATTCCATTCACAAATAAAAATCTAGAAGGAACAAGGATTCATCTTTCATATTTCCTGAACCTTACTTCTTTCCTCATTAACCGCTCCCCAACTTAGATTTGTAAGCCTCCTTAAAGTAACCGTTTATCATTAAACCTTTATCCGACTATTGCTTGGTCTTCAATACCGTCATCATCCACATCTTAATCTCCAGATCTCAAAATAACATTAACGTATACTGTTTGAAAATCTATACTTACTTTAAATTGAGCATACTTACCAGTTTTGAATACTTCTATAATTACGGCAATCATCACTACATCTATGACCCACACGTTTATTCAGTATAAAGTACTACCACTTTCTCACATCAATATCGCACTACGCGACCACATTGCAACCAAGCACTAAAATATTATATATCAAAGGTGATAATTCCATTGAACCTATAGTATAACTACCTTCTTAGGTCCGACCTTTCTATCATTACTTCCTACGTTAGCATGGAGTACTACCCTCCAATCATTATTTGTCTCCTTCTCCCAACTTTTCCACATACCGATAACGCTTTCTCATCTTTATTAAACTTCCTATGATTCAAAATCATAAACTTATTTAACGACTCACACAACCAAAATCACTTTGGATAAACTCACACTACCGCTCGACATTCTATTCCAATTATAGCCAAATCACTACACTATTTTACAACCACATATTCCAACAACTTTATTGACAACTAGTACTATTCATCTGGAATCCCCGAAAAGACTTTCATCTAATGTTCCCTCTTTATAACTTCTTATTACTGGTTGACACATTTATCTTGACAATTAATGCCACCACTCGTTCGTACATTCTCTACTCATAACATCTCACAGCAGACCAGATCCCTCATGGTCATTCGTACACAATTCAAATTTACCTTCATGCTCTCCCGCACAATTAACCGAATCTATTTCATTACTTTATTCCTCCCCAACTTTAGTTTGAACTACAACTCACGAGTTTCTAATTAACTTAAACTTACTCTCTTCTTACTAATTATTCGTGACTCCAAACCATTATATATACAGTGCACACTCCATCACAATTCGACATAGTCCATACCCTTACCATGTTCGTGCCTAATTCTTCATTCTATATAAACCATCTACATCACAAGCAGAATGTTCATCTACAACAATAGTCTTTCACTATCCTAACACCCCCCCACAAGGTGATCCTTCAACTTTTAATCTTCCGATTCTAACTTAACATTCATACATGATCTCAAAAGAAAAAAAATCAATGTATTCACATTACGCAAACTTTAATTATAACATAATTCATGTAATTCCAACCCCCAAGCCTATGTCAAGTTAATTAAACCGACGAATACCCTTAAGACTCAACCGAATCCAAAACCAAGCCATCTGCTCAAAGGGTCTATTGAGCATTTATCAATATCAACTCATGAAATTTAAAATACATCAAATCCCACATCATACAACACACGCTTCGAGACATGCTAATCTCACGGCCCCTTTATTGCTACTTTCCCAATGAAGTCAATTCCTATATGTATCTATATGTACACGTATATACAACTCTATATACTCCACAATATTAATATATATTATTTTGCCAAAGTTCATTAGTCCCAAAGGTACTAAAATACAAGATCATCAAACGGTCCTCACACATAAGACCAATAGTTAAACCAACACTAAAAAAATGCGATTAAGCATATAACACACCAAAATTATTGCACAACCATAATAAACTTCTAAAAGCGTATTTTGACCACCTAACTTTCATTTCAGTAATAATTTAACCAAAACCTCTTCTACTCGTGATTTATTCGCCAATTACTCAAAATCCCCACATGTGGTGTTTCACAAGATATGTATTGTCCGCATTCTATAGCGTTCTATAACATCCCAGTTCACCGTACACGATATTGTCCGCTCTGCGCATACCCTCTGCATAACAGCATGCCGGTACCGCTCACGGTTGTTTCTGCCCGCACAGGCATACGCGGGACGCACCCAGACCGCACTCTGTGACAGGCAAAAGGCCTCATACATCTTACACAACTGCCGACTTCAATGTCAATAGTCGACCTATCGATACTTCTTTAATCTATTCTTTAACAAGGACTGAACCTAATCCTTTCAACATAACATAATACAATTTACATCTCCTCGTCTTCATTTCAAACTTATTCGTGCAATACTAATATCGCAAGATCACCATAAATTCTAATTTAACGTCGAGGGTATTTCCTTTCTGTCTCACTACACTACTCATAGCAATTTTCTAATTCCATCACCTTGATGGCTACTAATCCTTCCTCCGGACACCACCGTCCCTTGCCAACTGTGTTCCTAGTTACCAAACAAGGGTATAGACCTTCTTACAACCGACACTAAAGTCCACTTTCAACTCTCCCATTGTTCACCTTCCTCTTGAACACAATTACCAAAACTACAAACATTCTCCCATGATTTATCCAACACCTCTCCATTCTCAGAGTTCTTTCTTAGCTTATGGTAATATTTTATGACTTAGTTCGTTCATAGCCTTTATGCATAACAATGTATTAAATATATTATTTCGCACATTTCCTCATTTTAAAGAACAACACTTGGAGCAACTTGGGTACACATGACCCCAAAATTCTTATAACTTCAGTGTACTGCACAACGATCACGAGAATCGTTTGCATACTACTTTCCAAAAAAACTTAATCCTTTTCAACCAAAACGATGTTGTTAAGACCGTAATATATTTAATGAAAATCTTTTCATACGACAAAAGTTGAAAGAAATTACCGACACGAAGTAAGCTAGTCGGTTCTCACACTCATTTATTTTTAACTTTTCTTGTAAATATAAAGTATTTTGCAAATTGCTAAACTCAAAATTTCGCTGCGCGACATTAATAGTATTGCCTTTTTCTTTAAATGCTCACGTGCACATACTAATTTATCATCAACTAAATTGCTATTTATGCATTTGTTTTGAAATCACTAAAACCCATGTAACACACACTCGAGGACACCATGCATAAAACTCTACTTGTAATTAAAGGCTATTCACTCAAACAAGGTCTATCGTTTAACTCACGCAACTTATCATTGACGCTCTATTTCCAACCAGTGGTTACCCTCTCAGCCTTCTAACACTTGTTATACATGCCTTCTAAGGCTCACTTACTCAACCATTTCATACTATTCCCATCTTGATCAAACATCTTACATTCTATTTCCACACATTTCAATCCACTTAGTTAAGGTTGTCTCGGCGGACTTTCATGAGTCCTTCCAGTTCCAGGCTGTCCTTCCAACCTTCAATCATTTACCGATTTGTCTTCCAAAGAATTGAAAGACCTTTGTGGCATTTTTACCATCATTATGCTATAAAATAAAAGATAACTCTTAGAAATGGTTATATGAATATAGACACACGAAACGTACTTTACCGATCATTAGTCACTGGCACAATTTAGAAACAAGTATGCTTATGTAACAATATATTCATAATAACAGTAGCTAATTGAGATTGTGAATATATCATACATGAGAATCCTCATTACCGTCGTTACCGTACTAATTTCACATATTTCTGTCGACCCTAAGGCCATCCCGTCTTAGTACTTCTACCCAGATCTCACAAGTCACAACTTAATTCATCTCAGCTTAAGTCTAAGTACCTCCTCAGCATACTTAGTTCACTTAAACTAGAGCTCTGATACCAACTTGTAACACCACAAAACAGGGGTTAACAAAAACTTCCATAAAACAGAAGAGTGGTACACATTACTAAAGTAAAAGTATACCTAATTAACATTTCATAATCATTAATACAAAGATTTAGTTAATTATAACTATTTTTGGACCACTAGCTTATCTGATCACTACTATGGCAATCAAATTACAAAAAGGATGTCGGAAAGTTCTATCATAAATCTTCCAATCTTTCACTCTCCAACAATGATCCCATGCTCACAACCCCGTTCTAGACCTTCTTGTGTTCGGAACCACTATTATCTGTAACACATAAAACACATAACAAGTGTTAGGCTTTTAAAGCCTAAGTGAGGTTTACACACAGCACATAGAGCATAATCATAGCATGTAGGAATAACAATTCGATACATTCACAAATTGGATTCCATGGAGAAGGCCCATATTGCTACCCAGTTACATCATAATCGAAGATATACCTTGATCGGTACCCCACGGTATTGTCACAAGGCATAACACAACGGAAAAACCCCACGGTATCCGAAGGTATGAACCAATTACACTTACCCCACGGTGTGTAAGAATATATCCTCCAATGCCTACTAGGTGCTCCTCCAATTATGTGAATACCAAATATGTTAATCCAAATAACATTCAAAGCATATTTAACACTTAACAATGGTCCAACCATTTAACATAATCAATACTACTTCCATGTAGTTCATATACATCCATATGTATCAAATCACGTTGTATATGACATCAATAATAAACATCCATGTTTACAATTCAATAATAAGTCCATTTTGACCATTAATCCATCATTACTTAATTAAGACATATATTAAGCCCTCATCAAAATCACATACCATTGATATATAAATCAAAGCCAAACTCTTAGCACCAACATTTAACATAGCATACTAAGCAATAAACACAATTAATCCACCATAACTTACTTGAACTCTTCTTGTTTCCCTCTTAACCATTAAGAGCTTATAAATCAAGATTTCACATTAACAATACCAAAATCAAGATAAAGAATGGTAGATAAGTGTAATACCATCAATTAAGTACAAATTACTCACCTTAATTCTTCAATTGCCAACACCCTAACTTGAATACTTCAACCCAATCACTCCAACAAGATGAAATGAAGATGAAATGCCCTAATTCAAGTTTAAATGGGTAAGATTCATCTACTAATTGCTTGAATTGGATTAAGATTGATAGAAGTGGATTTACCTTAGGTTGAGATGGAGAATCGTCTTTAGATGAGCAGGAGCAAAATTTCAGTATTTGTGAGTTCTATTTTAAGATATGAATGACTAAGGACTAAGAGGTGGGTTTTAACCCCCTTTCAACACGTCAGGTGCTCGGCGCCGATCACCCGCGCCGATGCATCGGCGCCAACCATCGGCGCCAACCTCTGTTTGCTTGCTTCTCATTTTCCACTAATTTGGCCGTAACTTCTTCGTTAGAACTCGGTTTTTACCCCGGAAAGTACCGTTGGACTTGTAATCAAATTACCCATCCAACTAATCCATAAAATCTAATATTTCACTTTATCATCTATTTTTCATTAATTTCCTTAAGGAATAAACTTACTGATTTCTATCGGAAGTTATCAAATAACAAGTAATAATCACGGAAATTACTTAGGAAATCAATTATAATTTAAGAAGTCAAAATATAAAGAAATTTTAGGACTATTATTACTCACAAGGATTTTCCGGGTGTTACAATTCTCCCAACCTTAAAACGATTTCGTCCTCGAAATCTATATCCTTTACAACCCAAATTCAACCGACTCACTGTTGACCAAAATTTAACAATTCCTAACGGGAATCTAAATTCCATCCACACGGTCTATAAAGACAATTCCTCGAACAATTGTTTATTAACAAAACCCCTACACATACTTTGTACTTATGTACGGATAAACGTTCCAACCATAGAGAAACTCCCAACCATACGACTTCAGTCATCTCCCAACCTTAAAATGTTCTATACATCTTGATTTCAGTTTCAAACTCTAAATCAATTTTAAGGCTCAATTAATACTGAGACCAACCGAATCTCTAATTTCAATTGTCCCTATCGTTAACGGCCATTCACATCCAAAGAGCTCTAATAGACTCCAAAATCCATCTCAATACTTAATCATCAAACGGACAGGTTCACTAACCATACACAAAGATTAGTTCACTAAAACCACTCATCACAAATGAGTATCTTAAGGTTACTACTACCATCACCATCATTCTTTTTAAAATCGGCTACAATTCCCCGATTACACTAAGGTGTTTGGCCTTAAGCCCAAAAGTTGACACCTAATTATCACCAACCTTTGCACTCTAACCAAACCCACACATGAATTCCATTCACAAATAAAAATCTAGAAGGAACAAGGATTCATCTTTCATATTTCCTGAACCTTACTTCTTTCCTCATTAACCGCTCCCCAACTTAGATTTGTAAGCCTCCTTAAAGTAACCGTTTATCATTAAACCTTTATCCGACTATTGCTTGGTCTTCAATACCGTCATCATCCACATCTTAATCTCCAGATCTCAAAATAACATTAACGTATACTGTTTGAAAATCTATACTTACTTTAAATTGAGCATACTTACCAGTTTTGAATACTTCTATAATTACGGCAATCATCACTACATCTATGACCCACACGTTTATTCAGTATAAAGTACTACCACTTTCTCACATCAATATCGCACTACGCGACCACATTGCAACCAAGCACTAAAATATTATATATCAAAGGTGATAATTCCATTGAACCTATAGTATAACTACCTTCTTAGGTCCGACCTTTCTATCATTACTTCCTACGTTAGCATGGAGTACTACCCTCCAATCATTATTTGTCTCCTTCTCCCAACTTTTCCACATACCGATAACGCTTTCTCATCTTTATTAAACTTCCTATGATTCAAAATCATAAACTTATTTAACGACTCACACAACCAAAATCACTTTGGATAAACTCACACTACCGCTCGACATTCTATTCCAATTATAGCCAAATCACTACACTATTTTACAACCACATATTCCAACAACTTTATTGACAACTAGTACTATTCATCTGGAATCCCCGAAAAGACTTTCATCTAATGTTCCCTCTTTATAACTTCTTATTACTGGTTGACACATTTATCTTGACAATTAATGCCACCACTCGTTCGTACATTCTCTACTCATAACATCTCACAGCAGACCAGATCCCTCATGGTCATTCGTACACAATTCAAATTTACCTTCATGCTCTCCCGCACAATTAACCGAATCTATTTCATTACTTTATTCCTCCCCAACTTTAGTTTGAACTACAACTCACGAGTTTCTAATTAACTTAAACTTACTCTCTTCTTACTAATTATTCGTGACTCCAAACCATTATATATACAGTGCACACTCCATCACAATTCGACATAGTCCATACCCTTACCATGTTCGTGCCTAATTCTTCATTCTATATAAACCATCTACATCACAAGCAGAATGTTCATCTACAACAATAGTCTTTCACTATCCTAACACCCCCCCACAAGGTGATCCTTCAACTTTTAATCTTCCGATTCTAACTTAACATTCATACATGATCTCAAAAGAAAAAAAATCAATGTATTCACATTACGCAAACTTTAATTATAACATAATTCATGTAATTCCAACCCCCAAGCCTATGTCAAGTTAATTAAACCGACGAATACCCTTAAGACTCAACCGAATCCAAAACCAAGCCATCTGCTCAAAGGGTCTATTGAGCATTTATCAATATCAACTCATGAAATTTAAAATACATCAAATCCCACATCATACAACACACGCTTCGAGACATGCTAATCTCACGGCCCCTTTATTGCTACTTTCCCAATGAAGTCAATTCCTATATGTATCTATATGTACACGTATATACAACTCTATATACTCCACAATATTAATATATATTATTTTGCCAAAGTTCATTAGTCCCAAAGGTACTAAAATACAAGATCATCAAACGGTCCTCACACATAAGACCAATAGTTAAACCAACACTAAAAAAATGCGATTAAGCATATAACACACCAAAATTATTGCACAACCATAATAAACTTCTAAAAGCGTATTTTGACCACCTAACTTTCATTTCAGTAATAATTTAACCAAAACCTCTTCTACTCGTGATTTATTCGCCAATTACTCAAAATCCCCACATGTGGTGTTTCACAAGATATGTATTGTCCGCATTCTATAGCGTTCTATAACATCCCAGTTCACCGTACACGATATTGTCCGCTCTGCGCATACCCTCTGCATAACAGCATGCCGGTACCGCTCACGGTTGTTTCTGCCCGCACAGGCATACGCGGGACGCACCCAGACCGCACTCTGTGACAGGCAAAAGGCCTCATACATCTTACACAACTGCCGACTTCAATGTCAATAGTCGACCTATCGATACTTCTTTAATCTATTCTTTAACAAGGACTGAACCTAATCCTTTCAACATAACATAATACAATTTACATCTCCTCGTCTTCATTTCAAACTTATTCGTGCAATACTAATATCGCAAGATCACCATAAATTCTAATTTAACGTCGAGGGTATTTCCTTTCTGTCTCACTACACTACTCATAGCAATTTTCTAATTCCATCACCTTGATGGCTACTAATCCTTCCTCCGGACACCACCGTCCCTTGCCAACTGTGTTCCTAGTTACCAAACAAGGGTATAGACCTTCTTACAACCGACACTAAAGTCCACTTTCAACTCTCCCATTGTTCACCTTCCTCTTGAACACAATTACCAAAACTACAAACATTCTCCCATGATTTATCCAACACCTCTCCATTCTCAGAGTTCTTTCTTAGCTTATGGTAATATTTTATGACTTAGTTCGTTCATAGCCTTTATGCATAACAATGTATTAAATATATTATTTCGCACATTTCCTCATTTTAAAGAACAACACTTGGAGCAACTTGGGTACACATGACCCCAAAATTCTTATAACTTCAGTGTACTGCACAACGATCACGAGAATCGTTTGCATACTACTTTCCAAAAAAACTTAATCCTTTTCAACCAAAACGATGTTGTTAAGACCGTAATATATTTAATGAAAATCTTTTCATACGACAAAAGTTGAAAGAAATTACCGACACGAAGTAAGCTAGTCGGTTCTCACACTCATTTATTTTTAACTTTTCTTGTAAATATAAAGTATTTTGCAAATTGCTAAACTCAAAATTTCGCTGCGCGACATTAATAGTATTGCCTTTTTCTTTAAATGCTCACGTGCACATACTAATTTATCATCAACTAAATTGCTATTTATGCATTTGTTTTGAAATCACTAAAACCCATGTAACACACACTCGAGGACACCATGCATAAAACTCTACTTGTAATTAAAGGCTATTCACTCAAACAAGGTCTATCGTTTAACTCACGCAACTTATCATTGACGCTCTATTTCCAACCAGTGGTTACCCTCTCAGCCTTCTAACACTTGTTATACATGCCTTCTAAGGCTCACTTACTCAACCATTTCATACTATTCCCATCTTGATCAAACATCTTACATTCTATTTCCACACATTTCAATCCACTTAGTTAAGGTTGTCTCGGCGGACTTTCATGAGTCCTTCCAGTTCCAGGCTGTCCTTCCAACCTTCAATCATTTACCGATTTGTCTTCCAAAGAATTGAAAGACCTTTGTGGCATTTTTACCATCATTATGCTATAAAATAAAAGATAACTCTTAGAAATGGTTATATGAATATAGACACACGAAACGTACTTTACCGATCATTAGTCACTGGCACAATTTAGAAACAAGTATGCTTATGTAACAATATATTCATAATAACAGTAGCTAATTGAGATTGTGAATATATCATACATGAGAATCCTCATTACCGTCGTTACCGTACTAATTTCACATATTTCTGTCGACCCTAAGGCCATCCCGTCTTAGTACTTCTACCCAGATCTCACAAGTCACAACTTAATTCATCTCAGCTTAAGTCTAAGTACCTCCTCAGCATACTTAGTTCACTTAAACTAGAGCTCTGATACCAACTTGTAACACCACAAAACAGGGGTTAACAAAAACTTCCATAAAACAGAAGAGTGGTACACATTACTAAAGTAAAAGTATACCTAATTAACATTTCATAATCATTAATACAAAGATTTAGTTAATTATAACTATTTTTGGACCACTAGCTTATCTGATCACTACTATGGCAATCAAATTACAAAAAGGATGTCGGAAAGTTCTATCATAAATCTTCCAATCTTTCACTCTCCAACAATGATCCCATGCTCACAACCCCGTTCTAGACCTTCTTGTGTTCGGAACCACTATTATCTGTAACACATAAAACACATAACAAGTGTTAGGCTTTTAAAGCCTAAGTGAGGTTTACACACAGCACATAGAGCATAATCATAGCATGTAGGAATAACAATCCGATACATTCACAAATTGGATTCCATGGAGAAGGCCCATATTGCTACCCAGTTACATCATAATCGAAGATATACCTTGATCGGTACCCCACGGTATTGTCACAAGGCATAACACAACGGAAAAACCCCACGGTATCCGAAGGTATGAACCAATTACACTTACCCCACGGTGTGTAAGAATATATCCTCCAATGCCTACTAGGTGCTCCTCCAATTATGTGAATACCAAATATGTTAATCCAAATAACATTCAAAGCATATTTAACACTTAACAATGGTCCAACCATTTAACATAATCAATACTACTTCCATGTAGTTCATATACATCCATATGTATCAAATCACGTTGTATATGACATCAATAATAAACATCCATGTTTACAATTCAATAATAAGTCCATTTTGACCATTAAGCCATCATTACTTCATTAAGACATATATTAAGCCCTCATCAAAATCACATACCATTGATATATAAATCAAAGCCAAACTCTTAGCACCAACATTTAACATAGCATACTAAGCAATAAACACAATTAATCCACCATAACTTACTTGAACTCTTCTTGTTTCCCTCTTAACCACTAAGAGCTTATAAATCAAGATTTCACATTAACAATACCAAAATCAAGATAAAGAATGGTAGATAAGTGTAATACCATCAATTAAGTACAAATTACTCACCTTAATTCTTCAATTGCCAACACCCTAACTTGAATACTTCAACCCAATCACTCCAACAAGATGAAATGAAGATGAAATGCCCTAATTCAAGTTTAAATGGGTAAGATTCATCTACTAATTGCTTGAATTGGATTAAGATTGATAGAAGTGGATTTACCTTAGGTTGAGATGGAGAATCGTCTTTAGATGAGCAGGAGCAAAATTTCAGTATTTGTGAGTTCTATTTTAAGATATGAATGACTAAGGACTAAGAGGTGGGTTTTAACCCCCTTTCAACACGTCAGGTGCTCGGCGCCGATCACCCGCGCCGATGCATCGACGCCAACCATCGGCGCCAGCCTCTGTTTGCTTGCTTCTCATTTTCCACTAATTTGGCCGTAACTTCTTCGTTAGAACTCGGTTTTTACCCCGAAAAGTACCGTTGGACTTGTAATCAAATTACCCATCCAACTAATCCATAAAATCTAATATTTCACTTTATCATCTATTTTTCATTAATTTCCTTAAGGAATAAACTTACTGATTTCTATCGGAAGTTATCAAATAACAAGTAATAATCACGGAAATTACTTAGGAAATCAATTATAATTTAAGAAGTCAAAATATAAAGAAATTTTAGGACTATTATTACTCACAAGGATTTTCCGGGTGTTACAAATATCCTGATAGACTTAGTCTTTGCCACAGGTGAGAAGGTTTCATCATAATCAATTCCTTGAGTTTGAGTGTAACCTTTTGCAACCAGTCTAGCCTTGAATGTGTGCACATTCCCATCCATGTCGGTCTTCTTTTTGAAGATCCACTTACACCCAACTGTCTTGCGACCTGGTGTGTGATCAACGAATTTCCAAACTTGGTTATCGTACATAGATTGAATCTCGCTTTCCATGGCCTCTTTCCATTTGGCAGCCTCAGGGCCTGCCATCGCTTCCTCATAGTTGGATGGCTCATCCGCACTATCAAATGTTTTATCATTGACTAATGTGTCTCCTTCCTTTGTAATATGAAAACCATAATAAAACTCAGGAGGTTGACTAACTCTACTAGTTCTGCGAAGAGGTGGTGGAGGTATGTTAGTTTCCTCAACAGGTGGTTCAACCTCATGTTGAGGGCTAGTGTCAACTATAGGTTCATCATTGGTTGTTTCTTGAATTCCTTCAAGATCAATGCTGCTCCCACTATCCCTTTTGGAAATGAGCTCCCTTTCTTGGAAGACTCCTCTTCTAGATACAAACACTTTGTTCTCCGAAGGTTTGTAAAATATATATCCAAAGGATTTGTAGGGATAACCAATGAACCGACACTTCTCTGCTCTAGGTTCTAACTTGTCGTTAGTTTCGCGCCGAACGAAGACTTCACAACCCCAGACCTTTATATGTGCCAACGAGGGACGAGTCCCAGTCCACATTTCAGAGGGTGTCTTTGCAACCTTCTTAGTTGGAACGAGGTTTAAGATATGAGCTGCAGTTTCTAAGGCATAGCCCCATAACGATATTGGAAGTGTAGCACGACTCATCATGGACCGAACCATATCAAGTAGCGTTCGATTTCTTCTCTCAGCAACACCATTGAGTTGTGGTGTTATGGGAGGAGATAATTGCAAAACTATTCCACAATCCCTTAGATAGTCGTAGAATTCATGACTCAAGTATTCTCCACCCCTGTCGGATCGGAGCATCTTGATCTTCTTGCCCAGTTGGTTTTCTACTTCGTTTTTGAATCCTTTAAACACTTCAAAGGTGTCCGATTTGTTTTTCATCAAATAGATAAATCCATATCTACTGAAATCGTCAGTAAAGGTAACCAAGTATCTTTCACCGTTTCTTGTGGCAGATCTGAATGGTCCACATACATCTGTGTGGATTAAGTCCAACAGATCCTTACCCCTTTCCATTTTTCCTTTGAAAGGTGCTTTCGTCATCTTGCCAAGTAAACAAGACTCGCATTCTTCATTAGACTTTAAGTCAAATGGTTCCAAGACCCCGTCCGATTGGAGCTTGGCGATGCGTTTCTTGTTTATGTGGCCAAGACGATGATGCCATAACGATGATTTATCCAATTTACTATTGGAGGAACCAACATTTAGAGTTAAGTTATTAATATTTCTACCAACACAAATCACGCTTTCATACACACCATTACAAGGAGAGGCTTTAAAATAAAAACAACCATGTTTATAAACCAAAATGCAACCATCATTATTATCAAATTGAAATTCAAAACCATCCTTGTACAATGCATGAAAAGAAATAATGTTTCGAGCCATTTCTGGCGAGTAGCAACAATCTAATAACTTTATTGAAAAACCACTACTAAGCACGTGCTCAAAATCTCCAATCTTGGTAACAGCGGCAGTCATCCTGTTTCCCATGATCAGATTCAGCTCCTCATGCTTCAACGTCCTACTTCCCTTTAGTCCCTGAAAATTAGAGCAAATGTGAGTACCACATCCCGTATCAAGGACCCAAGAGTTAGAAATCGAAGTACTATGGAGTTCAATTGTAAAAATACCTGAGGTGCCACACCCTTTGACCTTGTTCATTTTCAAGTCCTCCAGATATTTTGGGTAGCTTCTCTTCCAATGGCCCTTTCCTTGACAGTAAAAGCATATGGCCTCTTTAGGGTCACTTATGGGTGGTATGTCAGAAGAATCAGCTTTTCTCTTAAGCCCTTGGTTGCGTGGAACAACTTTAGCCTTTCCCTTCCCTTTGGGATGAGAAACTTTCTTCTTCTTATAGCCACTTTCCCTAATGGCCAGGACGGGAGCAGTTGAGTGACCACTTTGGGTCTTACCCATACTTGCTTCAGCAGATCTCAACATGCCATGGAGCTCCATCAAGGTCTTGTCCATATTATTCATATTGAACTTCACTATGAACTGTTTATATGCCCCACTAAGAGAGTTTAGCACCATGTCAATGGCAAGCTCTCTTGGGAAATCGACACCTAGATTGCCTAACCTGTCAATGTACGCTTTCATCTTTTGCACATGCGCACATACAGGGGCACCGTCCTGTTGCTTACATTCCATAAGCGATTTTACGACTTGGAACCTTTCTTGCCTCGCTTGCTCCTGAAACATTTCACGAAGCTGCTCATTTAGTTTAAACGCCCCCATGTTCTCGAAACTCTTTTGAAGTTCCGGGGACATGGACGCCAACATGAGATACGCGACTTTTGTGGATTCCGCGAATTGCTTATTGTATTCAGTTACTGCTTCAGGGCTTGCATCATCATTAAGTATAGGAAGATCCTCGTCGAGCAAATACTCTTTGTCTTCGTACCTCAAGGCAATTCTCAAGGCACGAATCCAATCCAAGTAGTTTGGCCCAGTTAGCTTATCTTTACTTAGGATAGAGAGTAACGTAAGGTTGGATGTTGAGTGAGAAGGAGGAGGAGGAGGATTATTTTCAGCCATCTGTAGATATAGATTTTTCGTTAGTTTGATATTTAACCCTTAAAATAAATTTCCAAAAATATTTAACAAGGATAGGATCCATATTTTATCTTATGATGTGAAAAGGGATGCCGTAATCACATCACAAGGTTATTTTAGGTAAATAAATGCTATTTGTTAATTTCATTCACTATGAAACTCCTAGGTCTTTTGAGATTTATTGACTTATGTCAATGACATGTTAATCTCGATTATGCTTATCTTCCTTTTGTGACTGGGATGCCGAGGATCACAAACAAGATAGTGAATCGACCATGGAAAAACACATGGACCCCTCGGCTCAAGTACTCTTGAGAATCACGAGCGCCACATCATTTTCAACTATAGTTTCACATTAACGTGCCGGCAAACCGCACACGCTCCGTTAACAAACTATAAGATTATGTGTGTTCTTCATCATGGGTAGCATACGACTTTCACATTTCTTAGTATATCTAAAACGGGATTTTCGTTTTATACTTCATAGTTAATACTTTTAACTTGTCACATTGACCTATCAAACCTTTTCGGTAATTCCACATAATTATGGTATAACATGCAAAAATAAAACGACTACTACGCCATACACAATTATGGTATAACATGCATAAAAAATGACTACTACCCTATACCCTTTAGGGATACCAATAAAACTTTAATCGCTAAAAATAGAAATTTTTTCATGCAAGCAAGAATTTTTTTTCAGTTTCCAAAATTATAGCATTTGAGGTTATGACCATGAAACCCTAACTTAGGGATTAAGCAATTCAATGGCCACAAACTTACTGCACTATGTCGAAAATAAAACAGGTGCCTTCTGGACCTCAAACGATTAATCCAACCGTCCAGAAGGTAAAACAGAATGTCGTGAAACTACTGTCCAAAAAACGCGACGATCCGACGATTCAAACTCCTGGAATAGATAAAACGGCTCGTTGCGTTTTCCAGAAAATTCAATACGAATTTTATGCTATTGAGCTAAAATCTAAGAACTTTGGCTCTGATACCACTGAAAGGTTTTTGTTAAACCGTACTACCACATGATATAGGCAACGGAAGCATATTTAAAATTGAATCATCCATGGCAATACAAACAAACAACTTATAAAGATGCATACGTTCTAGATGATTAACTACAATAGAAAGAATCAAGAACACTTACTTGTTTCTTGTGATTGTCGAAAACACAAAGATGAATTAACCTTGTTCTTGCTTCTTGGATGTCAAGGATCAATAGTGTGAATCCCTCTAGTGGCTCACACTTAAGAACACCAAACCAACAATCAAGATTGAAGCTTTAAACCCTAAACCCTTATTTAGGGTTTACGATTTTGGGAGGGAGGAGAGGGGAGGTTACGACCTCAATAGAGAGAGAGAGAGAGAGAGAGAGAGAGATTGATCAAAAAACTCATTAGGGTTTGATCCCTAGTAGTTTATTTATAATCCCCTTATTTACACCTAGCCCCCTTGAAACGATAAGCTTGTTAAAAAACTCTTTTAACCAATTATCATTTAGTCCCTATAATTAATCCAATTAATTATATTGTAGCTTATAATTAATTTATCATCAAATGACAAATTAATAAACTAACTACTTTAACTCCCTTTCATTCATCTGATTGTTATTTGGGTCTTTAGGGCAACCCAAAAGGACCCTGCTATTATTAGAAATATTACCAATAGTTAATGACTCTGGACACTATGTCCAACACATTCTTATGAACATTGTCCACATAACTCAGAATCAGTTAACTATGTTCAAAATAGAAATGGTCCTTATTCCAATAACTACAATGCCAGTTGGAAACAACATCCAAATTTTTCATGGACCAGTCCTAGTTTAAATCCACCCCCACCAAAGCAACAAGGGAATTCAAAATTTCAAAATCAAGCAAGCAATTCTCAAAACCATTATCAAGGGAATCATCATCAAAACCAAGGTTTTCAAAATAATCAAAATCAAGGTTTTCAAAATAACCAACCACCCTTTCAAAACAAAACCTCCTCACAAGCTGAACCTTCCTTGGAAGCAATGCTGAAAAGTTTCATCACCCAAACCAATGCTACAATCAACCAAACCAATGCTGCTTTAAGAAATCTGGAGACACAGGTCAGTCAAATTGCACTTAACCAAAGTAACAGACCTGTAGGGACTTTGCCTAGCAACACATAAATCCCTAGATCTTCAGGAAAGGAACATGTCAAAGTTGTAACTCTTAGAAGTGGGAAAGACTTAGATGTAGCCTTAGACAAAGAGAATGAACCAATACTCACAACCAATTCTGAAAAAATCTCATTGTCTAAACCTCATGCTGCAGCATTGCCTACTATTGTTGAAAAGCCATTTCAGACTATAGAGGGATTAGAACCTGAGATCCCTAAGGAAAAGACAATAGAAGGTAAAGAGTCCAACCCTAAGTGTCCAATCAAAGATGGTATAACAAAAGGCATAAAAGATCCTAGTTTGAGGGTGGAGGAAGTCCACCCGTCCAGCTCAACACAAACAAAGAAAGCCATAATTGAACCAATTCCTCGTTATGTTCCTTATCCTCAAAGGCTAAATGTAATACCCCGGGTAAGTCCGTTAGTTAAATTCTAGTTCCGTTAAATTTATTTAACTCTATAATTGATGTTTAGGGTAAGTTTGGGTAAATTTATAAGTTTAGGGGTGTTTGGGTCTTTATTGAATAGTGCAAGGTCTAAAATGGTAAAATTGGGTTTGATATTACCCTTTAGGATTCCAGATATTTCATTCAGCAGAAACCAAAATCAGTGTGTGTGTTTTGGGGAGAAAAGAAGCAAAAGAAGAAAGGAAGGGTTAGGGATTCAATTGGATTCATTGGAAGTGAAATTAAGGTATGTTCCTTTACATTTTATGTTTATAACTGCTAGTAGATAGTTTCTATCGAAGTAGAATGGTCGATTTCCTATCTGGTAGTAATTTATGTCGAATCTGGGTAGAAAAAGGATAAACCGACAGAGGTTTCCGGACACAGTTTGAATGTGTCTGGTAGTCGTTTTGATAGTGTCCGGTAGTTTCTGTTTGCTGGTGTCCGGACGAGTCAAGTACCCGGTAAGTATCTCCTTTTCTATAGTTTCCGGATGAATCAAGATACCGGGTGGTATCCGGGTTACTTTAGTTTTCAGATGTCGTCTGGATTATTGATGCTGTCCGGGAAGTTGGGTTGTCCGGATTGGTCTTGTTGTTCGGAAAGTTCATGTTGTCCGGATAGTTCTTCGTATCCGGAAACATTGGCTGTTTGGTCACTTTTGAGGGTAAGAGTTAGATAGATTTATCTAGAGTTCTTAGACTGTTAGTAAGTCTTATGAGTTCATTTGGTGAAAAGATATGTGTATGTAAAATGTTTCAGATTCTGAGAATTTTGGGTAAAAGATCGGGTAGCTCGGAGAAAAGGTTGGAAGGGTCTTTGATAAGCAATCAGGTGAGTTTTTACTTTAAAAATGTTTTCAAACTGGAATATATATATATATATATATATATATATATGAGATGAATATTTGGTTGGAATGTGACAACGTGTTTATAAATAAAGTATGATATATTGAGATGTATATTATATTTATTTATATGAGCATTACACTACACGAGAGCACGTTGACCGGGCTTAGGACCGATGGAGTTTGGTTGTACGGAGGGACAACGGTGTTGGCTGTAATTTTAGTACAGTGGAGTAAATTGATTAGTTGGCTCGCAACCAACTAATATGGCCAGGGAAATGAGGAAATGTACACAGTGCACGAGTCTTGCTTAGTATTTAATTATTTGTTGTATATTTATGTTTTACAAAATGTTTACTAAACTGACAAGGATTATGTAGAATCCAGATCCGTGCAACAAATATGAAATCGAGATAATAAGCAATAAGAGTAATGATTTCAACTGGTCATCCCTGTATTATGCTTTCAATCAGAGTGTTTTACAATACAGAATTGAGAAAGCAAAATGAGACGACTTTTCCTATTTTTCTAGGCTAATACAACATTATATAGTACGGGCCCGTGGTTAACAAGCCCACGGCCCGTTCACTATGGACTAAGATTTCAAGTGTAACACTAACGCAAGGCACTATGAGTGGAATCCTAACGCAGGTTCTATGACTGGTATGAACTAAGAGTGATCTTACTGGATAGGAATCCAAGTAAGGGTCTGATCAGGAAGTGTCCGAATCAGATCAATTAAGAACAGTTCAATAAATCACAAAGAATCCGGATGGCACAGATTCACGAATACTTAAATGTCCCCCTCCTGCGACTTAGCACGGGGGTCCCTAGAAAATTTTGAAAAATGAAGTTTCAAAACAGCTCCCGGATTACGTGTCCGGATAACAATGAAGTTTCCGGGTACAATGGATTGTCCGGATAAGATATGTCCGGAAACACTGGGTTTCCGGATACAAATGTTACCCGGATAGTATAAGGAATAGTGACTTACCCGGATTGCAGAACTTACCCGGAAAAATGACTTACCCGGAAAAACTTGATTGTCCGGAAAAACTGGAAGAATCCGGATGGAAACACAAATGTACGGACACTATCTACTTGTCCGGAAAACGCGGCTGTTTTATCCGGACTCTGCGGCTGTTTTATCAGTTCGATCGATTTCTCAACTAGGGTTACTCAAGATTGTTCCTGAAAGATTAGAAACAATACCAAAAACAAAACTAACACTAACCCAATCGATTTCTAAGCAAAAAGAACACGTTTTGATGGTAAAAATTCGATTTTTGTTGAAGAACACTACCAAAAAACTTTGATCTTAAATTGCTAAATTGACCAATCAAACGAACGAATTAGGATGTGAAAATTTGCAGAAACACTTATAACTATAATGCTAACACAACCCATAATAAAAAACAACCAATTTCGACTGAATCAAAAAATCAAGAATTCAAGAATAGTCAGACGAGTAAAAATCAAACTAACCAGAAATTGATGAATGAAACTTTGAATCGAATCCGTCTGTCTGCTCTGATACCAATTGTAGAATCCAGATCCGTGCAACAAATATGAAATCGAGATAATAAGCAATAAGAGTAATGATTTCAACTGGTCATCCCTGTATTATGCTTTCAATCAGAGTGTTTTACAATACAGAATTGAGAAAGCAAAATGAGACGACTTTTCCTATTTTTCTAGGCTAATACAACATTATATAGTACGGGCCCGTGGTTAACAAGCCCACGGCCCGTTCACTATGGACTAAGATTAATCAATTACAAAACAAACCCTTGAACTTGAAATCAACACAAATTTCACCCTAACAGATTATCTCACTAGACTGTTTGGTCTAACCGTCATTTTTGTTTTAAAAATATGTATTCCAGGTCGAGGAACTTTTAACAGCAAAAGGGAAGGATAAGGTGTAGGATGCGGTTGATAGCTGACGAAGATTAGTAAATACTTATGTTTTGTATTGTATAGTTTTGAGACTATGGGACCATACGTGATTTATTATGTATCTTTTGTTATGAATGTAACGACGTTATGTATAACATGTTAATTGATGTATATTATGTATGTTTTGGGATACCGGGTCGTTACAGATGGTATCAGAGCCCTAGTTTAAGGGATTTAGGTATTCAGATCCATACCTAGACTTAAACTGCATGTGAAGTAGGATGTCCTCGATATATTAGAACCTTAGAATGTTAAATATAAAAAGGTAGAAGGAACATCATGTAAGGTAATTTCAAATTACATTTGGCCAGTGTAATTGTGAACTTACAAGTACATGTTTGAACCGGAATACCTTAATATATTGGGTATGTGCTTATGTGTATGTTAATTTTGTCTGAATCAACAGAATGGCAAGCGGTACTCGAAATACGAATAGAGAGGGAGAAGGAAATCCTAATATAACGAATCCAATAGTCGGGACAAGGGGAAGAGGGGGAGAACGAGGTAGGGGCAGAACAGGAGGCAGAGTTCAGTCACGAGGTACATAATTTGTTACAAGAGACGATTTGACGGCTGAAATGGGAAGACTACAAGCCAATATACAAGCTATGTTCGACCGAACTCGTCACATTGAGACTGAAATACCAGATCCTGGTCTGGAAGATGAGATGCCCATTACACCTACTGTCATATCGGTGCCAAGGAAGTGTGATTACAAGATGTTCTTAAGCTGCAAACCTCCAACCTACTCAGGGGAAAGGGATCCAGTGAAGGCTATGAGATGGCTAAAAGAAATAGAAGTTATCTTCAAGACCAGCAAATGTGCCGATGAAGATAGAGTGTTATACGGAACAGCGATGCTGAAGGCCGATGCGCTGTACTGGTGGGAAGCTCTTATTACTTCAAGGGGACCGGACGTGTATTCTACTTTCTCCTGGGAAGAATTTGCTAGCGTTTTTAAAAGGCATTTTTGTCCTCAAGCTGCCGTAAGACAATTGGAAGAAGAATTCATGAATTTGCAACAGGGTAAGCTATCAGTTCGGGATTACACTGCACTTTCTAGAGAAGTCCTGTTTTGCAGAATACTATGTGGCTACCGAAGCACTCAAAATGGAAAGGTTTATTTTTGGATTAAATTCGAAAATTAGAGGTCTAGTGATTGCAAATGGACCGGAAACCTTCTTAGCCGCAGTAGATGCCGCAGAAAATTTAGAAAAGGATAAAGGGAAGGATGCTGGTGATAGAAGTTTTGGGAAAAGAAAATTAGAAGAAATAACGTACGATTTGGAGGAGTACGAATCCACGAGGTTTGATAGTCATTCACTTTTCGGACCAGTTGAAAGACCATGTCCAAGATGCAACCGTGTTCATCAAGGAAACTGTTATGTGGATTCCCGAAATTGTTACAAGTGTGGAAAGACTGGCCACATTGCTAAAGACTGTTGGGTAACTCGATTCTGTTTCTCTTGCAACTCCCTTGATCATATTCAGGAAGATTGTCCACAATGGAAAACACAACAGGGTAGTATGACGGTGAGACCAACGGGTGTTAGGTCGGGAAGCGTACAAGAGCCTGAGGTACCGAAAGCAAAAGGTCGTGTCTTCCAAATGACAGCACAAGAAGAGGAGGAAATTCCGGATGTGGTTACAGGTACATTTCTAACAAACCCTATACGTGCTAAGGTGTTATCTGACTTCGGTGCAAAATGATTATAGGTATTTCCGTTCTTTTGTTGCTTATGTGTGTTAGAGATGTAGATGGGTATGGGTGTCTATTCAATTAGTTAGAAGTAGTAGGGATAAGTATTCATACCTTTTCGTTTAACCGAATTCCGGGACGGAATTCTCTTAAGGGGGAGATGATGTAATACCCCGGGTAAGTCCGTTAGTTAAATTCTAGTTCCGTTAAATTTATTTAACTCTATAATTGATGTTTAGGGTAAGTTTGGGTAAATTTATAAGTTTAGGGGTGTTTGGGTCTTTATTGAATAGTGCAAGGTCTAAAATGGTAAAATTGGGTTTGATATTACCCTTTAGGATTCCAGATATTTCATTCAGCAGAAACCAAAATCAGTGTGTGTGTTTTGGGGAGAAAAGAAGCAAAAAAAGAAAGGAAGGGTTAGGGATTCAATTGGATTCATTGGAAGTGAAATTAAGGTATGTTCCTTTACATTTTATGTTTATAACTGCTAGTAGATAGTTTCTATCGAAGTAGAATGGTCGATTTCCTATCTGGTAGTAATTTATGTCGAATCTGGGTAGAAAAAGGATAAACCGACAGAGGTTTCCGGACACAGTTTGAATGTGTCTGGTAGTCATTTTGATAGTGTCCGGTAGTTTCTGTTTGCTGGTGTCCGGACGAGTCAAGTACCCGGTAAGTATCTCCTTTTCTATAGTTTCCGGATGAATCAAGATACCGGGTGGTATCCGGGTTACTTTAGTTTTCGGATGTCGTCTGGATTATTGATGCTGTCCGGGAAGTTGGGTTGTCCGGATTGGTCTTGTTGTTCGGAAAGTTCATGTTGTCCGGATAGTTCTTCGTATCCGGAAACATTGGCTGTTTGGTCACTTTTGAGGGTAAGAGTTAGATAGATTTATCTAGAGTTCTTAGACTGTTAGTAAGTCTTATGAGTTCATTTGGTGAAAAGATATTTGTATGTAAAATGTTTCAGATTCTGAGAATTTTGGGTAAAAGATCGGGTAGCTCGGAGAAAAGCTTGGAAGGGTCTTTGATAAGCAATCAGGTGAGTTTTTACTTTAAAAATGTTTTCAAACTGGAATATATAGATATATATATATATATATATATATATATATGAGATGAATATGTGGTAGGAATGTGACAACGTGTTTATAAATCAAGTATGATATATTGAGATGTATATTATATTTATTTATATGTGCATTACACTACACGAGAGCACGTTGACCGGGCTTAGGACCGGTGGAGTTTGGCTGTACGGAGGGACAGCGGTGTTGGTTGTAATTTTAGTACAGCGAAGTAAATTGATTAGTTGGCTCGCAACCAACTAATATGGCCAGGGAAATGAGGAAAGGTACACAGTGCACGAGTCTTGCTTAGTATTTAATTATTTGTTGTATATTTATGTTTTACAAAAGGTTTACTAAACTGACAGCGATTATCTCACTAGACCGTTTGGTCTACCCCTCATTTTTGTTTTAAAAATATGTATTCCAGGTCGAGGAACTTTTAACAGCAAAAGGGAAGGATAAGGTGTAGGATGCGGTTGATAGCTGACGAAGATTAGGAAATACTTATGTTTTGTATTGTATAGTTTTGAGACTATGGGACCGTACGTGATTTATTATGTATCTTTTGTTATGAATGTAAGACGTTATGTATAACATGTTAATTGATGTATATTATGTATGTTTTGGGATACCGGGTCGTTACACTAAAGAATGATAAGGAAGAATTGCAATTCAAGAAATTTTTGGATGTGTTTAAACAATTGCTTATCAACATACCCCTTGTTGAAGCAATTGAGCAGATGCCTAGTTACTCCAAATTTCTTAAAGACATTTTAAGCAAGAAGAAGAAGTTGACTGAGTATGAAACTGTTGCCATGACTGAAGGTTGTAGTGCCCTCCTAACCAACAAGATTCCCCCTAAGCTCAAAGATCCAGGGAGTTTTACCATTCCTTGTTCAATAGGTGGGAAAGAAGTTGGAAAAGCCTTGTGTGATTTAAGAGCTAGTGTCAATCTTATGCCCTTGTCCATTTTCAATAGCCTAGGCATAGGAGATGCTAGACCTACAATTGTCACACTCATCCTAGCTGACAAAACAGTTGCATATTATAACATCCCCAGCCCACCGTACACGATATTGTCCGCTTTGCGCATACCCTCTGCATAACAGCATGACGGTACCGCTCACGGTTTTGTTCCTGCCCACACAGGCATACGCAAGACGCACCAAGTGACAGGCAAAAGGGCTCATGCAAGGAAGGTATCCATCCACCCTTATAAGGAGGATTTCGTTCCCCCTCCTAGCCGATGTGGGATCTCACAATCCACACAACCATGTGGGATCAGCGTCCTCGCTGACACATCGACCCGGTGACCGGCTCTGATACCATTTTGTAACATCCCCAGCCCACCGTACACGATATTGTCCGCTTTGCACATACTCTCTGCATAACAGCATGCTGATACCGCTCACAGTTTTGTACCTGCCCGCACAGGCATACGCAAGACGCACCCAGTGACAGGCAAAAGGCCTCATGCAAGGAAGGTATCCATCCACCCTTATAAGGAAGATTCCGTTCCCCCTCCTAGCCGATGTGGAACCTCACACATATCCCAAAGGAAAGATTGAGGATGTTTTAGTTCAGGTTGATAAGTTCATCTTTCCAGCAGACTTTATCATTTTAGACTTTGAGGCTGACCAGGATATTCCTATTCTCTTAGGAAGACCATTCTTAGCCACAGGTAGAACATTGATAGATGTCCAAAAAGGAGAGTTGACCATGAGACTCCAAGACCAGAAAGTCACATTTAATGTCTTCAATTCTTTAAAATACCCAGATTATTTGGAAGACTGTTCTAGTTTAAGTGTGATTGAAACATCATGTCATAAAGAGGGAGTTAAGCAGACCTGTAGGATGACAGAAGTTGATGAGGAATATGATGATGATAATGATAGGAAGATAGATGAGACTGTACCCTTGCAAGTTGCCAAATTTGAGTCTTTAGAAAACACCGATCAAAAGGATTTCACACCATCTATCATATCACCACCTGACCTGGAGTTGAAACAACTCCCATCTCACTCAAAATATGATTTTCTAAAAGATGAAAACAAATTGCCTGTTATCATTTCATCAACTTTAGAATTGCATCAAAAAAAGAAACTTGTGGAAATGTTGAAGTTGCACACAAAAGCCATAGGATGGACCATTGCTGACCTTAAGGGGATTAGTCCCTCTATTTGTCAACATAAGATCATTCTAGAAGACATGTCATTAATGTGTGGGTATCGTCAAAAGTGTTCCACTCGCATGTCATTATATGACTAGATGAGAAGATTTCGAATATTGATTTAAATGATTTCATCTCTTGAGATTTGTTACGAATGATTGGATACATGTAATTTCGTTTCAAGAAAATCTCTAAGAGAGTGTTACAAGCTTGTCTGCTTATTGCAATTTGAAATTTCCTCTTGGCTCTTTAGTCAAACATCTTTGAATGATGAAAACGTATTGAGTTTGTCTTTGAACCTGGAACTGACGCAAATCATATTATGTTTTTACCCAAGTACATTTATGGGATTGTTTCACTGTTATGTGAAATAAACTAACGTGTGCCCACCTTGTTGGTGAATTTTTGTTTCATGCTATTCCATGATTTGAAAAGGAAGTTTTGGAATCGGGTGACATTCAAACCTTTTTTAGGCATGTACAGACTTTTGGGTTGCACAATATTTAAAGTGGGAAAATTACCTTACGTGCATGACATAGATCAATCCATGCTAGGACCGTATCGGTTTCTCTCAGAAAAGTTGTTTGTTGTGCTTTTACGCTTTGTTAACGATATAAATTTTGGTGAAATGGTTTTCAAGATGGTTTTCATATGTGGGACGAGTATATCCATTTTTGCACAACTACTGAATTGATAATAGCGGATTTTATGCGTACAATTAGATTGATATGAAAACCTTTATGTTAAAAGTTTTTATGAACTTTTCGATTGGCATATTTGTTAAACATTTCGCTTGAGAAGCCTTGTACTAATAGGAACTTTGGAAAGGTTAAGTAACCCAGTTAAGAGTAAGTGTGTGTAACACTTTGATGGTGGAAGGTCTGAGTATTCCACGCGTGATAGCGCTGTAGGCCGAATAGTATCGGGCGCGGGGACGATGCACTTTTGTAACTGAAAGATTTGATTTGCGGTATCTTATTTTGAGGTTGGTGGTAACCGCCTTGTTGGCAACCATGTTTTGGTCTTAGCCAATTTTCACATAAAGAGACGTGTAGGACCTTGTGGACACCATACTGATAACCTTGGCTTTGTAAGAATGCTCGACGAGTGAAACTCGGGTGTTGAGTCTGTTGTGATTCAAAGTCTGGTGGTATAACTAGGTGTCAACTTTTGGGCTTAAGGCCAAGCACCGTTAGTGTAATCGGAGGATTGTAGTCCGATTTTAAAGGAATGATGGTAATGGTTGTAGTGATCTTAAGATGTTCAATTGTGATAAGTGAATTTGGTGGGATAACCTTCCTTGCGTGGTAAAAGAATCTGTCGGTTGGATAATTGGTAATTGGGAGTATCCTTAGAGTTGTGTAATTGATGGGTCAGTGATGACCGTCAGTGTTAGAGTTTAATGGAAACCGTTAAGAGTATATGCTAGTTCAGTAGCAGGAATATTTGGGATTTAGAGGTTTTGGTTGATTTCGGTAGTGATTAAACCTTGGACTGGTTTGGAAAGGAAAATTTAAGAACATATGGATGTGGAGTGATTGGGGAGTTCATAATCTGTCATTGGGAAAATATGGATCACTTAAGGTTGGGAGGCAACTTAAGTATGGTAGTCGGAAGCCACTCTAGTGAATTAGGCCTTCAATTGGGTGTAAGTGTTTTATGCCTAAGCGGGGATTTGTTGTGAGTAACACCGAGGAGCCGTTGTAGGCAATTCTGTGAGAAATAAATTTGAACCTGGTTGAAACCAAGGGAACTTGGAATGTGTTGGTCGCAGTGGCCATTTTTTGTGTGAGAACTAGATTTCGAGGACGAAATCTCTTTAAGGTTGGGAGGATTGTAACACCCGTAATTTTCGGATAAGTACAATTTTGAATCAGTGTGGAAATCGATCTTTTAAGAAAAAAAATGAAAATAGCATTTTGGATTAAATCCTAGATTTTATGGTCTTGTTGGATGAGGAATTCAAATACGAGTCCAACGGTTCTTTCCGGAGCGAAAACGGAGCTAAAACGAAGAAGTTATGGCCAAAACAGTGTTTAAGGGGAAATCGGGCGACCAGTGCCCGGCGCGCATTGTGGCGCTAGTTCACTAGCGCGGAGACCTGCGCGGAGCTCTTGATCAGCTTAAAACGCGAATTTCACCCCACAAACTTCATTTCTTCATATCTCTCTCATTTCAACTCCGAGTTTGGTGATTCAAGTTGCTATGGTTCCGTTTTTTAGAGCTCTTCATGGATCTAGAAAGAGTTTGGAAGTTTATTGGAAGATTCACGAACGTTTGGTAGTGGTAAGCTTCTCATTTCTCACTCCTAAACTCCATCTCTTCTCTTCCAAATCATTCCCTCTTCTTCCTCCTCAAACCCTAACTGATTTTGGGGCTTTTCATGGAGATTAAAGTGTTTCTTCTCCATTTCATGCTAGTGATTTCATTTATTGATGCAAGAGCAAGTTTCATCACAACACTAGAGATTTTTGGGGTTTTCTAGGTTTTCGTCAAAACCTAAGTGGTGAGTTCATCCTCCTAGCTTCTATACTTTCATATGAGTTATAAATATTTCATTGATGATATCCTAGTATTTTGTTCCTCCATTTTCGGTTTGGATGATTTTGAGAAAAGTTAGGACAAATTGGGGTTTTGGGTATAAATGGAGATTTTGATGGTTGATGTTTGGGGAACAATTCTAAATGGTTAAATATGGTTATTGATGGTTGGAAACTTATGGATCTAGGTTTTTAGAAGTTTTGGCTTGAAGATTCAAGTTTCTTCAAAGGAGCTTACGTTTGGGAAAAATCTAGATTTAACCTAATCTAGCAAGGTGAGTTCAAGTTACTTTGCGAAAACTTTGTACATGCCAAAATGTTATTTTCCAAGCAATTATATGTTTTACATGAAAATTGTCAATGTTGGGTTATTTGACGAGTTTTAACCTTCAAAGTATTTACGGTTGTAAATATGATAAAACACTTATATTTGGATTTTGGAAAAATGTGATGGATAAATCATACATGAAAATGAGTTATTGATTTATGTGATAAATGGAGTATATTTGTATGAAAATGCATTTTGTGGACATATTGGAAATATGCATATAACACGTCATGAGATGTTTTGAAAATGTAAAGGTGTGAGTCCTTTGGAAAGGAGGGTTTTCCCGATCCAAGATTTTATTTCGGGTTTTCATGGATTTGAAGTATTTACTGGCAAACAGCGTGTGTTGTTATATTTGATGTCATTTACTATCTTTTGAGTTAGTTGAGCTTGTGGCTCGGTATTGGGTTTTATCAAGTTTTGGGGACATTGTCCAGTTTTGATAGCTCAAGTTGAGTTTTGAATCATGATTTATGTTATTGGGGAATTGTATGTTTTGAATGCATTACGTTTAATCATTTGGGGTCGTGTAATATTTAGACCTTATTAGCCATGGATCCATAGGCAGTTGAGTTTCCCCTTAGTCTCGCGAGCAAGAGGTCGGGATTGATTGAGCTCAGTTTACGAGACGTTAGTTTCTTTTGTAGCACGGAATAGGCATCGGGTTCCATGATAAGTAAGGCGTGGACCTAGATGGTCGGGCGTCGTCTCATGGGCAGTAAGGTGTAATTCCATATATGTGCTTAGCACGGGATAGGCATCGGGATCCATGATAAGTAAGGCGTGGACCTATATGGTCGGACGTCGTCTCATGGGCAGTAAGGTGTAATCCCTAATGTGCTGTTGTGGATTTGGAGTGATCCAATGTATAGACCTGGAGTGGTTGAAGTTGGGGGCTCCCTAGTCTCGTGGGCAATAGATCTGGAGTGATTGAGCTCAGTTTACGAGAGTAATCCACGTGGGTGTTTTATTGCATAGTAGGTGACCCACTTTAGTGTTCCGTCACATGCAATGTATACGGGTCTCCCCCGTCACCGAAAGGTGTTGTTTTGGGTATTTGTGTTTATCCATGTTTTCGGTGACGTATCATATTTATGAGAATTGCTTTTCCACTTATATGAGTTGTGGATTATGTTTCATCCATGTTTTGGGATGTTTTGGATTAATGACGAATAATTATGTATTTAATTACTTTGGGTATTAAATGCTATTTTACCTTTCGCACTGATTTTGGAAAGGAGTCTATTTTGGGAAATCATGTTATATTAAAGATTTCAGCATGGGAATTGTGTGAGTTGGAAAATGGGTGATTTGTATTTAAAGTAAACTCTTTTGAAATCATGACTAAAAACTACACTCCTCTCGATTTATGAATTTATATAGTCATGATAAAATGCTTGAACTCACTAGGCGTTAGCCTAACCCTTTTTATTTGTCGGCATGTGCAACAGGCTCAGGTTGGGAGTAGCTTTAGCTACACTGTGAAGTGGCGAGTGCTAGTAGAGTGCACGAGAGATGATTTTAATTTAGTGAATCTTCCACGTTAATTGGGACTAGCAACTTGTGTTGTGTTAAGTAACGTCGTCTTAAGCTTTTAGTTTGTCGAAATTATGATGTTTAAATTCCGAGGTATTTTCAGGAATGAATTGTAGAAATAATCTTATAAACTTTTGGTTATTTTATTGAAATTAAAGTTAGTTGCTCGTTCCAATTTTGAGGGTGTTACATGTTGAACCACAAAGAAGGCTAAATCCTGTCATGAAAGAGGTAGTGAAAAAGGAAATTTTAAAATGGTTAGATGCAGGAATCATATTCCCAATAGCCAACAGTTCTTGGGTTAGTCTAGTCCAGTATGTCCCAAAGAAGGGAGGGTTTACTGTTGTCCCAAATGACAAGAATGAACTTATCCCAACTAGGGTAGTGTCCGGATGGAGAATTTGCATGGACTACCGTAAACTGAACAGTGCTACCCAAAAGGACCATTTTCCCTTACCTTTCATTGACCAAATGTTGGATAGGTTAGCCGGTAAGGAATATTACTGCTTTTTGGATGGATACTCCGGTTACAATCAGATAGCCATATCACCCGAGGACCAAGAAAAGACCACCTTCACATGTCCCTATGGTACCTTTGCCTTTAGGAGAATGCCATTTGGACTCTGCAATGCACCTGCAACCTTTCAAAGATGTATGATGTCCATATTTTCTGACATGCTTGAAAAATCCATAGAAATCTTTATGGATGATTTTTCTGTTTATGGTTCATCTTTTGATCAATGTTTGGAAAATTTGAAAAAGAGTCTTGAAAGGTGTGAAGAAACTGATTTGGTTCTCAATTGGGAAAAGTGTCATTTCATGGTTACAGAAGGTATTGTCCTTGGACATGTAGTTTCCAAGAGAGGGGTTGAGGTAGACAAAGCAAAAATTGAAATAGTTGAAAAACTACCTGAACCAACCACTGTTAAAGGAATCAGGAGCTTTCTGGGTCATGCTGGAAGATTCATTAAAGACTTTTCAAAGATTTCAAAACCTATGTGTCTTCTATTACAACATGACCACAAATTTGATTTCAATAATGAATGCAGAAATGCATTTCTCACCTTAAAGAAAGCCTTGATAACTGCACCAGTGATTGTTACTCCAGATTGGGAAAAACCTTTTGAAATCATGTGTGATGCCAGTGATTGGGCAGTAGGAGCAGTCCTAGGTCAAAGAAAAGAAAAGATTTTGCATTCAATTTATTATGCAAGTAAGAATTTGAATGAAGCTCAAATTAACTACACAACCACTGAGAAAGAATTATTAGCTGTTGTTTTTGCATTTGAAAAATTCAGGTCATATTTAATGGGTGCAAAAGTCATTGTTCACACTGACCATGCTGCCATCAAATATTTTATTTCAAAGAAAGATGCTAAACCAAGACTGATAAGATGGGTTTTGTTGTTACAAGAATTTGACCTAGAGATTGTGGATAGGAAAGGAGTAGGCAAACAAGTGGCAGACCATTTGTCTAGGTTGGAGAAACCTAAAGAGGACAAAGGAGAAGGAGGCATCACTGAGACCTTCCCTGATGAGAGGATTCTTATGCTACAACATTCTGAACCACCATGGTTTGCTGACATAGCAAATTACCTGGCTTGTGGCATAAGACCCTCTGGAATCACTGGCCAAATGTTTAAGAAATTTCTCCATGATACTAAAACTTATTTATGGGATGACCCTTTTCTTTTTAAAGTTGGTGCAGATCAAGTTTTAAGAAGGTGCATTCCAGAATCTGAAGTGGCAGCAATTCTGCAGCATTGCCATCAATCACCTTATGGAGGACATTTTGGAGGCCAGAGGATAGCAGCTAAGGTATTACAATCTGGATTCTATTGTCCAACTCTCTTCAAAGATTCCCACAGCTTTGCACAAAGATGTAATGAATGTCAAAGAAGTGGCTCTATTTCTCAAAGAAATGAGATGCCATTAAATGGGATCTTGGAAGTAGAGTTGTTTGATGTGTGGGGTATAGATTTTATGGGACCCTTTCCACCATCAAACCAATACCAATACATTCTGGTTGTTGTTGACTATGTATCAAAGTGGGTGGAGGCAGTAGCATGTGTTTCAAATGATGCTAAGACTGTGGTGAAATTTCTTCAAAAGCAAATATTCACAAGGTTTGGTACCCCCAGGGCACTAATCAGTGATAAGGGTAGCCACTTTGTGAACAATTTGTTACAAAAAGTTCTTCAAAAATATAACATTCACCACAGGATTGCCACTGCATACCATCCACAAACCAATGGATTGGCTGAGCTCTCTAATAGAGAAATAAAGGGAATTTTGGAAAAGCTTGTCAAGCCAAATAGAAAAGATTGGGCCTTTCATTTATATGATACTTTGTGGGCATACAGAACTGCCTTCAAAACACCAATTGGTATGTCCCCATATAAGCTCGTCTTTGGCAAAGCTTGTCACCTCCCTTTAGAACTTGAACACAAATCATATTGGGCTATCAAAGAACTGAACATGTGTTTAAAGGATGCTGGAACCACAAGAAAGGTGCAACTTTGTGAAATGGAGGAACATAGGAACATGTCCTATGAAAATGCTAAGCTCTATAAATAAAAAACAAAAAAATGGCATGACAAAAGAATCCATCACAGAGATTTAAAAGCTGGTCAGCAAGTCCTTTTGTTTAACTCAAGATTGAAACTTTTTCCGGGAAAATTAAAATCTAGATGGTTTGGACCTTTTGTCATCCATCAAGTTTACCCATATGGAGCCATAGATTTAATCAATCCTGAGGATAACACTGTGTTCAAGGTCAATGGGCAAAGAGTAAAAACCTAATATGATCCTGGGACCATCCCAAAGTCTAGCTCTGTGGATTTGGTCACAATGTGCTAAAAGCTTCAAAAACCCCATTTGTACATAGTTTTATTATTTAAATGCTTTCTAGTATAAGTGCTTTTAATTGTTTGTTGAGATATGCAGCCAAATCACAGAATGGAAGAACAACACAGCATGCTGCAGCATTCCTGCAGCATAAGCCCTAGTTTTTGAAGCCAAAAAGTCAGACATTAAATTGGGCGGGAAAAGTAAGATAAGATCCAGGTTTATTTTTTTATACACATGGTAAAATATCAGACTTACTTTTCTACAAAGTATGGGTTTTGGCTACTTTTCTAAGAAACCTCATAACCCTATGTTTTGCAACCATTCCCTATTATGGAGGATTTTGAATTTAAAGGTACTAAGCCATACCTAAAAGCCATCCCGAAAAGAGATTTCCAGGTACGATCCTCAAATAAAAAAACATTTCTTTTGAGTTCAAAACCTTCCAAAAAGTACTTGTGTCTTTTCATTTCTCAATAACAAAAGAAAACCCACTTCTGAGTTCATCTCCATTCCATCACCTACCATCGCGACAACCAACACCGATCACCCTTCGGTTTCGTTCAACCACTGAAGATGAATGGCTCGCGTAAAGCTCCCCGCAGTCCGTGACCCCGCTGATTTTCCTGCAGTCCGTCGAAGCAGCCGTCGACGAGCAGTGGTGCGACCATCGACGAACCAGAGCTCACCTGAAACGGTCGACCTCGAAGCCGACTCACCACCATCGTCGATACCTCCCCACGTCGAGAAAAACCCTGAAACCACCACTCACAACCCTA
This sequence comes from Saussurea involucrata, assembly GCA_033807775.1. Taxonomy (NCBI): domain Eukaryota; kingdom Viridiplantae; phylum Streptophyta; class Magnoliopsida; order Asterales; family Asteraceae; genus Saussurea; species Saussurea involucrata. The sequence goes on along the minus strand of CM066324.1, from coordinate 128,676,523 downwards.
TGACCGAAAACCCTACTTTACAAACCCCCATAACCGAGACCCCTCAACCCAAAAATGCCACAACCACCATCGAAAACCTCATCTGGAGCTGTAGCAAAAACCCAAGCCGATGAAGATGCTCAGGTCGACAATCTCAAAGATCCTCAGGTATATTCTTCCATTTTACTTAATGAGGGGTATCTCTCATCTGTTTCTGATGATGAGACCGAACCCAACAACAACACAGAGGGCATTCCCCTCTGTCTTTCTCCTGAAAAAGAGGAGTCCCACCCAAAAGGGCATTCAGTTGAAGATGACACATCTAGGGCAGAAAATGGACTCGGGGAAATTGACAAATGGGTGAAATTGTTAGGTATTAACATTGAAAAGAACCAACCAAACCCAACGAGTTCACAGGACTAGCCAGAAACAACTAGCCTTGGTAATGTCAATCCAACCCCACCAAGTCAAAAAATCACCATTCCAGACTTAAACTGCTCTTATGAACACAATGAGATGAGCATGGACTCATCTTCTGAAAATGAGCCCATTATAAGGAAGTTTAAGAGGATTAAGGTTCTGTGTAAAATGGCAGCTGAGAGAAACAATGATTGTGGGGAGGGGACTTCCAGAAAAAGAAAGAGGGTAGAAAAGACTGTAAGAGAGGATGCTGCAGCATAAGCAGAATGGTCAAGAAACTGCTCCCAACACAGCCCCTGTTAGGACTAAATTTGTGCCAAGGCCTAGGACTGAGAACATGGGTTTAAGTGGAGTTGAGGCTTTTAACATGTTTCAGAAGATAAGAAACAAGATAGGACTAATAGATAAGGGTTTTCACCCTCAAAGCCTTGCTGAGTACAGCTTTATCAAAACTGTTGTGGATGCTCATGGCTTAGAGAAGATGTGTGAAGTTCCTAAATCTTATAATTTGACCTTGCTTAGAGAATTCTATGTTGAAGTTGCTGTCACCCAAACATCTGTCATTAGGATTAGAGGAAAGAGGTTCAAACTGACAGCCAAAAAAATCAACAACTTCTTTGGTTTTTCACCCCCTAAAAAGACTGATTACCGAGAGATGATGAACACTGCCACTGAGGGGGTATAAGCTGAGGTTGCTGCTGTCTTAGGGGTCCCTCATTCCCATTGGGATCATCATGCTAATTTTATGCTGAGACATTTCAGGTCATGCGACTTAAAAGCTGATGCAAATGTCTGGATTAATTTCTTGAGGCATTCCATTTCACCCACTACCCATGATAGCTCAGTATCAGTGGATAGGATGTTTCTACTTTATTGTCTTATGCATGGTAAAACTATCAACTTTGGGAAGGTCATCTTACAAAGCTTACGGGGAAATGCAACCAACACTAGGGGCAAGATGTACTTCCCCAGCATGAACACTGAGCTGTTAATCGCAAGGGGAGTTCCACATTATACAGATGACCAGATTGTGCGAGCATCTGGTGGGACATGGCAGATTGATCTCAGGGCAGTTGCAAGGCTGAGAGATAAAAAGGAAATGGATGATCAAGACTTGCATGCCATGCTTCAGAACCTGATGAACACCATGGAACAACAACAGAAAGATTTTCTTGAGAAGATGGACATTCTAAAGGCTGATGTGGCATCCAAGTTGAAAGAAGAAGGGCAGAAGCTGAGAGAGGAATTGAAAGAGGGTAAGATTGATCCATCCAAGAAGCATAGCTTGAAAATCAGGAATTTAGGGCTGAAGATAAGGAGATTGGAGAGAGAGAAGACAAAGCTGCAAAAGGAGAACACGACATTGAAAGCAAAACTGGAGACCCAGGCCACTGATGCTGCAGCAGGGCCACATCATGCAACACAGCCTACTCCTAAGGAGTAGGAAAGGTTTATCCATATTCCTTTAGCTCCAAGTTTATGTTCATTTTCTTATTATTGAGTCTGGGATTGTTTTGTTACTTTCTAGGTTTTATTTTATTGCATAATGAGCATTGATGATAGACTTGAGCATACTTATATAGCCTAAATAAATTCTAAAGTCCTATTTTCATATCTAATGATATAGTTCTTGCTAGAACTAGCATCCTTTTGATTGGGACCAAATTTTGATCCATATCTCACACACATCTAGGAAATGAGAGAGGCCATCATTTGTTCCTCAAAATTAACCACTTGCATCTACCCATACACTTATCCCATAAACAATGAGGACATTGTTACTTTCTAGTTTGAGGGTGGGGAAGTTCACCATGGCATGAGCATTATCACAAGAAAAAGAGCAAAGCTCTTTAATTTTTTTTTTGCCATTGGTGACCTTTAAGCACTATAAAAGTCTCATAGGGGCTAAGTGCATGGCTTTCAACACAAAAGAGCACAAAAGTGCCACAAAAATTGAAAAATCATATATGTTGAAGCAAAGCAAAGAAAAAGGCAAAGTGAGACAAAAAAGAGCCAAAAGAGTGAACCTGTTACTTCCAAGTCCTTTTGATCCTAGATGTGAGATGTGTAGAGCATAACAAAGAGAAAAGGGTACTAGCTTATGGTTCATACTCATTGTTAGATCAAGATCATGGTACTTAGGATTTATGATGGCTATGTTTTGCATGCTTGTTTCTATCATTTCTATGTAAGCACTTAATGCTCTCATTATGCAAGATTTTTCCAATTTGAGTCATTTTCTTTTTGTGTCTTAGTTGCTTGGGGACAAGCAACGGTTCTAGTTTGAGGGTGTGATATGCATTAATTATTTAATGCATATTAAGTCTTTTTATTTCCATTTTGAGTCATTTTATCTTTAATATCCCTAACTTTGAGTCATTTTATTTACTTATTTTTCTCTTTGTTGTTTATTGGAGCTAAAGTAAGTGGATGACTTGTTTTACAACTTAGAATGGCTAATATGTATTGTTTTTGGCAGAATTAATAGTGCAGACTTATGCTGCAGCATGGCAGCAACATGGAGCAACAGACAACTTAATCCATTAAGGCAGTGGGCCTTATTTTGGGCAGACGACAGACCCCTTTTTGGGCTGATTTGGGAAAGTTCTAGATGGAAGAAAAAGTTGGACATATCTCACTTTTTGTATTATTGTAGTAGGTTGCTTTATAGCAACTCTTGTACGTTTTTGTCCCCTTAAGTTGGAAAAAGACTCTTTTACCCCTTCCTTTTCTCTAGTATATAAGGATAGGTTTGGGATGGTTTGTATATAACTTGTTGGATCAGATTCAAGGGAGTGACACTCTTGAGTTTGACCTACTAAGAAATCTAATTGGAAGTAGTTGGAGTTACATTTCTTGCACTTTACATTTCTTGTCTTTTATTATTCTTGCAATTTACATTTCTTGTCTTTTATTTCTTGCAATTTACATTCCATCATTTACATTTCAGTCATTTACATTTATGCAATTTAATTTATGTCATTTATTGCTTTCTTTACTTTCCGTTATGAGTAGCTAAATTTATTAGTTCGGGTGTTAAACGGAAAGGTGGGATTTTAAACCAAAGAAAAGTGGACATTGTTTCGCAATAACAATGTTCCACCATTTCATTCAAGTTTTATAAAACCAATGACACTTCTTGACAAACTGATCACTTGCTAAAGTGTTAAAGTGTCGTGGACTTAGAGATAAGCCACTGAATGCACGTCAGTTTGAATGATATGGGAAGTAGACTTGAGAGAGTTACTGATAAAGTGACAGTTAGCATCCATGTTTTTCTAAACTGATTTATTCTCGACAAGTTGGTCATGAATCAGAAGTGTTAAAGTGTAGTGGACTTAGAGATAAGCCACTTGGAACACACCAACTTGAATGATATGGTAATCGGCTCGAGAGAGCGGTTTTTGATACAAAGAGATTTGGTCGTCCATATATTTTGCGAACTTTATCCCCCACTATAAATAGCTGGAGACTACACAGTGATGTGTCTAGTTGAATCTAAACAGTAGTGGGAATACTGAAGTCCGAGAGGAATACTCTCAAAATAGATGGTGGATCTAGTTATGACAAAACTGCATGCTGCAGCATTCCTGCAGCATGGCCCACTGGAATTTGTGTTTAAGTCCCACCTTAAAGTTTTACACCCGTACTTGCTTTATTATCTGTTAACATAATCAAAGTGATAATCCAAACAAAACAAATCAATTTCTTCCAATTCGCCATCTGAAATCATTTCCTTCTTCTACTTTTTATTTAACTTTTTACCCCAATCCCTGTGGGACGATATCTGGTATTTTACCACTTTATTACTTAAAGACGATATTAGATCTCATTGTATACTTGCTTTGAGGTTTAATTAGCACACGTCTATAGGTGTATTCTAAGCACTATCTCGTAGATGTTGTTACCCTGTGGGACAAATACTCTTAACTTGTGTCAAATCTCAGTTTTCACCGAGTTTTAAATTTATTGTTATCTTCTCTTTTAGGGGCGTTATAGCAAGTAACTATTTGGGCAACATATGTAACAACCATAAATCCAAATTGTCCATAGCATAAAAATTGCCTGATATGGCAAGTATAATTATGAGATAAAAGTTAACAAATTTAAATCTACCTCACGAGTTGTACTGGAAAGATAAAATACTACTGCTGAGATTTAATAACATAACCCTCAACAGGTTTAAGACAACTATCTAAATAATAAGATAACGTATGCATTTCAATCCATGAGGATTACACCTTACCCTTCCTTTTTCTAGCACTCTCTTTATAAAAGTGAGGATGAGAGCGAGCGTATATTGAGTTCCCTCTAACACAATAGTCCATACATATAAATCCATCATTTATAAGAATCATAATAAAACGATAAGAACACACTTTAATATATAATGCACATTTACACCATTACGTGGATGACACACGTGTATAGTCATGCACACCTGTGACCAAGCATTTGGGCTACACACATGCCCTCAACATGAACAACATGAAACGAACTCATGCGCTCTATTTGGGTACACACTTCCCATTAATGAAAAACCATCACACACCCATACACGAATGCACACTTTAAAAATCGGTCAACTTCTTGAATATAAAAACTACCAACATAAAATAAGCATACTAACCAAAAAACATGCATAACAACTAATTATTTGTTCAAAGAAAAGTGGTAGAAAACTCACTTGAAGTACAAGCCTAGACACACCCTCTTAGGTTAGAACTCCATCAACGGAACACCAAGGTTATCAAAAGATGAATTAAAACTCCATAAGAGTATCTAATTTAACCATTACTAAACCCGTTAAGTAATGGTCCAAGATATAACCATAGACTACCCTTTGTGTAAAGTTTGAAAATTGGGAAGCAGTCGCAAAAGTGACTTTCCATGCTACTAAACTCGCTTTGAAACTCGACTTCTCCAACAACTTCATCTCAAGCCATGCTCGAGGTCAACAACACTAATCTCATTCTTAAATGATTTTTCTGCATTTAGGGTCCAAACTCACGCCCTAGAAACATCCCCTAGCGATTTCCAATACCATTTTATGGTGTGACTCACTTAGCGAATCCAAATTTTACGAAAGTTACCAAATCCCTAGAGTTCTTGATTCAATCCATGAAATCCACCATGGATATCAAGTAAAACAGAAAATCGTTATCTACGCAATGACCAATACCCAATAGACTGAAATCAAGGAAAATCCACCCTTGCAAAGCCTTTATTTCTCGTCAAAACACCTCAGATCTGCACTTCCCCGCCCGAAAGAACCACTCACTAGCTAGCTGGATCACCTACTTAACACTAACCCAATAGAACTAAGAAAACATAACACCTCTCGCAGTTCCCCTCGCCGGCAAGCACCTAGCTAGCGAGGAAGGAAGACTAACTAGCTCTCCCGTAGGTGCAAAGTCGCTCAAATCCTTGACTCCTCGAATACAATGGGATTTCACACCTGACGAATCTTTCACTCTACCTCCTCTTATTAAGACTATAGAATGTACTCGAAGCTCAAGGATAATTAAGCATAGAATGGACTTCTACACATGAAAATTGTTAGAATCGATGCGAGAATCAATTGATAAACGAAAGATGTAATCGAGAGAGATGTTGGCTTGAACGGCCGAGGGTTTTCATATATCAGAGAGCGATTATAATTATGTGATTAACCTAATAATGAAAGAGAAGTAACCTATTTATACAAGCTAAGTTACAGAAATTACAGATTAGCCCTTGTACTATTCATATATATAAATATAACTCTAACACCCCCCCCTCAAACTTAAGTAGGGGAGGAATGAGCCAAGTTGAGTTTGGAAACAATAGCCCGAAAACGCCCCGGAAGATGGGCTTTGGTGAAGATGTCCGCTGTCTGATCAATTGTTGAAATTGGAATAAGTCGAACGGTCTTGCGAAGAACATGTTGACGGGTGAAATGACAGTCAATCTCGATGTGCTTTGTACGCTCATGGAAGACATCATTGTGAGCAATCTGAATAGTACTGTTGTTATCACACCACAATGGTGTTGGGGAAAACTGATGAGCACCCATATAAGATAGTAACCAACGTAGCCATACAAGTTCTTGTGTAGTGTCAGCCAAGGCTCGATATTCAGCTTCAGTACTAGATCGAGCTGTCAGAGATTGCTTCTTGCTGCGCCAGGAAATAAGAGAGTCTCCAAGGAAGAAGCAATATCCGGTGGTAGAGCGACGATCAGTTATGTCTCCATCCCAGTCAGCATCGGAAAAGGCACGAAGAGTTAAGGACGATGTGGACGAGAAATGAAGTCCATGAAACATTGTCCCTTTAAGGTATCGAAGGATACGAAGAACCGCGGCATAGTGATCGGAGCACGGAGCAACCATGACCTGGCTGACTATATGAACTGCATTTGCAAGATCCAGTTGAGTAACAGTCAGGTAGACCAAAGAACCAACTAGTTGACGGTACCGTGTAGGGTCCTGCAGCGGTGTTCCTGCATTTGGAGCAAGATGCAAATTTTGCTCAATGGGTGTAGATGCAACTTTGTTGTCTGTAATCCCAGCTTTGGATAACAGATCTGAAATGTACTTGGCTTGACAGAGATAGATGCCGGAAGAGCCTGACAGAACTTCAAGACCAAGGAAGTAGTGTAGCTTACCAAGATTGTAACGTCCCAAAAATTACAAAAATTTTGAACTTTTAAAAATAATCATTTAATTGCATAAGACACCATTAATAATCCAAATAACCGTTTCGTTTGCAAATTTAAATAATAAACGTTCTCATTAAAACTAAATAGCGGAATTAAATTGTTTTTAAGTATAAATTAAATCTCATGACTGCAAAGAGCCCTTCGTACGCGCCAGTGTGTACCGTCACGCCTTGGAGCCACTAGTACCTGAAACCACAGTTTATAGGGAAAGGGTAATCACGGAGCTTAGTGAATTCAACACCACATACAACACAATTATATAACACTACCCCTAAAACAGGTAGATACACATAACCAAACATGCAAGTCTAAGAACGCATCCTAAACAAGCATACTCACACCAACCCACCTAAACAAGCATTCATCGGTCTCCCCGATGACACACGATAACCGTGCACGTATCCCTCGGTCCCACCGAGTTCCTACGCCACTCGTGTACACAATCATCGGTCCTACCGAGTCCTTGGTCCCACCGAGTTTACACGACACCCAAGGTCCATACTAGACACAACACTATCTAGTACCACACAACAAGTAATACCACTTAGCACACGCGAGCTACAGTAATGTAAATATAACCATAGTTCTACGTAGTGAGTGAACTCACCTCAAAAGCGATGTAGAAATCTCGAACGATCACACGAGCTAGCCAACTCCAAAATCACTTCTCGACACCTAAATAAGTACTATAAAGTGTCAACTCGAAGCCCGGGATCCTTAATTATAAACATAAGATTAAACGGGTGATATTTCGCCTTTTCGGCCTAAACTGCAGGTCTGTTCGGGACCTGCTTAGCCCCTTATAGACCCACAATTCTAGAGATCACTTTTTACAAACAGATAGGTCCAGGTCTTAGCTTTCCAGGGACATATTATACGCGTTCTAACGATTTTCCTACGATTTTATATGATTTTTCTAAAACTGAAACGTCATTCCGGCAGATTCGGACCTGCTGTAAAAATGGCTATTTTACACTTAGCTAGAGGCCGAACCAGGCTTTTGCCGAAACACGAAAAATGTGCCCGACACAGAATGTGAACCGTGGGCACCAGATTCGTCTCAAACCGAGTTACGAAGGAAAAGTTATGAGCGAAATAAAAACTAGGCAGAACCATATAGTTTACATAAAATCATCACGATGGTTTCCGGTTTGCCGCTAGCGGGTTAGGGTTTAGACCCAGCGGTTTTTGGGTTCCGCCAGAGGATGGTACTAGGATTTTGCCGCGGCCTCCACCCACTGCCACCTCCGGCAGTGGGTCACGGCGGCGGCGGCGACGGCGCTCCGGCAATGGCTGCAACCGCGCACCACCCTACGTACACCTCACCATCCCTAACGCACACACACACCTACCTCCTACTGACCAGAGTAACCACCACACGAGGGGGACCACGGCGGCTACCGCCGGCAGCGGCCAAGGCCGCCTGCGGCGGCGACGGTGGTGACCGGAAAACTCCGACGACGGCAAAAAGGAAAACAACGAGAGGAGAGGACTTACCTTAACTCGACTTTCTCCCTTTCTTTGACTGAACACAACAACGGCGGCGGGGAGGGACTCTTCCGGTGGCGACGGCGGCAAAAGAAAAGGGGCAAGATGGTGATCGACGGCAAAGGGGAGAAAGAAGTGATTAGGGTTGAGAGTATTATGTGTGTCGCAAGGCAAAGAGGAAGAAAGAAAAGAGGAGGGTTCGGCCCTCCCCCTTGCATGGGCCGAATCATGGTAAAATTTTGCCAAAATCCACATTTAGCCCCTCGACAACCCTACTATAACAATTAACACCCAAATCCTAAAAACTCTAACGCTAGACTAATGGTGTTACCTTACGTTAAAAGCAATTAAAAGGAGGAAACCAAATAATTAAATAAATAAAATAGGAATAAAACCATACCGGAACACGGGCTTTACAACTCTCCCCCGCTTGGCTCAGACTTCGTCCTCGAAGTCTTGGTCGGCGAAAAACTCGGGGTAGTTCTCGCGCATCTCGGCTTCGGGCTCCCACGTCCATTCTGAACCCTTCCGGTGTTGCCACTGGACTTTCACCAATCCAATGACTTTGTTCCGCAGAGTCTTCTCCTTCCTCCCGACAATGGCTATTGGTTTCTCTACGTAGTTGAGCCGCTCGTCATTCTGAATATCTTCGAGGGAAATCACTGCTGACTCATCCACCACACACTTCCTCAGCTGGGAGACATGGAAGGTGTTGTGAATCAAGCTCAACGCATCCGGTAATTCTAAACGATAAGCTACCTTCCCCACGCGTGCAATGACCTTGTAAGGTCCAATGTAACGGGGTCCTAGCTTTCCCCTCTTGCGGAACCGAATCACCCATTTCCAGGGTGACATCTTTAGAAGAACATAATCCCCGACCTGAAATTATAAATCTGATCGCCTCTTGTCAGCGTAGCTCTTCTGACGGCTCTGCGCAGTCACCAACCGATCCCGTACCATCTGGATCATTTCAGTCGTCTTCAACACTACATCAGTGCTCCCCAACACTCGGTGACCAACCTCGCCCCAACAAATGGGCGTCCGACACCTCCTGCCATATAACACCTCGTAAGGCGGCCTGCCGATGCTGGAATGATAGCTGTTATTGTAGGAGAACTCAGCTAACGGAAGATACTGATCCCAACTACCCCCAAAGTCAATAACACAAGACCGCAGCATGTCCTCGAGTGTCTGAATGGTACGCTCACTCTGCCCGTCAGTCTGAGGATGAAAAGTTGTGCTGAAATGCAATCGTGTACCCATCTCACTCTGAAACTGCTCCCAAAACCGGGAGGTAAAACGAGTATCCCGATCCGATACAATCGAGACTGGCACCCCGTGCCTAGTCACAATCTCCCGAATGAAAATCTCTGCGAGCTTCTCCGCTGAGGAACTCTCTCTGATAGCCAAGAAGTGAGCGCTCTTAGCCAGACGATCCACAATTACCCAGATAGCATCATTCCCTCGCGAAGTCCTGGGAAGTTTAGTGATGAAATCCATCGTAATCTGCTCCCATTTCCACACCGGAATCTCCAAAGGCTGTAACTTCCCATGCGGTCGTTGATGTTCCGCCTTGACCTTCCGACAGGTCATGCATACCTCTACACATTTGGCGACATCCCGCTTCATGCCGGGCCACCAATAATCCTCCCGCAAGTCTCGGTACATCTTGGTAGCTCCCGGATGAATCGAAAACTTGGACTTGTGCGCCTCGTCCAACAGTATCTGTCGGTTCCCACCAGTGAATGGAACCCAAACCCTACCGTACCGAGTCAACAACCCCCGACTATCACGGACAAAATTTGGGATTTCTCCCGTAACCCTCTCACGTTTCGCATTTTCCTCCAAAACTGCCACCTCCTGAACCTATCGACTCGAGAAGAGGTGCAACCACTGTCAATCGTTGACACAAACCTCTCAGTGGTTCACTAACCGGATGTCGACTAAGTGCGTCCGCGACCACATTCGCTTTACCCGAGTGGTAAAGTATCTCGCAATCATAATCTTTGACCACATCGAGCCATCTTCTTTGACGCATATTGAGATTCTGCTGATCCATCAGGTACTTGAGGCTCTTATGGTCAGTGTAGATCGTACACTTGACGCCATATAGATAATGTCTCCAGATTTTGAGGGCAAAGACCACTGCTCCAAACTCTAGGTCATGAGTCGGGTAGTTCGCCTCATGAGGCTTCAGCTGCCTCGAAGCGTAAGCTATAACCTTGCCGCGTTGCATAAGCACGGCACCCAAACCCTGGTGTGAAGCGTCACAGTACACCACCAAGTCCTCCATGCCCTTGGGCAAGGTTAACACCGGAGCCTCGCATAACCGTCTGCGTAGCTCCTCGAAGGCCCTCTGCTGCTCCTCACCCCAGCTGAAAGCCGCAGATTTCTTTGTCAATCGGGTCATAGGCAACGCGATCTTGGAGAAATCTTGGATAAATCTCCGATAGTACCCCGCCAACCCTAGAAAACTCCGTACCTCGGTAGGAGTTTTCGGCACTTCCCACCGCATCACCGCTGAAATCTTGGCCGGATCAACCATAATACCATTCTGATTCACGACATGTCCTAGGAATTGGACCTCTCGTAACCAGAATTCGCACTTGGAGAACTTAGCATAAAGCTTCTCCCGACTCAAAACATCTAAAACCTCTCGCAAATGCATCTCGTGCTCTTCCTTTGTCTGAGAATATCGTCAATGAACACAATCACCGACCGGTCCAACATCGGGCTACATACCCGGTTCATGAGGTCCATGAACGCTGCTGGTGCATTGGTGAGCCCAAAAGGCATCACTACAAACTCATAATGGCCATAACGCGTGCGAAAGGCCGTCTTCTCCGTATCCTCACTCCTTACCCGCATCTGATGATATCCCGACCTCAAATCAATCTTAGAGAACCACGAGGCTCCCTGAAGCTGGTCGAACAGATCGTCAATCCTTGGCAGAGGATAGCGATTCTTCACCGTAAGCTTATTCAGCTCGCGGTAGTCTATACACATCCGTTGAGACCCGTCCTTCTTCACAAACAAAATAAGGGCTCCCCACGGTGAACAGCTCGGCTTAATGAACTCCTTTTCGATAAGTTCCTGCAACTGAGCGTACAGCTCTTTCATTTCCGGTGGAGCCAGGCGGTAAGGTGTCTTGGCCACCGGAGCAGCACCCGGAATCAGATCAATCCGAAACTCTACCTGTCGCTCGGGAGGTATCCCCGACAAATCATCGGGAAACACATCGGTAAACTCCCATACGACTGGCACATCTTCCGCAGTCTCCTTCCCTTCGTCAACTCGCGCGTCTATCACATATGCCAAGTATCCTTGCCCACTATGCTGTAAATACCTTCGAGCCCTCGCAGCTGAACATATCGCTGAATTCCGTCTAGGCGAGTCTCCCTGAACCAACAGTTCTCCCCCGCTTGGGGTTCGAACTCGCACTTGTTTGTGACGACAAACAATCTCCGCATCAAACGTATCCATCCAATCCATGCCCACAATCACACATAGCTCACGCATAGCAATCGGAATCAAGTCGATAGGAAACCTCACCCCCGAGATTTCCAATGTGCATCCCCGATACACATCCGTAACCGTCAAGGTCCTGTCATCAGCAACCTCGACTACCAGAGGACACCCTAACCGTCCTACAACTCGGCCCAAACTCCCGCTAAAAGTGCGAGACACAAACGAATGAGTAGCCCCGCTATCAAACATCACTACCGCAGGCACCGAGTTAACTAGGAATGTACCTAACATGCAATTTAACAACATATAAATACATACCGCAGAGATAGGAAAGACAAAGAGGAAAAAGCAATGAAATGTACCTGTCACCACCTTAGGCGTCGCCTGCGCCTCGTCCACCTTCAGCTGGTGGACTCTACCTCGAGCTGCCTCCGTCCCCGGCTGACCCGCTCGACCGTCAGTAATACGCAGTGGGGCATTCGTAGGAGCCCTCTGTGTCCCACTCCCATCAGCTACCCTCGCGTTCGGACAGTTGGCCTTCATGTGACCCGTCTGCTTGCAGTTAAAGCAGACCATCAACGGTACTTTACAATCTCGACTGAAATAACCGGCCTGCCCACACTTGAAGCATCCATCAGTTCTCTTCCCACTAGCATCCCTGGGCTTAAACCCACCGCTCCTTGGACTCGAGCGTGAGTCCGTGAACCTTGACTTTTTCGGTACAGCAGAGATTGGCGTCACCGCCTGTGCCGCCTTTCTCTTCTTCGCTTGAGTCTCTAACTCGAGTTCCCGTCTCCGGGCAGCCTCCATCATCGCAGTAAGTGAAGCATACTGCGCAGTGCTCACGAACTCCCTAATCTCGGTACGTAACATGTCCTTGTACCGAGACATCTTCATGTCCTCCGAAGTAGCATACTGAGGACAGAACAGCGCCATCTCTGTGAACTTCCGGTTCATCTCCTTCACAGTCTCTGTCGTCTGAGTGAGCTCTAGAAACTCCTTTGCGATCCTCTCCATCTCCACCGGGGGCACGTACTCTGCACGGAACCGGGTGACAAACTCCTCCCAGGTCAAAGTAGTACGCTCAGCCAGCGTCAACGCCGTAGCACACCAATCCTTCGCTCCGTCACGTAGTAAGTTCATCGCGAAGCCAACCTTCAAGTTGTCGGGGCAACCACTGCTCAAAAATGCGCACTCCATGTCCGATATCCATCGCATGCTGATGATCGGATTCGGGTCTCCCTTGAACTCAGGCGGAGCACAAGCAGAGAGGTCCCGGTACTGAAATTCTCTAGCACGCGGTTGTCCACCCGCCGGTGGTGGAATCGCCGCAATGCGTTCCTCCATCAGAACTACCACCTCGTCACGGATGGCAGTGATAATCTCGGGGATCGCCTCCCCGATCGCATGTGCCACCTCGGCAGCAATCATCTCCCGGATCTGTTCCGCAGTGATCCCAGCGCCAGTCTCTGGCTCAGCAGTGTTGTTCCTCCTAGTGATGGCCATTTCTGGGGTAGAAATTACAACGAGTTATTAGTACATAATAACTCACACTACAACGCTCACACTCAACTCTTTGGATTCCTCGTGACTTTCCCCGACTCGAGCATTGATCATGTGCTTCCTGTAGTAGGAGCTCTACTACTACCATCCATACCTATCATTGCCCGTTCCGAGTCCCATCTTGAAGTGTCCAAGTAGTTTCTCGCCAAAAACTATACACATATGCCCGCACCGGCATATGTACGCACTCTTCCTAGCTCCCTAGGAATTCCATCCCAAAACACTACCCTTGCTACCACTGAATCCCTACTAACCATAGCGAGTTGTCTCGCAAATACCCAGTCGCCTGCCGCGCGAAACAAATAGACATTCGAATACATGATTCTATCCTAGAACGGTTGGACTCAAACAAGAGCTGCGCAATAGAACTAAATCAATATTCTAAGGCTATGTGATTCTTACTGCATACAACCTATAGGGCATTCACTTAACAACCTAATATGATTAGCAGTAATTCCTATTAGCAAGCAATAACCATACAGTACAGTGTAAACAACACAATAGCATGCATACTCTATGATCTAGAAAGCAGTAAATTTTAACACTACCCCTAAAACAGGTTTTCCTTTCTTTTATTCTCCAAAAATTTTAAAAAAGGAAAAAAATTTCATAACCGCAACTTGAGATCAAACACACCGAGATGTGTTTGATTCACTCAAGCTGTGCTCTGATACCAACTTGTAACGTCCCAAAAATTACAAAAATTTTGAAGTTTTAAAAATAATCATTTAATTGCATAAGACACCATTAATAATCCAAATAACCGTTTTGTTTGCAAATTTAAATAATAAACGTTCTCATTAAAACTAAACAGCGGAATTAAATTGTTTTTTAAGTATAAATTAAATCTCATGACTGCAAAGAGCCCTTCGTACGCGCCAGTGTGTACCGTCACGCCTTGGAGCCACTAGTACCTGAAACCACAGTTTATAGGGAAAGGGTAAGCACCAAGCTTAGTGAATTCAACACCACATACAACACAATTATATAACACTACCCCTAAAACAGGTAGATACACATAACCAAGCATGCAAGTCTAAGAACGCATCCTAAACAAGCATACTCACACCAACCCACCTAAACAAGCATTCACCAGTCTCCCCGATGACACACGATAACCGTGCACGTATCCCTCGGTCCCACCGAGTTCCTACGCCACTCGTGTACACAATCCTCGGTCCCACCGAGTCCTCGGTCCCACCGAGTTTACATGACACCCAAGGTACATACTAGACACAACACTATCTAGTACCACACAACAAGTAATACCACTTAGCACACGCGAGCTACAGTAATGTAAATATAACCATAGTTCTACGTAGTGAGTGAACTCACCTCAAAAGCGATGTAGAAATCTCGAACGATCACACGATCTAGCCAACTCCAAAATCACTTCTTGACACCTAAATAAGTACTATAAAGTGTCAACTCGAAGCCCGGGATCCTTAATTATAAACATAAGATTAAACGGGTGATATTTCGCCTTTTCGGCCTAAACTGCAGGTCTGTTCGGGACCTGCTTAGCCCCTTCTAGACCCACAATTCTAGAGATCACTTTTTACAAACAGATAGGTCTAGGTCTTAGCTTTCCAGGGACATATTATACGCGTTCTAACGATTTTCCTACGATTTTATATGATTTTTCTAAAACTGAAACGTCATTCCGGCAGATTCGGACCTGCTGTAAAAATGGCTATTTTACACTTAGCTAGAGGCCGAACCAGGCTTTCGCCGAAACACGAAAAATGTGCCCGACACAGAATGTGAACCGTGGGCACCAGATTCGTCTCAAACCGAGTTACGACGGGTTAGGGTTTAGACTAGCGGTTTTTACATAAAAACTAGGCAGAACCATATAGTTTACATAAAAACTAGGCAGAACCATATAGTTTACATAAAAACTAGGCAGAACCATATAGTTTACATAAAATCATCACGATGGTTTCCGGTTTGCCGCTAGCGGGTTAGGGTTTAGACCTAGCGGTTTTTGGGTTCCGCCAGAGGACGTGTAAAGACCCGAACTAAAATTTAACATGCATTTCAACAATAAAGACTATCCCAAAATCGCGATCTCAAAATTTCATTACAAAGATCAAAGAAATAGGTTTGCGGAACCACCTACACAACTGAGAAATAACTAAGATAAGCTAAAGTGTCACTACACTATTCATTCTTCATCGTGCTAACGCCTTTCTTATTTGCTAGAGCCTTTATGTACCTGCTTACCTGAAAATGTTTTAATTTGAAAATGCGAGGGTTAGACCATGAGGTCTAGTGAGTCCCTCCTAACAGTTATCAAAGCATTTAAAAACAAAATATCTTTTTAGCATAAAACATATAAAATCTGATCATGTAAAACATCCACGGAACAAGGTCCGCCTCTCGTAAATTGGCACCCTGAAGTCACCCTATGGTGACAACGAGTCAGCCTCATGCTGCCTTACGGGGTCGCGCCTCCCCTGGCATAAAGGGTCTACTCTCCCGCACGAGCACTGGCGGGTCTACTCTCCCGTCTTAGCCATTTTACGTCTAACAATGTATGCATACATCCCACATAATTCTTTAAACAACTTTCATACCAATATAAAACATAAGTATAAAGCATGGCATGTCTCATCATATTTTCACGTTGGATAACATATTTAAAAGCCAAACATTTTAGTTTAGAAAACTCATCTGTCGCTTTGGTAACTTCTCGTCTCAAAACTTCTTACTTACTCTCCCAACCTCTAGGTAGAACACCTAAAAAAAATGTAGGAGGCGTGTAACCCGTAAATCTACAATTAATATTCAAAATCTCTTTCCATCTTAATTCTAACTTATCTAAATAATCAAATTTAGTCTGCTCCTCATCCTATTAATTTACGGCCCAAGAATAAAGGCCATAGTCCACTAGTCCTCTAATTAATTCACTTGGTCCAAATACCACGTGGTAGTCCACTAAGCTATTTGATCCAAGAAGTAAACAACACAAAGAATCCGGCCCTTGCAATCCACCGTGCCTCACCGGGAGTTGTGTCCCGAACTTTCCCCAAATAAGTCCCGTAATTGCCAAAAATTACCGGGACTCTAAATCATAAGTACCGGGACTTGGGCCACAAAAACACCGGGACTCTCAATTATAAGTACCGGGACTTGGGCCACAAAAACACCGGGACTTGAGCTCACAAAACACCGGGACCAAACCAATTACCGGGTCTTAAATGGGAATTGCAGTTCCATGGAACTCGACTCCCGGTATGACGAATTTGGTTCGCGATTGCAATGATTTAAAGATGGGCTTCAATCGCCGACCACAAGAATCGATTTCAAAGGTTTTTAAAACGTCCAAACAACTCAATTAATTCCCAAACAGAACCCACACCTTTCTTTAGCTAAACCCTTCAGTGAAATAAACTAGCTCGATAAACATACAGACTCCAACTCTCATTCCTAAACACAGATATTAGAAACTATAAAGAAGATGGTTTAGGTTTAATACCTGGGTTCTGATTTCAAGAAACTCTTTATCTCTTGCTCCCAAAAATTTGATCAAAATCGCTAAACCTAGCACTGCGTTTTCCTCAGCCGCCACAATAATCAGGAATGAATGTTGCATAGGGTTTTGTGCCAATTTATACCCTATCCCTTATTTATCAATTAGCCCATCAAGTTCCATTATTTTTAATCTTAACACAAAACATAGAAATCCTCTCAGATTTAGACCCGGTCATTACAACACTCCCCCCTCAAAAGAATTCCGTCCCCGGAATTCCATTTTCGAAAAGGTGAGGGTACTTGGCTCTCATATCAGATTCCACTTCCCACGTTGCCTCTCGTCCTTTGTGATATTTCCACTGGACTTTCACCAACCGAACTTCCTTATTCCTCGTCCTTCGTATTTTACTGTCTACTATCTCGATTGGCTCTTCCTCATACATCAGTTTCTCATCAATACATACATCTTCTAAAGGAATGGCCACATCGGCTTCGGCCAAACATTTCTTCAAATTTGAAACATGGAAAGTCGGGTGGATCCTTTCTAGTTCTTCTGGCAATTTTAACTTGTAGGCAATGGGGCCCACTCTTTCAATGATGGCAAAAGGCCCGACATACCTCGGCCTCAATTTCCTTTCTTCCCGAAACGAATCACGCTCTTCCAAGGCGACACTTTCAGCATTACCTTGTCGCCCACTTGGAATTCAATCGGCTTCCTTCGTCTATCAGCATACTTTTTCTGTCGATCTTGGGCGATTTTCATTCTTTCTCGAATCAATTCTATCTTCTCTGATGTCAGTTGGACTATTTCTAGACCTGTCAACTGTCTTTCTCCCACTTCGTTCCAACATAAAGGCGTACGACATTTCCGCCCATACAAGGCCTCAAATGATGCCGCTTGAATACTCGCGTGATAGCTGTTATTATAAGAGAACTCTATCAACGGCAAGTGCATCTCCCACGATCCTTTGAAATCGATCACACACGCCTGGAGCATATCTTCAAGCGTTTGAATGGTCCTCTCACTCTGACCATCCGTCTGCGGATGATATGCCATGCTCAGCTTCACTTGGGATCCCAATTCGCGTTGGAGGCCCCTCCAAAACTTTGACGTGAACCGACTATCCCGATCAGAGACAATGGATTTCGGTACTCCATGCCGAGACACAATTTCGCTGATGTACAAGCGTGCCAACTTTTCCAACGAATATGATTCCCTCATAGGCAAGAAATGCGCCGACTTGGTGAGAATATCCACTATCACCCAAATTGTATCATTGCCCTTAGGGGTTCTTGGCAATTTCGTAACAGAATCCATCATGATATGATCCCATTTCCACACCGGTATCACCGTAGACTGTAACTCCCCATAAGGACGTTGATGCTCCGCTTTAACCTTCAAACAAGTCACGCATCGTTCCACCCGATGAGCAATATCCTTCTTCATCCATGGCCACCAGTAAAACTGTCTTAGATCCCTGTACATCTTGTTTGTCCCCGGATACATGGACAATCGCGACTTATGTGCTTCTTCAAGAATACTTACTCTTAAATTTCCAATCTTGGGCACCCACACCCGGCCTTTCATACATTTCAACCCACCACTGTTGGCTTCGAACAGTGATGTAACCCCGACGACTCTCTCGCTTTTCACGTTCATCTCTAGCAACGCTTCCTCCTGAAACTTTTTAATCTCATCAAGAAGATTTGGGGTTGCCTCGATTCTGAAAGCTACAATCTTGGTCTGTTCTCCTCGTTCCTTTCGGCTCAACGCGTCGGCCACAACATTCTCTTTACCCGGGTGGTAAAGAACCTCGCAGTCGTAATCATTCAACAGCTCCATCCATCTCCTCTGCCTCATGTTCAGTTCTTTTTGATCAAACAGATGCTTCAGGCTCTTATGATCGGTGTAAATCTGGCACTTCACCCCATATAGGTAATGTCGCCAAATTTTCAACGTGAACACAACGGCCGCTAGCTCCATGTCATGGGTGGGATAATTCCTTTCATGGTCTTTCAACTGTCGAGAAGCGTAGGCAATCACCTTCCCGTTCTGCATCAGCACGCATCCCAACCCAAGCTTAGAAGCATCGCTATAAATCACAAACCCCTCTGACCCATCCGGCAATGACAAAATTGGAGCACTGCATAATCTTCCCTTCAACTTCTCAAATGCCGATTTCTGAGCTTCAGCCCACACGAATTTGACGTTCTTCCTTGTCAAAGAAGTCAGTGGCGAAGCTATTCGAGAGAAATCCTGAATAAATTTACGGTAGTATCCGGCTAGACCGAGAAAACTTCTCACCTCTGAAGGATTTCTGGGCGTCTCCCAATCTTTGATGGCCTCAATCTTAGCAGGATCTACCTTGATACCGTCCGCAGACACTACGTGCCCCAAAAACTGAACTTCTCTCAGCCAAAACTCGCATTTCGAAAATTTCTCATACAACTTCTCACGCTTGAGCAGTTCGAGTGCGGCTCGGAGATGCGCCTCGTGATCCTCCCGTGTACGAGAATAGATTAGGATATCGTCAATGAAGACGATCACGCACTTATCCAACAATGAGTTACATACCCGATTCATCAGATCCATGAATACTGCGCGCGCATTAGTCAACCCGAAGGGCATGACTAAAAACTCATAGTGTCCATATCTCGTACGGAACGCTGTCTTCGGCACATCTTCTTATCTCACCTTCAATTGATGATAACCCGACCTCAAGTCTATCTTCGAGAAGTAACTCGCACCTTGTAGTTGATCGAAGAGGTCATCGATTCTTGGGAGCGGGTACTTGTTCTTCACAGTTACTTTATTGAGCTCGCGATAATCGATGCACATCCGCATCGATCCATCCTTCTTTTTAACGAAAAGTACAGGTGCTCCCCAAGGTGATGAACTCGGACGAATAAAACCCTTGTCGAGTAACTCCTGCAATTGGGTCATCATTTCTTTCATCTCTGCTGGAGCTAACCGATAGGGTGCACGGGCAATCGATGCCGCCCCCGGTAATAGCTCGATTCTGAACTCCACTTGACGATCCGGTGGTAGGCTCGTCAAATCATCAGGAAACACTTCCGGGTACTCACTCACTACTGGCACATCCTCCACACTCTTCTTTTCCTTCTTAGCATCTATCACATAAGCTAGATACCCCGCACAACCCTTTCCCAAACATCGTCTAGCTTTGATTAACGAAATCAGACACGACTTCCTATTTCGTTGATCCCCATATATTACCACTTCCTTCTTATCGGTTAAAGGAATACGAATCAGCTTCTTATTGCACACAATACTAGCATCATTATCCGCTAACCAGTCCATCCCTAGGACTACATCAAACTCCCCCATCCCCATAGGATATAATTTTAACGGGAAAAAGTGACCATCCACTTCTATATTGCAACCCTCAAAGACCTCCTTTACCCAGACTCGACAATCACCAGCTATTTCTACCTCAAACCCAAAGTTCAACCTCTTGGGTTTTACGTGCAATTTTTGAGCAAAAATGGGCGACACAAACGAACGATTGGCCCCCGAATCAAACAACACTTTGGCAAATATCGAGTCTATAGGAAAGGTACCTGTCACCACATCCGGCGTGTTCTCTGCTTCCTCAGCCGACATATGAAAAGCCCTTGCTCTGGCGCGAGCCGGCTCCACTTTCTTCTCAGCATCTCTCCCACTGCCACTGCCACCTTCACCCACAGTGTAACCCTTCTTGAGTTGCGGGCACTCCCATTTGACATGGCCCAACGACCCACACTGATAACAAGTCTTCGGACCACGGCAATCCCGAGACAGGTGCCCCGCTTTCCCACACTTGTAGCATCCACTCTTATCAGCCAAGCATTCCTCTTTGTGCATCCGGTTACATTTACCACAAGGCCTTTCTGCTGGTTTAAATCCTACCTACAGGTCGGGTCTGTTCGTATTCGGCTTCTTACTGTCTCGATTCTGCCCATCCCATTTACGCTTATCCCCCACTCTTTCGTTCATCTGCCTGTTCTTATCCTTTTCAGTAAGTTCTGCCTTATCCACGGCCGCTTGGAAAGTAGCTGGTTCCTTTGCCTGCACCAATTCCCTTATACTGCTCTTCAGCCCAAAAATATACCTCTCGATCCGTCTTTCTTCAGTAGGTACGTACAATTCAGCAAATCTGGCCTTCTCAATAAACTTCAACGTGTATTCCTGAACTGTCATCGATCCTTGCTCCAGATTCAGAAACTCTTCCTCCAATTTCTTTATTGCTGCTAAAGGGCAAAACTGCGCTTTGAATCTTTTGACAAACGTTCCCCACGACATGCTCCTAGCCATCTCTGATCCCTTTCCTCCAGTTTCAACATCCCACCAAAAGATTGCTTCAGATTTCAACATCGACCTGGAAAACAATACTTTATCCTCCTCGGCACACTTACTAGTATCGAACGCTAGCTCCATCTCGCGAACCCATTTCACAGCCAAAACGGGATCACGCTCTCCGTTGTAGGTCGGAGGTTTGCACGATGTGAAAGTCTTAAACGAGCATCCTTTTTCTGCCTTTGGTTCAGAAGTAGCAATCAAAGTTGTCACCGTGTTGTTCCCTATTTCAGTTTGCGGCTCACTACTTTCCTGGGTCTTCTTCCCGGTACTGCTCTTGGTTCTTTCCCCAGACGTAGTCTTGTTCTGGTTCTCTAACACTGCTTGAAGAGTCTTTTGTAACTTATCCATCTCCGTCGTAAACTTATCCTCTGTCACGAAAACCGGTGCAGTTCCAGGTTTACTTCCTTTCTTAGCCTTTGTTTTCTTCACCGGGATCGAACTTTCCTGTTCCGATACAACCTGTACTTCCGGTTCTCCAACACTCTTCGCCTTGCGCTTGACGGGCGCTTCCTTTTTCGTCCCTTTACCTTTCGTGGTCGTTGCCCCCACTTCAGTAGCTGCCTTCCTCGGTACCGCTCCTCTGGGTCTCCCACGGCCTCTACCTCGACCACGAGTGGCCGTCACTCTTGGCTGATTCACTGGTTCATCCTCGGCAATTTCCTCAACCCTCACTGCCTCCTCACGCAGCGTAGTACTCTTTGATCGCGTTTCTTCCGCTACCGGAATTGACCTACTCCTCAAGGTTCTTGCAGACATTCTGGTTCACCAAAACAACAACAACAACAAGAGGCTCACTTAACAAAGACTCGCTAGACGTAAAAGACTTACTAGTGCCACGACAACGGGGTAATAAGGTAGTTTAAGCACTTACATGTACCTGTAAGTTCACAATTACACTGGCCAGGTGTAACTCCAAACTTACCTTACATGACCGTCCTTGATACCCTATCAGTCCCATTTCTAAAATAGTGCTCTCCTAGCGCATTCCTGTTTCTCAGTTGTGATTCTACTCCTCACAGTTTAAGTATAGGCTCCTTTCGGTCACCTAAATCCCTTAAACTATGGCTCTGATACCAACTGTAAAGACCCAAACTAAAATTTAACATGCATTTCAACAATAAAGACTATCCCAAAATCGCGATCTCAAAATTTCATTACAAAGATCAAAGAAATAGGTTTGCGGAACCACCTACACAACTGAGAAATAACTAAGATAAGCTAAAGTGTCACTACACTATTCATTCTTCATCGTGCTAACGCCTTTCTTATTTGCTAGAGCCTTTATGTACCTGCTTACCTGAAAATGTTTTAATTTGAAAATGCGAGGGTTAGACCATGAGGTCTAGTGAGTCCCTCCTAACAGTTATCAAAGCATTTAAAAACAAAATATCTTTTCAGCATAAAACATATAAAATCTGATCATGTAAAACATCCACGGAACAAGGTCCGCCTCTCGTAAATTGGCACCCTGAAGTCACCCTATGGTGACAACGAGTCAGCCTCATGCTGCCTTACGGGGTCGCGCCTCCCCTGGCATAAAGGGTCTACTCTCCCGCACGAGCACTGGCGGGTCTACTCTCCCGTCTTAGCCATTTTACGTCTAACAATGTATGCATACATCCCACATAATTCTTTAAACAACTTTCATACCAATATAAAACATAAGTATAAAGCATGGCATGTCTCATCATATTTTCACGTTGGATAACATATTTAAAAGCCAAACATTTTAGTTTAGAAAACTCATCTGTCGCTTTGGTAACTTCTCGTCTCAAAACTTCTTACTTACTCTCCCAACCTCTAGGTAGAACACCTAAAAAAAATGTAGGAGGCGTGTAACCCGTAAATCTACAATTAATATTCAAAATCTCTTTCCATCTTAATTCTAACTTATCTAAATAATCAAATTTAGTCTGCTCCTCATCCTATTAATTTACGGCCCAAGAATAAAGGCCATAGTCCACTAGTCCTCTAATTAATTCACTTGGTCCAAATACCACGTGGTAGTCCACTAAGCTATTTGATCCAAGAAGTAAACAACACAAAGAATCCGGCCCTTGCAATCCACCGTGCCTCATCGGGAGTTGTGTCCCGAACTTTCCCCAAATAAGTCCCGCAATTGCCAAAAATTACCGGGACTCTAAATCATAAGTACCGGGACTTGGGCCACAAAAACACCGGGACTCTCAATTATAAGTACCGGGACTTGGGCCACAAAAACACCGGGACTTGAGCTCACAAAACACCGGGACCAAACCAATTACCGGGTCTTAAATGGGAATTGCAGTTCCATGGAACTCGACTCCCGGTATGACGAATTTGGTTCGCGATTGCAATGATTTAAAGATGGGCTTCAATCGCCGACCACAAGAATCGATTTCAAAGGTTTTTAAAACGTCCAAACAACTCAATTAATTCCCAAACAGAACCCACACCTTTCTTTAGCTAAACCCTTCAGTGAAATAAACTAGCTCGATAAACATACAGACTCCAACTCTCATTCCTAAACACAGATATTAGAAACTATAAAGAAGATGGTTTAGGTTTAATACCTGGGTTCTGATTTCAAGAAACTCTTTATCTCTTGCTCCCAAAAATTTGATCAAAATCGTTAAACCTAGCACTGCGTTTTCCTCAGCCGCCACAATAATCAGGAATGAATGCTGCATAGGGTTTTGTGCCAATTTATACCCTATCCCTTATTTATCAATTAGCCCATCAAGTTCCATTATTTTTAATCTTAACACAAAACATAGAAATCCTCTCAGATTTAGACCCGGTCATTACAGGATGGTACTAGGGTTTTGCCGCGGCCTCCACCCACTGCCACCTCCGGCAGTGGGTCACGGCGGCGGCGGCGACGGCGCTCCGGCAATGGCTGCAACCGTTCACCACCCTACGTATACCTCACCATTCCTAACGCACACACACACCTACCTCCTACCGACCAGAGTAACCACCACACGAGGGGGACCACGGCGGCCACCGCCGGCAGCGGCCAAGGCCGCCTGCGGCGGCGGCGGTGGTGACCGGAAAACTCCGACGACGGCAAAAAGGAAAACAACGAGAGGAGAGGACTTACCTTAACTCGACTTTCTCCCTTTCTTTGACTGAACACAACAACGGCGGCGGCGGGAAGGGACTCTTCCGGTGGTGACGGCGGCAAAAGAAAAGGGGCAAGATGGTGATCGACGGCAAAGGGGAGATAGAAGGGATTAGGGTTGAGAGTATTATGTGTGTCGCAAGGCAATGAGGAAGAAAGAAAAGAGGAGGGTTCGGCCCTCCCCCTTGCATGGGCCGAATCATGCTAAAATTTTGCCAAAATCCACATTTAGCCCCTCGACAACCCTACTATAACAATTAACACCCAAATCCTAAAAACTCTAACGCTAGACTAATGGTGTTACCTTACGTTAAAAGCAATTAAAAGGAGGAAAACAAATAATTAAATAAATAAAATAGGAATAAAACCATACCGGAACACGAGCTTTACAAATATCTTTCATCTCAAAACATGAGGTGAGAGACTGTTTGAGATGGGTGATACCTGTAGAGTCACTGCCGGTAATGATCATATCATCAACATACAGTATGAGTAAGATAGTACCTGCATCATTGGTCCGAGTAAACAGGCCAGAATCATAATTACTCGGAGAAAACCCCAATAAAAGGATAGTATTGCTAAATTTTTCAAACCAAGCACGAGGAGCTTGTTTGAGGCCATAGAGGGCTTTTTGAAGTCGGCATACATGACCCTGACGAGAGGTCACACCTGGAGGGAGTCTCATGTAACTTCCTCTTCGAGATCACCATTTAGAAAAGCATTCTTGACATCCATCTGGTAAAGTGACCATCTTTTGGTGGCAGCTATGGCGAGAAGACTACGAACCGAGGTAACCCGAGCCACAGGAGCAAACGTTTCCTCGTAATCAATGCCATATTCTTGATTGAAGCCTTTTGCCACAAGACGTGCTTTATATCGATCAATAGACCCATCAGACTTCGTTTTGATTTTGAAGACCCATTTGCAACCAATGGTGACTTGCCCGGTGGGAGAGGTACAAATTCCCATGTATTGGCTTTGTCAAGGGCCTGAAGTTCCTCAGTCATAGCTTGCTTCCAAACAGGGTTAGAGGCAGCTTCCTTGTAGGAAGTGGGTTCATGATTGGACAGCAGAGTAGCATAACAGTGATAATCACGGAGGTGAGGAGGAACTTGTCTTACCCGGTCTGAGCGTCGTGCTCCATCTTGTGGTTGAGAAGAGCTAGGATCCATAGATTCAGCAGATTGCTCAGAAGTAGGCCTTGGAGGTGGTGCAGATGATTGATCATGATCAGATGGCATAGATGGGATAGATGAAGGCTCAGGTTGAGGCGAGACGGAGGGAGGTGGAACAGATGGCACGGAGGAAGGTTCAGATGGAGGTGAGATGGAAGGAGGTGGATCAGATGGAGAGGTGAGTATGGGATCTAATTGGAGTGAGTCCAAAGAGATAGAGTTATCAGTGAAGAAGGAAGTATAAGGGTTGGGTATGTCCTGAAATTTGGACACCGTTGAGAAAGGAAGATGTTCCCAGAATGTGACATGACGGGATATGCGAAGTCTCTTAGAGATTGGATCCCAACAACGATAACCATTGTGTTCAATACCATAACCAAGAAAGCAGCATAAGCGAGAGCGAGGTTCGAGTTTGGTATGTTCATGAGATTGTAGTTGAACAAAGCAGGCACAACCCCATACTTTGAGGAGTTCATATGCAGGGGAGACTCCATAGAGTACTTCATAAGTGGACTTTTGATTGAGAATGGGAGTTGGATGTCGGTTGATGGTGTAGACAGTCGTGAAGGCAGCTTCACCCCAAAAACGTTCTAGACACTTGGCTGAGATTAACAGAGTACAGACTGTGTCAAGAATGTGACGATGTTTGCGTTCTGCACGTCCATTTTGTGGAGAGGTGCCGGGACAGGAGTACTGAGAAAGAGTACCCTGAGATTGAAGAAAAGAGAGGAGAGATGATTCTTTGTATTCCATAGCATTATCTGCTCGAAGAATCTTTATGGGCTTGGAAAACTGGGTTAGAATCATACGAGCGAAGGTAATATAAATTTTAGGTAGCTCTGAGCGATTTTTCATGAGATAGATCCATGTAAAACGTGTGTGATCATCGATAAAAATGACAAAATATCGAGCACCTCCCATGGAAGGATGTGGTGCAGGTCCCCATACATCAGAATGAATAAGATCAAATGGAGAAGCAGATGTAAATTCATTAATTTGAAAAGGTAAAGCATGATGTTTGCCAAGTTGACAAGATAAACAAGAAACATTTTCAGAGGAAGTGTTTCCTAACAATCCTGAACTAGCTAACACTTTTATTCTAGCTAAGGATAAATGTCCTAGGCGCGCATGCCATAGTTCAAATGAAGGAGTACTGGAAACTGAAGCAGCAAAATTGGATGAAGGTAAGGGAAGGCGGAGGTAGACCACTTCAATCATCCGACCAACTTTACGGCCTACTCCAAGGATCTGCTTGGTCTTTGGATCCTGCACAACACATCCAGAAGGGTGAAACAAAACGATTAGACCAGCTTCCATAAGCTGAGTAATAGAAATCAGGCTCAGAGATAAGTTAGGAATATGCAGCACATCAGGTAATTGAATATTGGGGGTAGAGACAGTCCCACTAAAAGATACAGGTAAACGAGTATCATCAGCTGTACGAACTGATGAGAACATACTGGAAGTTTGTTTAGAGACAAACCCGTCAGTCTTAGGTGTCATGTGGTTACAACATCCAAAGTCGAATAGCCAAGGGTTACCTGATGCAGATGTATTGCTCTGAGAATTCATGCTCATAGAACCTGTCATGAGTTGCTCCATAAGCTCTTGATTTCGACGCATGAGTTCGATAAGATCAGGTGTGGAGTTGTTGCTTTGCGGTGCCTGAACTGGTGTTGGAGTATCATGAGTGATGGAACCAGCAACCGATTGGGTTCGGAGCTGTTGCTTTTGATTATCGGAGTTCCTTGGATGTTTCAGACAGTCAGACCCATAGTGTCGTGGATGTGTGACCCCACACCAACGACATTTACGAACTGGGCAGTCGAGGAGGAGATGAGATGTAGAGTGACAGAACGTGCACTCACTATTGTTCCCCTTTCCTGCAGATTTAGACTGTTCGTTGTGGTTCCATTTACCTTTTTGCTTTCCGGAGTTTGAAGTATAGAGTACGGCGTCTGAAGGCAGAGGAAAGCGCTGTTGAAGGCGAGTTTCTTCACTCAACAGCTCCGTGATGGCTTCTTCAAGAGTAGGCAATGGATGCCTATGTAGTAATGAGGCTCGAACGTTCTCGAATCGATCAGTAAGCCCCATCAGTATAGTGATCAAATGTAGTTGGCTAAAATAGGCTGTGAACTTCCGAGCTGTGTCGTCAAAAATTTGAGGTGCACCCAAACTCAAATGATCTCTGAGAGCTTGCATTTCAGAGATGTACGAGTTGATGGATTGATCAGGAAGTTGCCTTTTGTTCTGAAAGGTAGTCCATAACTGATATTGATAGGATAACCCTGTAGACGTGTACCTGTTGGCAAGAAATTCCCATAGTCCTTTTGCTGTGGTATAGCCAAGAAATTGCTGATTGATCTCAGTAGTTGTAGAAGCGTTTATGAATCCAAGGATGCGAGCATTCGCTATATCCCAATCATTCATGCGTTTTGCGAAATCAACCGCACTTTCGTTTTTGTTTTGAACCGGGAGTTGAGTAGCACCCATGACGTAGGTATGAAGACCATGAGACTTTAGGAGAATGGTCATATGGTGATGCCACAGAATGTAGTTGTTCCCATTGAGAACAACTGATATATGGTTGGAGTGACTGGAGTTGAGAGCCATTTAGACAGTTCCGGAGAAAAAAAAGGGCAGTTCCGGTAAAAAAAGAAAAGGGCAGTTCCGGAACTTTAGACTAAGTACCGGAAGTTTAGGCTGAGTACCGGAATTTCTAAATTGTGGGACTTACAATTGAGACTTCAAAATACCGGGACTTGCAATTGCGGGACTTGCAATTGAGGGACTTGCAATTGCGGGACTTGGGCAGGGCGATAAAAAAAACTCGACAAGCAGATTGAACAGAAATCGAGCTAGTGCAGAAAACAAATAAACCATTAGGAGAGTATATGAAACATACCTAAAGCTCTGATACCATGTTAGAATCGATGCGAGAATCAATTGATAAACGAAAGATGTAATCGAGAGAGATGTTGGCTGGAACGGCCGAGGGTTTTCATATATCAGAGAGCGATTACAATTATGTGATTAACCTAATAATGAAAGAGAAGTAACCTATTTATACAAGCTAAGTTACAGAAATTACAGATTAGCCCTTGTACTATTCATATATACAAATATAACTCTAACACATCTTTTAAACCACAAATCACCCAACAACATTATAGAACCCTAAACCCCAAATCAAAATTAAAAAAAATGGAGAAAAGCATAGAAGGTGGAGATTCTTACGTGTAACGTAGACTCACACACTTCTTTTTTCAATCACCAATTAAAGCTTTTTTCCTCCTAAAATCTCTCTCTCTCTAGAATTTTTAGCCCAACAATTAAGTTCGTATTTCAGCTTCACCCTTCAATATCATATAGATATTCCAAATTCGAACTTGGTTATTACAACGTCTTACGTGATTTGGGGTTATCGTAATAACACGATTTTTAGAAGGAAATCATTATCCGCAGAGACATTGTTTGCCAATATACGGGTTCGAGTGTACGATTGGATTTCAAGAAGATCTTGTAAATATTTATCTCATGGAATTGTTATATTGTCTCTCCTTGCTAGACTTCTAGATGAGCTTCTCGTTTCTCTCCAATGGTTGTGTTTTGATTGGATTATTTATACTTTGTTTGTAGTTTTCTTGGTCTTTTAGCCTTTGCCCTTCTCCGTCTATTTTCTTTGCTTTGGTGGGTTGCTACCTCATAATGGGCTACTTTTTTTGTATTTTTATTGGTTTGTTCTCAATGAATATTGTTACCTTTAAAAATTAGAAAAAGGTGATTATGTCAAAGTGGAACATAATTTTTTAACACTTATTTAATTTAAGTTTAAAAAAGTTAAAATCGGGGTCCTAATTGGCATTCCAAGGGCCTAACTTGCACTAAAATATGTTTTATATCACTTACTTAACTCATGCTCATCTTTTGAAAACAAAACTATATTTGTCCAATTGAAGTAAATAAAAGTGATGTCTCTTTATAGAAATAATAATTTCGATATTTAAAAATGGACCCAATTGTTATTATCTATTTATAATTATTTAAACATATAAGGTTAACAAAAAATAAGTAAACCAATCAAAATATTCAAATGTGCGTTCTTTTTTCATCTATTGGTTGATAATCATTTATTACGCTTGTTACGTTAAGTTCAATTTCTCACCAAAACTCAACAATATATATATGTATATATATATATATATATATAGAGAGAGAGAGAGGGGTGGGTTCATATGAGAACGCTAACTATTTAAGAAAACAAGAAAACGACCGCTATGTACAGAATCATATATGAATCACGTACAAAATCATATATGGTTATGCGATTTTTCCCGCCACTTTAACTCGCGGCCAAAGTCGCACGTGTCCAATTTTTTGCAGTTAATGTAAAATAACATTTGATTTTGTACATGATTTGATGTTTTCTTGTTTTCTTAAATAGTTAGCGTTCTCGTTTGAACCTTCCTCTATATGTGTGTGTGTGTGTGTGTGTGTTTATATAACGATAACATCGACGTGTAAAATCAATTATTATATTAAGTTTTTTAGAATTTATTTTCTTATTTCTCGAAAGTTTACCTCGTTTCACACTGTATTATGTTATATTAGAAGAAAGATGGCGAATAATGATGGTTGGTTTTTTTTCGTTTGTGTTTGTTCATTTATGTTCATAAGTTTATTCGTTTAACATCTTAATGAACGAACATGAACAAAGACATATTTTCTCAACGAACAAACATGAGCAAATACATTTTCTTAACGAACGAATATGAATATAAAATTTTGTTCGCTTGTCCGGTTTGTTTACAACCCTAACTATAAATATTAAATTTTTTGTTTGTGGAAGGAGAGAGAGAGGGGGGGTTAATTTGGTGGTTTTCTTCAAGAGGCAAATATGAGGAAAAAAAAGGAATGCAACTTTCATGCCTTCGTTTTTCTTTTATTTGCAATGGTGACATCATGGCCATATGCAATTTCCATGCCCATCTTATTCCATTAATCATTAAAAATACAATAAAAACATTATCTTAATTTAAACTTATTGGTTTTAGATAATTTTTAATACTTAATATATATCAAATTAGAAGTATGTGATTAATACATCAAGTTTACATGATCAATGTTAAATTATTATGATCATCACCATAAAACTTGTTTAAAAATTATAGTTAATATTGTTTGTTGATGAGTTTATTTTTAGTTTGATGTATTATTAGCATTGTTTTGAGTTAAATCCAAGTGATGTGGCCATATTTTTTTCTCAAATTCGAACCGAATTCAAGTTTTGATCTATATATATCAACCTAATCAAGCTCAAGATTCGACTTGTTTACATCAACAATATTATATCATTATCTAATTTTAAAAAGTTCAGACGAAGGATATAAAATGTGTAAAAACTCCTTAATACCGATTGATATATAAGAGCTAATGTGTGTGTATGTGTGTGAGTGTGTGTGTGTGTGTGTGTGTGTGTGTGTGTGTGTGAGAGAGAGAGAGAGAGAGAGAGAGAGAGAGAGAGTATCCAAAGCAATATTAGAAGACTTATTTCCTAACTTATTATATGAGAATATGGAGTATTAGGAGGGTAGAGGGAGGTACCGGGAAAAACTTAAAAAAAACAGAAAACTGAGGAATACTTTGGTACTCTTTCATTTGGATGATATGCAGTTGTGCATACAAGTAAATTAAGTAGTTTTTTTTTTGTTTTTATGCACGTGTGCATTATGCATTTGTGCATACACGTGCATGTGCATGTTACAAATTACATGTATGCATACCGTCCAGATAAATGACTACTAGTGTGTTTCTCAATTTTTTGTTTTTTTAGGTTTTCTCCGGAACCTGAGCCTAGGAAGGTAATATATTATGCAAGCCATTTTTATTTTTTAGTTTGCAAGTGATTCATTTTGCTGAAAAGTACATTGAAGGAAAAATGGAGAATAAGTTTGCATCCCCCAATTTGGGGAGTAATGGTTGATTGCCCCAAGCAAGCTAATGAGAAGTTATTGGGCTGGTCACCTAGAGCAATGGAGTGATGAAATGTTACAAGTATATAAGACCAAAATATAAAACCAAACACCATTAATAATTCCATTTTCATGGATGGATCCATAAACTTTTTTCATACGGTGGAACTATATTTTTTTCATACGGTTTTTATCGACATGTATATCTTTTATACCAACGTTCAATATCGACCAATGTGTTTTTAGCCAAATTTCGACATTTCAAGGGATTTTTAAAGTTTTTGTTTTGATTTTAGGGATTTTTAAGTTTTTTTTATTGATTTCGAGAGACTTTTTTCGGTATTTTTGGTTGATTTTGGGAGATTTTTTTCGGTAATTTTGGTTGATTTCAAGAGTTTTCCGGTATTTTTGGTTGATTACGAGGTACACTTGCACTTTCAAAAGAATACGAAAGAACCTCCTAAAACGATACGGTTGCACCTATCACGAAACCAATTTTTTTTACCCTTCATCGAAGAAATACCACAATAGCACGTGCCACCGTGTGTCCTTAATTGGGTCCGTCCCTGTTCATTCTATGCCTATACTAGCACCACCAATGATTCTCATTATCATTCCCTAGCCCCTAATTCCCAACTAAATTGTTGTAATTTCTTAATTTGTTCAAAAATAAGTTTATATAGTAATTGAATGATAATTTGAATACTTATAAACAATGGTAGTTTACAGATTTTATTTTAAAATAATTATGACAAATGGTATAAATAGTTCTACTAGTATGTGTAATTATTCTTTAAATATGTATTTCTACACTAAAACATAAATTACAAAAATATTATTGAATGGTAAAACTATCATTTATCTTTATTCACGGTTTAATTTCAAAACTACATTCGACGAAACAAACGGAAAATTCAAATAACATAAATTAGATTTTATTTCATTTCCTATCAACCAAAACACTCATTTGAACTAAATTCAATTGCATTTTTAAATCTTTTAATTCCAACTCATGTCACATACTTCATTTATTTTCCCAACTTGTCCTTGACGTATATCATGTGGTTTCAACGTCGAGTTGCAGGGGATTAAATTTCCAGGGTATCACTGTCGAGTTTTTACCAACAACTTTCTGCACCACTAACATGATTTACTTTGTAGGTGCTCAAATCGTCTTTATTCTACTGTGTATGGCTACCACCAGTCTCATTTTGGTGTTTCGACTATCTTCAGTTATTTGTGTGGTTCGGGGCAAGGCATAACCATGTACTTTTTTCATACGGGGCACAATATAATGAACAAAAAACTAAAATAAATACTAATTGTAAAACTACGGTTTTATTAAATATAGTATATAAAGGGGTTTTACAGCATTCAAGTTGTATCTTTTTCTTATTTATTGTTGTTACAAAAAAAAAGGTCAAAGAGATTTAAACTTGTGGCTTATGGTATCGCGTGTAATGATATTGCCAATAAGATACAACCACTTTTTGTTAACTTAAGGAAGAACACATCAATTTAAGATTGATGCATGTTCTATACCTCTAACTTTCTCTTTAATATATCAACACAGTTGATCGAGTTCTTGTGCACCCCTACCTTATACCTGGGTCCACGCCTGAGTGCAGGGATGACCCTTTAAATAATTAATCTTTCGATGGTTTCATGTATGGTTGTCTTTTTTCGCGCATTTGATTCCAAATTTTTAATAATTTTCTCACCAGTAAGTAATTCAGTTAAGGACAAAAAACAAATCATTATAAAATATTTATAAAAGCAATTGTGATCTACATATTTTTTAAATTTTATACTATAAAGTAATATTAAATACGAGTCTCCTCTTTTACAAACTCAGTAATAAGTACAAACTTTTGAAGTCAGTTTTCATGTGTATACGAAACAACACATGTGAAATATAATATTTATATAGTGTTGTTTCAATTCTAAAATTTTCAGGATTGTTTTTTTTTCCAACATACGAAACGATCGTGAACGATTCACATATGAAAAAACATTGCATTTTTAGATATGTTACTTTATAAGTAAAAAGACACATGAAAAGTACGATTTATTTATGTTTATAACTGATTATGTCGTCAGTTAAATATTTAATTTCCTTTTACTAAATAAAAAGTGATCATAAACTAAAATGAAAGGAACGACTTCATCTGTCCCAAAATAAATGTCTACATTACTCTTTTTGTTTGTCCCAAAATAAGTGTTCGCTTTCAAAGGTAAATTTTCACTTTCTCATTTTATCCTTAATTATGTGATGAAGAAATCTTCTCTCTTTATAGTTAAAGGTAAAATTGTACTTTGATTAATTAAAAAGTATAATAATTGCACAATTCTAAAAATGTGTGTTTTTTTACTATGAACATTTATTTTATTAAGAAGGGAGTGTATTTTTTCTGATAGCAGAAAATAAAATAAATAAGTAAATTAAATTTGGATGGCGAATATTTGTCTAAAAGGAGAGAGAGGAAAGCAATCAAAAGAAGTACGTGGCGAGTAGGTCTTGCACTAATAACAAAATACAAAAAAATAGCATATTCTGTGAATGTTCTCTTCTTTTATTTTAAAAATTGGTCAATAATTTTTACTTTTTATAAAATTAAAATATAAAATCTATTTTTTTATATTCCTCTTTTGTAACTGGTTTCAAGTGCAATTGGCATCCAACCAAGTTTTTCATAGGAATAATAATGAGATCTTGTATATACCAAGATCGGATTTGAATTTTTGTTTTCAATAATTAACTTAGTATAAAAAATAATTATTCAAGATGCAGTTTTATAAGCTAGTTTTTATTGGATACATGTTTGGATAACCATAAGCTAGTTTTTTAAAACGCTACTTGAAGTATCGTTTCAGTAGCTTTTTATGAATATTTCAATATTGTCTCTTATTATTATTTACTAACTATTATTATTAGTAAATATTATATTTTTAAATTTAATTATAATTAATTAATTAATATTAACTGAAAATTATTAAATTAAATTTTAAATATACATTGATATTAAATTTTAATTATTTAGAATTGTTGTTAATCATATATTTTTTAATATTAATGAATATATTTAATTATCAATTAGTATTGTTTTTTAATTATTATTTGATTATTTTTTATGTAACGATTATTTAAAAGCATAAGTTAATATATATATTTTTTCTAAAACTTGTTTTAACAAATCCAAAATTTATATATGTAATAATGAATTTTAAATTTCTTTTAATTAACATATTATATTATTTAATTTTTTATTACATTGGTTGTATTAGTTAACATATTATATTGTTATAATTTTTTTAATTACATAATTAAATTTGTATTTGATAATTATTTGAAGATGCTCTTTTTGGTCATTTTACATGCTTATAAGCTACTTTTGCCAAACGTGACTTTTCCATCAGCTAGCTTATCAGCTACCAGCTAGCTTATCAGCTAGTTTGCCAAACATAGCCTAAATGATAACTGATAGCAGAAAACGTATAGGTCCACAAAAGTGGCCATCTGTGTTGCCACAGTGGCGGTGCAAGTGCACACCGGACACTATGATCGCTATAAGTAATAAAGTGGTAGTAATACCGAGATCGTATCCACAGGGATCGGACTTCAGAGTTTCGAGTAGTAGGTCAAGAATACAATGATTTCAATTAGAGAAGAAGAAAATATCAATATTTGTGAGTTTTATGCTAAATAACGATTAAAGTAATCAAATGGTTAAAAGAGAGGATGTGGGTATAAACATTATCTAAGACAGACGTAGTAACAATATAGTCAGAAACAAGTGGTTCAAAACATCCATAAAAACCCCTTTCCTCTCGAAAGTGAATTTCTACAGAGAGTGGCCACTTGTCCCTACAAAGTTGCCACTATCGCCGACTCAAGACTTGCCGATTTAACTAAGTAGACTTCTAAGAGCCTTAGTTCCACCGGTATGGATATATATGCCCTAAATCTCTTTGTGACACATAGGTCGACCGACATCCCGAACCTTAGTTGAAATCATGCAAAAACCCGTATCTCTACGTGGTTATGAAAGACTCTCTCAAATCTTCATGCATCACTCAAGCCGTATTTTCGAATCCGCCCATCTCTGGGTCTAAGATCTAATATTAACACTTACAAGTGATCGGCTTGTCCGCGTTGAGTTGAAGTCCCGACTCAAGTGACCAAGGCTAAGAGTTAGCAACGATGGCAACACCCAAGTGTTGCCTACTAGTCATAGAGTTGGTTCATACCCACACCCCAAGGGGTGTTTAGCTCATAATTAAAGTAAAAGACATGGTAGAAGAAGAAGAATACATAAAGATTACTTGCATTGAGAAATAAACTACAAACTGTGGCCACTTATGTCGCCACAGTGGCCAACAGTGCTGGAAATTTAATACAAGAAAGTAAATTACAAGTACAACTACCTAAGAAAATAAAACAGAAAAGATAGATGGCTGAAGTATTCTACATTGCTGGAGCTCTCTTTCTAAATGAAATCCAAGGCCTTTATTTATAAGGGAGGAAGAAAAAGGTGATGGAGGCTTTTACCCATAAGGGTTTTTCAAAGAGCTCAACATCCATTGACCCAAAGGTTGGCTTGTTTTCTCCTCCACTCTTTCATGAAAGCTCAGACATTGCTTTATCTTCTTTAAGCTTTTAGGTAGGCATTTTGAGTAAACAAATCCTTTCACCAAGATATGGGTTTTGCTTTTGTCTTTTCTTCATCTTCTATGGTCTCTAGAGTTTGACCTTCAAGAATGTAATGCAGCTGAAATGGGTAGAAGAATACATGCAACAAATAATATTTCTCAGTTGTCCTCGAATTTACGACGCTCACCACAGTGGCGAACGAAGTGGCCACTTTCTGGCAGTCCAACATTTAACCCAAAAATGATGCCTTCAATCATAAAAACACAAACTTTTATCCTCAACAGCTCCAAATGAAAATAAATAAATAAAAAGGAGAAACATGGACACATAAAGGAAAACACACACTAAAATGGAAGAAATACACACACAAACAATGTGTAAATAACACTCAAAATGAGAGTTATCAATAACGGATGCAACTTTTAAACTCGTAAAATTGTTCAAATGCGCCACGACAATCTGACCATGAATATATAAGCAGTAATATGAAGAGTGATACGTCATTTCATTCAAATTACAATTTTGTTTTAAATTTTATTACTTAGTTTAGCTTTAAAGGCCAAAAATATGAAAATGATACGTCATTTCATACAAATTGGTTGTATAAGAAATATAGCATGTTGGTGATTTTGGTATCATCAATCGCTTTGCTGTGATTGTGATTTACTTGAGTTCCATTAAGGTGGCAAGAGCATCTCTAACAGCTTTGCTAAAATAAAATAAAATTTGGTTTTTTTCTCTATAGATCTCTAACAACATTAATATCTTGTTTTCAATAATAGAGAAAACTTGAAAAAATTCCAAGTTTAGAGAATTCTATAAAACTTGATGGTAGGAGAGATAAATGATTATTTTATTGAATCCCACCAATGAAATTGAACTCTTATCATTTTCTAGTAAGTTCATTTTAAAAAGTGTATTGAGAAATAAATTAGAGAATATTATATCGATATAACTTGTGTTAAAATGTCTAAAATAGAAAACCCGTTGGAGATGAATGTAATTCTTTTTAGAGATTTTAACTTTTTATTCTCAATTTTAGAAAAATCATAGAAAAACCGTTGGAGATTCTCTAAGACAAACATAAGTGAGTTAGGAGGGGCAACTCGTAATTTTATTTCTTGCCATTTTAGTTATAGCCATTTACTTTTAAAGTCATTTACCTTTCAAGTCATCATGTTTAGTTTCCAAGTCTTTTACATTTGCTTTATTTTATTTATTGCAATGAGTAGCTAATCATATTAGCTTGGGTGTGAGGCAAATGGTGTTTATGTTAACCAAAAGAAAGTAGGCATTTTGTGGCAATAATGATGTTTTATTATTCCAACCCAAGTTTTATCAAGATAATACAATCTCTTGACAAATTGATCACTTTGATAATGTTAAAGTGTCATGGACCTAGAGATAGGCCATTGAATAACCCGTCAGTTTGGATGACATAAAGGGTAATATCGAGATAGTTACTTTTGTTTTTCAAAATGATTCATTCTTGATACGTTGTCACTTTTTCAAATGGTTAAAATGAAGTAGACTTAAAGATAAGCTATTTGGATTACTACAACTTGGGAGGTACGGGGTTATGTCGAGAGAGTAACTTTTAACAAAGAGAACTTGTTTTGCTGTATATTTTAAGAACTCCATTTCCATCATTCTTTTAA
The DNA here is from genome assembly GCA_033807775.1 of Saussurea involucrata. NCBI lineage: Eukaryota > Viridiplantae > Streptophyta > Magnoliopsida > Asterales > Asteraceae > Saussurea > Saussurea involucrata. Next base: position 128,638,510 of record CM066324.1, on the reverse strand, counting down.
CTTGAATTATGCTCAGAGATGAGATTATTTATAGCTATTGGAATAATGGGATTGTGAGAATTCGAGAGGAACGTGTCTTGAAATAGATAATAAAACTAGTTATTGTCACCATTATTCTGCAGCATTGTTGTAGCATCATGCTGTAGCATTGTTATAGCATTAGTCTGTTGGATTTTGGTTTAACATAACATCACAAGTCTTACACCCTTGTTTCTCCTTTATTATTGTTCATTTAGCTCTGTGATAATCACCAACCAACCAATCAAATGTTTTCTTTCAAATCTCCATCTGAAATTAGTCTTTCATCTCGAGATCTTGCAACTTAAGATACCTATCCCTGTGGAATACGATACTTGGTTCTTACCATTTTATTACTTGAAAGACGACATTAGATCTCATTATATACTTGTTTTGAGGTTTAATTAGCACACGTATGTAGGTGTATTCAAAGCACTTATCAATATAGACACATTTTTAAATCTTCATATATACACTTGTGTTAGTAATATGAATCTGATGTGCATATATGCACTTGTTTTGACGAGTAATATGTGCATATATGCAGGTGTTGATGAGTAACATACATGCATGTGTTGGATGGAGTCCATGATCGAGAGAAAAAAAATTGAGATGAAAGGGCTAGATTTAGGAACAAGAAAACGATCAAGGTTAATCTTAAAAAAAATACTAACTACCATAATTATCCTAACGTGATAAAAGGAAACTATCATAATTATCCTAACATGATAAAAGGAAAGTAAATATATATTAAATAATTAAAATATAAAAACCCTAAACTACCCCTAATGAAATCAGATTACTATTGCTAAAACCAAGAAAATCCTTTGATTCATATTGCTCCAAATTGGTTAGCACGGTTAGTATTAATAGGTTGGTTAGCAAAAGAAGGGAACCCTACATATATATAAATTTTAATATTTTATGATATTGTTTTTAGTTATTATTATGTACATTTTTTTAGAAATTAAGAAAACACATAGTTAATTGGTTGAAAATGTGGCTACTTAATTGAAACTGAATCAAAATATTAGATAGATCAAATGCAATTCAATAGATAACCATTATTATTTACTTGATGAAACCAATCAGATTCAAACATAACTGCATCGGATTGATCGTTTAATATTAATAGAAATGGATCAAATCATCAAATAGATGATTGAATCAAAATAAAATCCATCTAAATTAATTGAATTTCAAATTAATAAAGATTTAGAGGCCGTTTACCAAACGCTTAATCGGGTAAGCACTTACCGGTAAATTCAACACTATAGTTTACTTATCGGGTAAGATTTTAGTTCATCAAAACGGTATCCTACACTACAATTTTTTCGGTAAGCGCTAACCGTGGTAAGAGTTTTCACCATCACTTATCGGGGTAAGACTCTCTGGCTCTCGGTTCTTGCCTTAACTCTTACTGGGCAAGATTTCTGGTTCTTATCATATTGATTCGGTAAAGTAAAATGACTTGAAGATAAGAGGTGGATAAATATTTCCCTAGATTTATTTTATTCGGTTACCATTAAAATTTTAAAGTGAGCATATTTGACCGGCGAAATATTAATGACTTTTTGTATATGCTTATCGACCTCTAAATTTTAAAAAATATATTATTCTCAAAATAAATCATTATCTTGTTTAAAAAAAATAAGAGTATGATCAATTATTATAGAAATAGATGAAATTAACTTTTATTAATGAGTAAACTACAATTTTCGTCCTTGGTGTATATCAAAAACCATGAAAGTGGGACCTAAACTTCAAAAAGTGCAAGAATAGTCCCTGGTGTCCTTATTTTGCTATGAAAGTAGTCCCAAGCTCTAACGCCGTCTAACAAATGGCCGTTTAAGGCCTCATGTGCATCACACGTGATTGGCAATTTGGTCATTTCCCTTTTTCCCTCTCATTTAAACCAACAGCTTTCCTTTCTTCTTTCGTCTTCTTCTTCGTTTTCCTTCTTCGATTTCTTTCTGGCTTTCTCTCCTCCACGGTATCGACAATGGTGGTTTGTGATTGTGGTGTACCAGCGATGATAAAGACTTCATGGACAACTAAAAACTCTGGCCGTAGGTTTTATGGGTGCGCAAGGAAGTCTGCCAAATGCGATTTCTTTGCTTGGTACGATCAACAGTTGTGTCAACGAGCTATGGAGGTAATCCCTGGTTTGCTAAGATCAAAGAACAGTGTTGAAGCTTCCCTCAACGCAAAAGAAAAGGAAATCAAGATTTTGAAGGTTTTATTGGTTCTCAGTTGGGTTTTCTTTATTTTTGTACTTTTTTAGTTGACCTAATCCAATGTAGGTGGTTGTAATGGTTGTAAGCCTTGTAATGGTTGTAATGCTTGTAATGGTTCAAAAGTTTCAATGAAAACTTATTTCTTTCATAAACCCTGTTGTGATGTTGAATGTTTGCATTTCATTAAAGACAACACAGTAGCTTTGATTGCCCATTTAAAACCAAATACATTACCAAAACACAGGTCCATGAACATTCATACAAGTTATGCCTAATATAGTACCAAAATACATTCATCCAAGTTAATTTACCAAACACACATAAAATGTTTACCTAACCAAAGCTACTGTTTCATCCAACTTACCAAACATAGTACCAAAATACATACATTACCAAAATACAGTACCAAAATACATTATCACTTCACATCTATCCACCTTTGCATGTCCTTGAGTTATGCCCTTCCTTCCTGCACTTTGCACAAGTCACAGTCTTCCCAATCCTACTTAATTTGGTTGCTTTCCCATCTCCAGTGCTCTCTTCATGTTGACCCTCTTTCTTTTCTTTTTGGGCCTCCCAATTTGTTTATGATAGTTTGGTGCAGTAAGTGTTGTTTGGCAATCAAACTTGTCCCAATATGCTTTGCCATTGATGGGTTCAATCTTGAATCTGTACATGTCTTTCCAAGTGTCAAGCCAAAGACTTTCATCAACCCATTTATCAGGCAAATCAACATTTGCTCCATTCAAAGCCATGTTCCAATTAGTTGCTACAGCATGCTTACAAGGGATGCCAGTCAGTTCCCACCTCCTACATGTACAAGTCTTTGCCCTCACATCAACTACCACTTGATCATTCCAAGGACCACAAACCTCATACCTGTCTCCACCATTCCAAAATACTTTGTATTTAGTTGCTTCACTCTTGTTCTTTTCCAGTGCTTTGCTTGCTGTTGGAGTGAGTGGTCCTTGAGTCTTATCATTGACTTTCAACACATGCACTATCCTCTTCATTAAGTAATTCCTAATATACTCCAAACATGAAATTATTGGCTTATCCCTACCCTCAATAATCTGCCTGTTGAAGACTTCACGCATATTGTTGAGAAGTACATCAGAATGACACCAACCTGAATTGCACAAAATAATATTGAAAGTTAAACTAACCTGACATGTGATATGAGACAGTTTGTTGAGGTAACTAAAGGTAACACAGACTGAGTGAAAGTAAGTTCAACTAACCTGTGAAATGGGACCTAGACCATGATTGAGGTGAGATGAGCTTCAACCAATCATAACAAGCTTGATTGAAAATTCTAATTTGTTCCATTGCATGTTGAAATTGGGGAACAGTTGTTGCAGTTGCACATTGCCAAAGATGGTCCTTGTATGCTTTCCCCTTCCAATGTTGCTTCATGTTGTCATGTATATGTCTAAGGCAGAATCTATGTTCTGCACATGGAAAAACCTTTGCAATGGCTGGAAGTAGTCCCTGTCACAAACATCAATTAGTATACACATCAATTAGTATACACACTAAAAGTAAGGTGGTTGGAAAACTAACCTTTTGTCTATCTGTTATGAATGTGAAGTTTGATCTTGTACACAGATCAAGATCCTCTCCAAGATACTCTAAGAACCAGGTCCATGATGCCATTATCTCAGCTTCTACAATCCCATATGCTAGTGGGTATATGCCACCGTTTGAGTCAATACCCACAGCTGTCAACACCTGTCCTGTAAAAGGACCCTTCAAAAAAGTACCATCAAGACCTAATAAGTCTCTCTTCCCAGCCTTAAACCCTTGTTTCAATGGCCCCAAACAAACATAGATCCGTCTGAACTTCCTTGTACTCACACTTGGGTTTGGTTCATCCTCAACATCTAACTTGACAGTAGTTCCTGGATTACATCTTTTCAACTCTTGTATGTAATCTATAAGATTACTGAACTGTGCTTCAAAATCTCCCCAAATCTTCTGAGATGCCATGGTTTTTGCCCTCATTGCTTTCATCATTGAGACATTAATCTCATACATCTGCTGCAACTGTGTTTGAAGAGCCAGTATTGGAATGGTGGGATTAGAAAGTATGTTCTCTGTAATCTTCTTAGAGAGAAAAGTTGTTGTGGCCAGAGAGATGTCCCTGCATTGGAGGCAGTTGTGTGTGGGAACATAGGTTTTCACTCTCCAAGTCTGTATGTTTCCATCTGTTGAGATGAGCAAAGCCCATGGACATCTTGGACCACTGCCCTTTGTAATCTTGGGTTTTCTTCCTTTAAGTGTCCCACTAGGCCCACTTGTCCCACCAAAATCGTTGAACTGTGGTAACACTCCCCTGCATATGGCCCTCACCCTTTTGAGATCATTTTTCACCAACACTAAATCTCTTCTACTCTCAACAGAATGGTCCTTAATCTTCTGAATGACCTCTGTTTTGCTGCCAAATGTTTGCCCCAAATAAAATAAGCTGTTAACTTGGGCCTAACAGATCCTTCCATCTCATCTCCACTTGAAAATTGATCAGAGTTAAGCACTAGTGCCTAGTCAAACATATCTGCTTCACTATCCTCAACTGTTTTATAAACTCCTCCAATCCACTCTACATTTCCATCAACAAAGTCATCCATGTCAATATCATCCTCTTCTATCCTATTCTCATCATCAACATAATCCTTATCTATACTATCATCATCTCCTTCACTATCAACTTGTATGCCACTGCACTCCACATGTATGCCACTGCCCATATCAGGTTGCATGTCACTACCCTTTGCCATCTCAGGTTGTGACAAACAATCCATGACAAAATATGGATCAAATTCATCAAATACTTCAAATGGATCAACCCCCTTTCCCTTGTCAATTGCATCTCCCTTCTCAACCCCCTTTCCCTTGTCAATTCCATTCACCTCAGGTTCATTAAACAATAAGTTAAGGTCAAATGGGATATCCATATCATTCCCTTGTTCATACAACATGTCACTCACATCAAGTGGCCTATCCATATCAACCTGTTTATTTAAGTCAAAGCCTCTGTTTTTATCCACAACTCTCTCTTTATCTATATTAGATGCCTCACCTTTATTGTCAATTCACTCAAGAAACAGTTTTTTCTTGCATGTCTTCTTAACAAGTTTTTTCTTTGATCCATATTGATTTCCAGGTTCATCAAGTTCCTCTATCTCTATTTTTCTAGCATGTGGTGGTGAGTTGTATGTATCAACTAGTGTTTTCCAATGCTTTATAAATACATCTACAATTTTTACCTTAGGAACAAATTTCAAAAGTTTCAGCACATCACTATCATTCCCTAAGGCTTCTAACCCAAAATCCATGTCACTTCCTGGAGTCAAGAAATGGTAATACATTTTCTCATTTGCTTGGTACCCTAACTCTAACATCATAGCATCAATGTCATGGACTGATAACAAATCAGTGTCAATCAAGTCCACAAATGAAGTCTTACCATGGATGTATCTTCTACCAGGGAACTTTGTGAAAACACCTCCATGGTTTATCCTCATTGTTATTAGAGTAGGATAGTGATCTGTAGAAGGAAAAAATTCGATCATTAACATGTTTACAACTTAAATGTTTGACTTAAATAAGCAGCTCAATCATTAACATGTTTACAACTCAAAGGAAAGATTTTATGAAAAACAGAGACATACCATAAACCAGTTCGGGATAAAGGTCATCCCCTTGCTCCTTTCTGATCACCCACGTATGAGAAGATATGGAAGTAAAGTTGCATTAACAAGATGAAGCTCAGGTTTGCTTAGATTTTTGCTCAGATTTGAAGCTCAGATTGAAGCTCAGTGTGTGTTAATGGAGATATGTGTTAAGGACCAAAATGGAGGGTTTCTTGAAACAAGTATGGATCAACGAAAGGGCATTTAAATGAGAGGGAAAAAGGGAAATGACCAAATTGCCCATCACGTGTGATGCACATGAGGCCTTAAACGGCCATTTGTTAGACGGCGTTAGAGCTTGGGACTACTTTCATAGCAAAATAAGGACACCAGGGACTATTCTTGCACTTTTTGAAGTTTAGGTCCCACTTTCATGGTTTTTGGTATACACCAGGGACGAAAATTGTAGTTTACTCTTTATTAATTACTAGTATACTTATTATATGTTTTTACTGTTTAGTCACATGGATTTATGCCTCAAACTTTTTTCGTTTCTATTACCAAATCAATATGTATTGAGAAATACCCGCTTTCTTGTAACACGCCCTTTACACATACATCATAGATCATATGCACACATACTTACACAACAACTGAAACATCCAAAAATTATGACAAATTTAAACCTTAAAATTTATCAAAGTTAACCATAATTTCATCCCAACTTCTATACACAAATAGAGAATTAGCCATGAAAGTTCACATATACAATTTGAACTTATCAAAAGAACCTGCTAATCTAATCCTAAACCTTAAGATCATATTATATTAGTTGTTTAGACCATTCACCAAGACATCATCGTATATGCTAACTTCTCCATTTCATCACCAAAAGTTGAGTATCTGATATCACTCGTCACTCTTCCCGTTACTTCCCCGAGCTCGTACTTGGTAAGAAAATTTAATTTGAAAAGATTAGGCTTACGCCTAGTGAGAGCATCTATTTTCAAATTAAAATCTTATAAGCTTTGAAAACCAATTGTAAGCAAAACATATAAACAAACCCGGTTTGCCACCATTCTTACCGTACACATAACATCTTTCGATGACGAGAAAAATACTCGATTCCAGGCATATGACTAACACTAAACAAGTCATATCATCACGTTCGAGAGTCTACTACGAATCATCACAAATTCTAGATCATTGCTCATGTCCAAGAAATTACAATTTACTTTATGCCTATTTCTTGGAGTGGAAGTAGAGATTACACTTTACTTTATGCCTATCTCTTACATTCCCATAGAAATCAGGAATTACATTAACTTACGCCTATTCCAAAATTTCTCATCACAATACGAAATGGGAATTACAATTTACTTTATGTCTATTCCTCATTTCACGTCAACGGGAATTACAATTTACTTTATGCCTATTCCACGTTTCACGTCACAATATGAAATAGAAATTACAATTTACTTTATGCGTATTCCTCATTTAATGTCAACGGGAATTACAATTTACTTTATGCCTATTCCACGTTTCACGTCACAATATGAAATAGAAATTACAATTTACTTTATGCATATTCCTCATTTCATGTCAACGGGAATTACAATTTACTTTATGCCTATTCCACGTTTCACGTCACAATATGAAATAGGAATTACAATTTACTTTATGCCTATTCCTCATTTCATGTCAACGGGAATTACAATTTACTTTATGCCTATTCCACGTTTTCACTTAATGCAGTGCTTATGGATCCATTACACTTACTAGCATACATGTATATAACTCAATCACATACCATATCATTTCGTACTCTAAACTGAGTTATAATGATATTCATACTTTTAAATTGATTAAGATCCCTTTCCTTTCATACTGGGAAGACACTTAATCCCAAAACTTATTCAGTAAGTTATCAGGAACTCTTATCCGGTAAACTAATTCGAAACCCAAAGAATCCGGTAACATCCAGAAATAGTTATCCGGACTCTCAAGTCCGGAAGCATCCGGGATTGCATCGGTATCCGGTATCACAATCCGGAACCTCAATTCCGGACCTATCCGGAATCCGGTACAACATCGGATCCTCATCCGGAATCCGGTAACAATATCGGATCTTCATCTGGAATCCGGTGTATTCCGGATCCGGTACATTCCGGACAACCATCCGGAATCAGGGACTATCCTGGAATTCATCTTCCGGACTACTCAATTTTACCCAGTTCTACTTACAAATTCCATTCCAAATCTTTCCAAAAGATTCTATTGATCATTCACATAAATATCAATTTAACAATTTGTTTATTTAACAAAAAATAGATAGATGAACTCATCTGGGTTTAGAACTCGAATACAAACTGCAATTTCAATTTAATCCAGTACTCCAGAGTAGAATATGCTTTTCAATGATTCCAACCAGATAAAATTTAAACCTTACTCATACAATCAATCTTAATCAATTAAGATTGAAAGAAATCATTCGTTTCTTACCTGATGAAACTTTTCGAGTTACAATCTCTCTCTCTGCCTTGCTAAACCGCCTTCTAGGAAATCACAATTGATATATTTTCTCAAAGCTAGCCGACTCAACACTTAAATATCAGATTCATAATTTCAATTTTGATCCTCAACTTAACCAAAATCAGAATTTAACTCCAACTATGACCAATTACAAATTTGATCCCTTAACTTCAAACTTTAATCTTTCAAAATAAGATTACAAAGACACTGGAATTTTCGAGGTGTTACAACAACTCTAGTCCCCACTATGCTCCAAAAGCATTTGAATGTCCTTGGTACTTTAGTTTGTTTTTATAAGCGTAGGTGTGTGAACTTATTTATGCATATCTCACTAATTCAGTTAGGCCCTATGTTAATAGACAATCAAATCTTAAATGACTCTAAAGAGATTCGAACTAGTCATCGCCTCACCGGTAAAAAATAAATCAAAACCTGAACAATTGAGCTATCAATGAGGAATTATGCATCCACTACCCCACTTTTTCCTGTAGGATAAATATCACATTTTAAATATAAATAGCTAAGAATATAATCAGAATAATTATTGAATTTTAACCAAATACTTAAAAAAAATTAATCAAAAACATTATATTATTAAACTTAAAATAATCCATACATATTAAACTTAAATTACATTAAACTAAAAAATTAAATTAAACTAAAAAATTAAATTAAACAAATTTATAAAAAAAAAACATTATCGTTTTCTCAAAACTTCACAAAATCTTAATTGACAAAGACAAAAAATAAAATGAAACATTAAAATCGAGATATACCGTGGAATTACAGATGTACAATTCTAGGTTTTATATTAAAATTATAGAATATTAATAATAAATATAGAGTAAATTACAATTTTGGTCCTTGTGGTTGCCACCTACTATCAATTGTAGTCCTTATTTTAAACTAATTACAACTTTGGTCATTGTGGTTGTCATTTTTTTTCAATGTTAGTCCCTCATACTAACTTCTATTAAATAGGTACAATAAATTGGGGGTATTTTCGTCTTTTTAATTTTTTATTCCTTTTCATTGAAAATTAAAACTTAAAATTAAAGTATATATTATAATATGTTGTAGGATAAATGTGTCATCGTCAAAGTATAAGACGATAATGATAAAGTTAGAGATAGAGGCATTAGAGTTAGATTAGAACTTGATATCTCATGATTATCTCTTTGTAAACCATCCCTATATAAAGGGCTTATGATTAATGAGAATTACGATTCATTCTCTCTACTCATTGTTGTTCTATTTCTCTTTTACTTTAACACGTTATCAGCACGTAAGCTCAGTCGGTTAATTCATCGATCGATTTTCGGCTTCCAACCTCATCAATCAATTCATCTATTACTATCGCAATCCATGTAAGAATTTCTACACTTTATGTTCTTAATATTGTCAATAGATCTACCTTTACTGTATATAGATATATATACACCTTGTCAAAGCATATAAATTCAGTTTGTTTTGAAATTATTTGAGATAATTCATTCGCTATCTAGTGGGAATTGGAGTTAATCGTAGATTCAAATCCGTCGTAAGACTTAGGCATCGATCAATTTTCTTTTGTGGGTTAAAAGTAAAGCCCTTTGAGAAGTAAAGTCAGGATTTGATTCGAACCACAACTTCTCGTTTTCTCGTTAAGGTTGATCATGGTGTATGAAGAAAAAGAAGAAAAAGAAGAAAAAGAAAAAAAAGCATGATTTAGGGTTCTTAGGCTAATTGACGGCAGCCCCTTTTTTGATAAAATACTTTGTTTGTTGGTTGATTTTTTTTGTTTATTAAATAACCTTTAACTCTTTTAATTATTTATTTATATATTAAATATATACACTTTCACTTTGGCATTGACGTCGAAAATTTATGCCATATGTTTATTAGTTAATTTTGTTAATATTATATTTAGACCAATTATATTGTTATATTTAATCTATTTTGAATTAATTAATATTTATCTTGATACATGATTATTTTATATTTCGATTCATGTTTAATTTAAATTCATAGTTTTAAGATTGATTATTTTATTCAAGTAACTATCAATTTAATTATCAATTTATGAATTACAAATTGCAATTAAGATAAGAATTTAAAAGTTATATTTGTGATTAGGAACCATATGATCATTAAAATGTTGTATATTTATCCAATTTATTTATTACATATATATCATGTTGATATAAATTAATTTAGAAATTAATTCAATCGATTAAAGTCTAACTGCCTATATATCTCTGTTTTATTAAATATTTATAAATTATGTGATTACCATTATTTTATATATCCTTTATTGTAACTCTGCGATTATTACCGTAACATAATGTCACATAGATATTTTTATTAAATATTTATAAATTATTTTTGAATCATATATTCGTATATTTATTTGTACACGACCTCAATAGTCGCCCATAATTTTTTTTACCATGCCTAACGATACCAATGAAAATATCAATGAAATATGTAGTGTTATGATAGTTTTATGTATTGTTCAGATTTAGTATCTTCTTTCATGTTTGTATGCTCTTATTATTATGCATGTATATTACTCGTTTCCACAAATAAGTTGCGAGCACTTAGTTTTTTTTAAATTGATTTCTTTATATAATTTTATGATGTTTATCTTGCTTATGAGTTCCTACTCATTATCTTCAATCCTTATAATTAAATTTTGGAAGTTACACTTCCAACCTCATATATTTTGGTATTTTACCAAAAGCTCCAAAAATAACATGAAAATGTTAAAATATTAATCAAATGTTTATCTTGATCATGAGTTCCTACTCATTAATTCCAATCTTATAAATAAATTTTGGAAGTTACACTTCCAACCTCTATATATTTGGTTTTTTACCAAAAGATCTATAAATTGTTAAAAGTTTGAATTTATGTCAAAACTAATATTGATTTGTCTAATGACAAAATCTCTAAAAATACTATTAAGATATTAAAACATTGAAATTGGCTTCATATGCCAAACCCTTATTCTTTTCGGCCTACTGCCAAAAGCTTTATAATTAACAATGTTATATTCAAATTAATTAAATCTCAAGATATCGATTTGGATTTTGTCAAACGGGTGTAAATAACCCTAAGGTTTGTAGGGACTTAAGAAATCCACGTGATTCCCCTACTACCTATAGATCCAATAGATTGAGTGGTTTTTATTCGCAAATTGAAATATTGATGAAGTATTATCAACAAAGTGTAAGAATACAAAAATCCAATATTATTATGATAATGAAATTTCATGCATAACATAATAAGTATAAACCATAATTCACTATTTTAGAAAATAATATGTTATCCGTTCTCTACGACATCCTTGAATCAAAAGTACATGATTACTATAAGATAGGTTCGGAAAAACACAAGAAAATACGCAAAAGTCATCGAACCATTTTGACCCTAAAGAAAAAACACTAGATGTTAAGATACAAGTAAATACTTTAAATTTTTTGAGACCATACATCAGTCACAACCTGTTAGTCCCATTTTAAACAAGGCAACGATTCATATATTGATATAGATAGTAACAAGAAGATAGATAATCAAAGTGGTGTATTATTCAATGAAAGCAACCTAGAGAGAGAATGGATCTCTCTCTAGAACACACACTACACCAAGGAGGCTACATTGCAATGGACACTCTCACAAACCCTAATTACACACACTAAACATCATATACCCCCTTGTTACACTATTAAGCCCAAGCCCATTACACTATATCCAAGCCCATATTACTATTAATTACCCATTTACAAAACTATCTTATAATTAGGACATTTTGTGTCCTAACACAACCTTCAGATAGAATAACTAGAAACCCCCAAGAACCGTGGGTAGTCCCAAAAAGGAAATTCGGGAATATTCAGTACCATATACTTCTCAAACTAATCATACAGTGGAAAGAAACCTACTTACTTGATTACAAGAAGGTAACTGATTTTGACAAAGAAATGTCATGTCTCAAAATGCATCTCAATCTTTGTGGCAAGGAACTCACAAAAGATTATGCGAATCATAACATCTTTTCATCTTTCCTATATCACCAATCACACTAATGAAATAGTATAAGCTGCAATATAACCTTTAACAAACTCATTAATTTAATGCAAGTGGTTAAGAGTTGTAGCAATGTTTTTTTTAACAAACACTAGACATACCCGGATAAAGAAAATTCTTGGGGTTAATAAGGCAAGCGTTGGAGGTGGAAAGAACTCCAAAGGATAGTGAGTTGAACATATTAATCCACACACATAAGCTAAATATGTACCATATGGACAAGGTTGTGGAAAGGGTAAAATTCATGGCAAGAGTCGGGAGCGAACTCCCAATAGAAAATGGAACAAGTTATAAATGAGCTATGTCATATCTAATTGGTTAAGTGTAAGTTTATTTAAATATAATTTAACTATCAAATCAATTGCATTTGTGTATATATACACCTGAGTTTATAACCATTAGAGATGTAAATGATCACATCAAAAACAAATGCAAAACTCTCAACGTTCTTGTTCCATGTAGGAATGTATCGAGAAGAACTTGATTGTTTTTTGTGGCATCTCACACAATCATAAGAAATAGATTGTTATTCATTTAATTAATTATTTTAATTCCTCTAAACACTTAGACGATGGAATGTCACTTGTTGCTAGAGCACTATATCAATATGAACCTTGTTAAAATATTCGTACCAATCATATTATAAGAATGAAAATGGGTATATGTACATCAACTCTAATGATATGAAAGCACAATATATATTAGAGAAATTAATGTATCAGATTAATGGATTATCTATGTTAGTAAATCATATTTTGTCAACAATAAAGAACTTTGGAACAATGACACATATATGTTTCGGCATGACCACGTGGGACACCATGGTCATGACATAGTGATCTATGTATTGCAAAATACACTTAGATACATTCTCTTTCGAGTGAAAGATAAAACGAGGGAATTAACCAAATTGTAACTGTTGACTTCTACTGCACAAGAAGCAACACCACCATCATAATATGCCCTCTCTAAAACCTAGAACTTTTATACCCTGATCCTTAGCCAAAACAGGAATGAGACCATCCTAAAGCTAAGGACATAATATAAAAAATATTTCATTCTTACAACGAATACAAGGTGATATTTATGGACATAAACATCCAGAATGCGGGCCATTAAAGTACTTTATGGTTCTGGTTTTGACACGATGAACACGTGTCGTATTATAGTCCACATGAAATGTTGCACTCATACATTAAGGACTCACCACCCTGATTTTTTCTCATCAAATCTACATGACTTAGAATGCTGGAGAATTTACATCATAAGGATTTGATGATTATTGCATTTGTACCGCATGTGTGTATATAAAATGGTCTCGTAAAATGATAAAAGTTGTCATCAAAAGAATATAGATGGTAGCTAGGGCATTGGTTATGCACACCAATTTATCCACATCTGCATGGGGTAATGCAATATTACATGCAACTTTACTTACTCGTGTTTAGACCCACAACCAGCCAACCAATCTTGTGCGTACCAGTTGGTAACTGGATATAAGCCTGATGTTTTACATTTACGTATGTTTGGTTGTGTTGTATATGTGCCAATTACGCCCCTACAGCGTACCAAAATGGGTCTTAAAGACGAGTCATCAAATGTTGGATATGAACCCCCAACAATTATCCGCTAATTAGAACCCTTGATGAGTGATCCCTTTACCACTACGTTGTCACTTTGATGAGACAACCTTCCTGTCGTTAGGGGGAGATAGGAAAAAGTATTTTCCATGGGAACGACAGGAAGTGCCATTGAATATTTCAATTGTATCTCATTTTGATCCCCAAAAACTTCACAATGTAAAGTTGAAGTCAAACGAATCAGACTCGATACCTGATATGTTTAATATTATCTAGAGTGACAAGATCACATATACGAGCTGCAAACATACTCGCAAGGTCAAAAGTCCCCAAACAAGGGCACAACGTCGCTGGAAGTACGTTGCAATCACACATGGTGGAGGTGTGGTTGAGGTCGTAGCTCCCAAAAGGAAATGGGGGAAGCTACTTGGTTCGATAGATACTCATCTAAAGGAAGAGAAGAGTAAGGCACAACCATATATCATCAATACATGAGATTATCTCTGATTAAATCTATGTCTATGAATCATTACTGGAGGACGCTCCGAAGTTATACTGATTCCAGAGATCAAAGAAATCTCAAATGAATATGAGTCGATGGACAAATCATAAATACTAAATGATGATATATTTGCATATACCGTTGCTTATGAGATAACAGAGCACGATGTCATCGAACCATGCTCAGTTGAGGAATGTCAACAAATAGCAAATTGGCCTAAATGAAAAGAAGCAATCCAGGATAATTTTTTGACAAATGAACAGGTATTTGGTTTGGTAGTGCTAACCGACCAAGTGTAAAGCCTGTAGGACATAGATAAATCATTTGTCAGGGAAGCGTAATGAGAATAATTAAGTCATAATATAAGGCTCTCCTTTGGCGCAAGGTTTCTCACAACGCACTGGATTGACCATAATAAGACTTACTCTCTTGTAATGGACAACGTTCTGCTAATTAAATTAGCCAAGTAGTTTCCGAAGGACTGGAAATTGCAGCTCAACGATGTAGTTACTACATATCTCTATGGGGATCTAAATTCAGAGATATATAAAAGTGCTTGATGGCATTATACCAATATCAAGTAACTCTAAACCATGAAATGTGTTTACAATAAATATGAAACACTCACTTTATAGATTAAAGCAATCTATGCGGATGTGGTATACCCGCCTGAGTGAATACTTGATTGGGAAACGATAAATAAGAACGATGAACTGTGCCCTTGCGTATTTATATAAGAAAACAAGTCCCAGATTTTCATAGTAGCTCTATATGTCGATGTTATGAACATAATAGACACTCTTGATGAAATAAGAGAAAACACAAGCTATTTGAAATCTGAATTTGAGATAAAAGATCTTGGGAAAACTTGGTTTTGTCTAGATACTTGAGCAACGCCACCAAGTTTGTGGAATATTGATCCACCGATCCGCATATGTCTAGATTATGATCAGGCGACCTATTATGGACAAAGCGCATCCGATTAGCACTCCCATGATCGGTCAAAGTGTTGGATATAAGGAAAGATCCATTACGTCTAAAGTATGAGGACGAAGAGGTATTAGGAGTTGGAATTCCATACCTAAGTACAATAGGCGCATAATTGTACTCAACATAATATACTTGACCGTATATTGTACTTCTCACTGAACTTGTCAGCTAGATTTAGCTCAGCGCCAACGCAACGTCATTGGAATGATTTCAAATTAATCTTTTGGCACCATTGACGTGGGCTTATAATTTCCCTACGGAGATAAATGGATTGATAATGAAACTTCAATACCTACTTAGATTGTGAGCGGCAAAAGTACTGGCTCTTATAGAAAAACACCAAACAATGCCTTGGTATATATTTACTGATATTAGGTAAATGTTTGACTCATATAAAGATTGTTCCCAAACTGGATAAGGAATTATCATATGGAACATGTCGATTGCTTGGAAGTAAACTAAGCAAACCCTTAATAGTTATCTTCTTATATTATCAATAATCTTACTCTCCATGAGACTATTCAAGAGTGTATATGGTTAAGGACTATCATTACACATATAAGAGGAACTAGTAATTTTGATTTTGATCACTATACAACTTGCATGTATGGAAATAATGCATCATGTATCAAAGAAATGAAAGTAAGATATATCAAGGGTTATAACACAAAGCATACTTTGCTTAAGTTTTTATATAATCAATTATCCTCAAGATTCAAGTGAACTGAATAAGATGTGAGGAAAATGTGACATGTTTGCTTACCAAATCAATACTTAAAACCATATTTGGGAAACATGTAGAAAGTATTCAAATGGAAATGTTTTAAACCTCCTTTGATTAATGCACGAATCAGGGGGAGTGGTAGACAAAAGGGGGAGTCTACTATATATGTAATGTTGGTGCAAGTGTACCACATCTCTATATATTTTATATATTTATTTTGATGATTACAAACACACCGCATTATTGTTTATCTAACAATTTAATCCAAGTGTGCAGTTGTTGAAGAACACGAAGATTTAATCTGAAGGGTTCAAGACGGAAGTGTTTACGTCGTCATCATTGTTTATAACTAATAATGATAAACACCCTAAAATAATATACCACTTGGATATTTCTAAAAACCATAATTGATTTTAATTAAATAAGGTTTATTGAGAAGATCCAGCAAGATTGGTTGCGTCCTGGAAGGTGTCTATTCTGACGCCGGTATACCGTGGAGAATGCCCGGTATACCGCGGGTACATATTGGCCGGTATACCGCGGGTGTTCAGCCGGTATACCGCGGCAGGCTCGGTGTGCATCTCTGATTGGTTGCATGTCCTTTTTCTGACGGCGGTATACCGCGAGTCCTAGCCGGTATACCGCGGGTACGTATTCCATAAGTCAACTTTGCATGAGAGCCGTTGAAGTGTCAGTGTCTTTTGTCTGCACGGTATACCGCGTGCATTTGGCGGTATACCGCGGATGCACATATCCGTTGGAAGCTTCATGCTATATATTTGCATGCTGATGGTGAAGAAAGAGCAGACCACAAAAACACAACAGCAACAACAAACAGCAACTCCATCAGCTCTCTCTCTCATTATTTAATATATATATTTTATAAAACATTTTTTATAAAATATCCAAGTGTGAGATATTATACAAGAGTGATTACCCATTGTGAGTTATACTCCTCTTGTAAGTATTTGAATAACGGGTGCGTGATCCTGTATATCTCAATAAGCTGAGGCTTAGAGAACCGTTTACTTTGCTCTGTATTTGGTTTGTATTCTACCGTAAAGAATACATTTATTGGATCGTGTCGGGAAGTGTCTCGGCTGCTGGTTTATCACAGTTGGTGGTAAATCAGTAAATCTCCGTGTCAAGTATCTCTAACCTTTATCTCTTTATTTATTCCGCTGTGCATTTTAATTATATCTGTTTATATAATTGTTGTATATTTATTATTTGTATACTCTGATTTATTTATACTGTTTCTGTACTGTTTTTTTTTTTAAAAGGATTTTTGAAAGTAAAAGATTTATATACAACCTTACCCCCCCTAGGTTGTCTAACATTTGGTATCAGAGCGGGGCTTTCAAAAATTATCTTTTAAATTTTTAAAGTTATATCTTTTATTTAATGGCTCAACAAAATACTTGGTTTTCTAAATCTCTTCTTATTGATTTCGAAAATTTTGATCTTTGGGCAAATTCTTTTGAACGTTATGTTCGTGGGATAAATCAAAAAATTTGGGATATTATTATTAAAGGAAATTTCAAACCCACAAAATTTCAAAACAACAAAGTTGTTGAAAAACCTAGCTCGGAATGGTCCGACGAAGATAAGGCTAATTATTGTTTAAATTATGAAGCCAAAAATTTTCTCTTTTCGGTTCTTACTAACGATGACATTGAGCGTGTTTATCTTTTTGAAACTGCTCGTGATATTTGGGAGAACTTGAACATCACCTATGGTGAAAACTCAAAAGAAAAGAGAGACGAAACCCGAGATCAAAGAAATGAAGAAACTTGTCTCATCGTCGACTGCGAGAAAGAGGTATGTACTTCATACTCAAGTTATTCTAGTTGTAGTGATAACGATGATGATATTGATATGTTAAATGTCTCTTTTCAAAAATTGATTGTTCTCGTAAATAGTTTTAAAAATGAGAATGCTAAATTAAAAGAAGAATTATTATTATGTCAAAATGAGTTGAATAATTGTAAACAAACCATTGCATGTGATAATAAAATCAAAAATGAGTTAAATGATAAAGTTATCACTTTAGAAAAGAAAGCATGCGAAAATATTGTTTGTAAATCTTGTGTTATTTTAAATGATAAAATTGCATGCTTAAGTGAAAATAAAAATGAAAGTGTTGCATGTACAAAATGCGAGTCTCTTGAAAATGAAGTTGCATGTTTAAATGCTAAATGTAAATCGCATGAGAAAAATGACTTATTAGCAAATGCTTTTAATAGTAGCAATGATAAAGTGCTTAAAATGCTAAATATGCCTAATCGTATAAATTGTCGTAAAGGCATTGGTTCCGATACATGTGTTGATAAATGTTCGTGTAAACCCATTAAAAGATTTTTTGCATCTCCTAAAGTTGATACGAGAAAACCCCCATATATGTCAAAAATGAAAAATGTGAATTATGGGAGGAAACCGTATGCTCGTATGTATAATAGTAATTTTTCTAGACCTAATGCGAATATAAATGCTTCATTTTATGTGTATGATAAATACAATCGCAAAATTAAAATGGTTAGAAAATGGATTCCGAAAGGAATGTTTAATATTGATAATCCGGGTGGAATGCGTTTATGGTTTTAAACCATTTTTATGGTTTTAAACCATTTTTATGGTTTTGTATGTTTGTCGTGTTTGTTTTATGTCGACAACATATTTTTTGCAGTTTATGTTTTATACTAACTGTTAAAAGGACCCATAAGAAAAGGGTACCACGAAATATTTTCTTTGCCTTTTGTAGGTGTTTCCTGGCGATGATACAATACGTGTTTCCTGACGAGGATATAATACGTGTTTCCTGACGAGGATATAATACGTGTTTCCTGACGAGGATATAATACGTGTTTCCTGACGAGGATATAATACGTGTTTCCTGCCGAGGTTATAATACGTGGTTACCTGCCGAGGTTATAATACGTGGATACCTGCCGAGGTTATAATACGTGAATACCTACCGAGGTTATAATACGTGGTTACCTGCCGAGGTTATAATACGTGGTTACCTGACGAGGTCATAATACGTGGTGATTTTTTTTTATCACATAAAATTAACCGAAAATCGAAGCCTTAAGATCCGTTTTGGTGCAAGTGTTTCTTTTTGGTTATTTTGTTTCATGTCATTTATTATGCTTATTTTATCCCTCAAATTTTATAAAATCAAATTGATATCGTTATTAATTTGAGGGGGAGCTTTTTATCTTTTACCTATGAGATTATGCTCTCTCAAATATATGCATATTTTGAGGGGGAGCATCTCTCGAGGGGAAGCATACCGTCTTTCTTGACCCTTTTTGTTTCGACAAACGGGGGAGAGAAACCGCACATGCTCTTGCTTAGCGGTTGTGTTTGTCATCATCAAAAAGGGGGAGATTGTTGGTGCAAGTGTACCACATCTCTATATATTTTATATATTTATTTTGATGATTACAAACACACCGCATTATTGTTTATCTAACAATTTAATCCAAGTGTGCAGTTGTTGAAGAACACGAAGATTTAATCTGAAGGGTTCAAGACGGAAGTGTTTACGTCGTCATCATTGTTTATAACTAATAATGATAAACACCCTAAAATAATATACCACTTGGATATTTCTAAAAACCATAATTGATTTTAATTAAATAAGGTTTATTGAGAAGATCCAGCAAGATTGGTTGCGTCCTGGAAGGTGTCTATTCTGACGCCGGTATACCGTGGAGAATGCCCGGTATACCGCGGGTACATATTGGCCGGTATACCGCGGGTGTTCAGCCGGTATACCGCGGCAGGCTCGGTGTGCATCTCTGATTGGTTGCATGTCCTTTTTCTGACGGCGGTATACCGCGAGTCCTAGCCGGTATACCGCGGGTACGTATTCCAGAAGTCAACTTTGCATGAGAGCCGTTGAAGTGTCAGTGTCTTTTGTCTGCACGGTATACCGCGTGCATTTGGCGGTATACCGCGGATGCACATATCCGTTGGAAGCTTCATGCTATATATTTGCATGCTGATGGTGAAGAAAGAGCAGACCACAAAAACACAACAGCAACAACAAACAGCAACTCCATCAGCTCTCTCTCTCATTATTTAATATATATATTTTATAAAACATTTTTTATAAAATATCCAAGTGTGAGATATTATACAAGAGTGATTACCCATTGTGAGTTATACTCCTCTTGTAAGTATTTGAATAACGGGTGCGTGATCCTGTATATCTCAATAAGCTGAGGCTTAGAGAACCGTTTACTTTGCTCTGTATTTGGTTTGTATTCTACCGTAAAGAATACATTTATTGGATCGTGTCGGGAAGTGTCTCGGCTGCTGGTTTATCACAGTTGGTGGTAAATCAGTAAATCTCCGTGTCAAGTATCTCTAACCTTTATCTCTTTATTTATTCCGCTGTGCATTTTAATTATATCTGTTTATATAATTGTTGTATATTTATTATTTGTATACTCTGATTTATTTATACTGTTTCTGTACTGTATTTTTTTTAAAAGGATTTTTGAAAGTAAAAGATTTATATACAACCTTACCCCCCCTAGGTTGTCTAACATGTAATATTGGTATGTTGTGCTCTTTCCTTCAACCAAGGTTTTATTTTTCCCATTGGGTTTTGTTCCTTGGTGTAAGGTTTTAGTGAGGCAACAGTTTATATACCATCGTGTTTTCTTAACCCTCATGATTAATGTACGAATCTAAGAGAAAACTAGACTAAAGTAAAAGTCTATGTATTGGAAATAAGCTAGTGCGTTGTACTCTTTCCTTCGTCATATTTTTATTTTTCCCACTGGGTTTTTATTTTGGCGTAAGGTTTTAACGAGGCAACAATTGTACACCTTCACTCCTTTGACTCGGCACAAGGGGGAGTGTTGTAGGATAAATGTGCCTTCGTCAAAGTATAAGACGATAATGATAAAGTTAGAGATAGAGATAGAGATAGAGGCATTAGAGTTAGATTAGAACTTGATATCTCATGATTATCTCTTTGTAAACCATCCCTATATAAAGGGCTTATGATTAATGAGAATTACGATTCATTCTCTCTACTCATTGTTGTTCTATTTCTCTTTTACTTTAACATAATATTATATATATAAAAACACATTTGGTCCTCCGGTGATTTGAGAGACCACCCCATCCCTCCCCCTTCTCTCTTCCCTTCCACCTCCCTCTCCGATCTTCTTCCCAGAATCCACACCCCTCCCTCTCCAGTAAAACAAAATCAAAAAATTAAAGTCAAAATCCAAATCCAAATCCAAATCAAAACTAAAACTAAAACTAAAAGGCACTCTAAAATCAAAACCCTAATAAAAAACCAAAATCTCTTTTGTGTCCACCATAGATCAGTTGAAGAAGAAAATAAAAAGCAAGATCGTGCGGGTCCACATCCATGTCTTCGAAACAGGAGAGGTGTTTTGGGAATGGGTTTAGACGAATAGGAAGGAGGTGGATCATGATCGAAACAGGAGAGGTGTTTTGCGAATGTGGGTGTTGATCGGAGATGAAGATGGGTCTCGAATTGATCGGAGATGAAGGTGGATCATGATCTTCACCTCCTTCACCGCCCCAAATCTTCATCCACAGATTGAATTCCTTCCGTTCTCCATCCTCGATCAGATCACTCGCTTTTGTTAACTTCGTCTTCAACCTTTGGAACTTCTTTTTCCATCCGGCTTCGTTTCCGATAAGCAAGAATACACCTTTCTTGGAGCGATAAGCAAGAATACTCTCCAACACTTCAGTGTCGTCAAGTTCAACTTCTTGTACGGTCACCTTCCGTTTGCTGGTGGCAGTATCTTCAACGTCAATGGTGGTGGCGGTGGAGGGTGGAGCTTTATTCGGGCGTTTGTTTGTCGAGGAACCAGATTCGGTGGTGCTCTTCCGCTTGTCGGGTGATTTTTCGGCCGCTGGCGGAGGTGTAGAGGGTGGGGAGTGAAGTGGGTCCGCCATGGGAGATCAAGTTGGCGATTAGCGATTGTTTCATCTCCATCGAACTCAAACTTTGTCTTTACCACTACCCAGCTCCATATCCATCTACAATTGTTCGCTTCAACATCTAGAAATCCACCAATGAAGTTTTGGGAGACAGTTGAAGATTACTTTGGTATTCATTTTTGTAACTATATATGTAATGGCAACCCATCATCCCACCAAACCCACAAAGCTCAAATCTTGAACAAGATCAAGAAAAAAAATCCATTTTATGATGGTGAAGATCATTTTTTTTAAAATTTACATTTTCTATGGGTAAAAAGTAGAGAAAATGTGAGACTGGTATATAAAAAAGGGAGGAAGAAGGAGATCGAGGTCAAAGGTCATTGTCAGAGGAGGAAGTGTTTGATAAAATTATAATATAATATATTAATATAATGAATGTTATTATAAAATCAAAATTGAAAATAATAATTAAAAGACTAAAATACCCTTGAGATAACAAATTATTTTAAATGAAGTTGGTCAAAGGGACCAAAATTGAAACAAAAAGGCAAGTATAATGACCAAAATTGTAATTAGTTTGAAATAGGGACTATACTTGATAGTAGGTGTCAACCATAAGGACCAAAAATGTAATTTACTCATAAATTTATTTAAGAACTTTTTAAGTTATAAAATTTTAGGGTATGCATGTGCATACCTTGAATCATTTGAAAAGTAGATTACTTTTAATTAATAAAAAAATTATTTCTATGTAGTATGTACCATTGCAAATTAACCATCTTCCGAACCCTATAAATACGCTACTCCGGTGCTCTCTGTCGCATTCTATAACTGCCGTAGACCGGAAAAATACTCCTTGGATATTCTCCTTCTCCTTCTTCATATTTTCTCTCTCTAGATCTTCTCTCTCTGTGATTCTCATACCATGAAAGTGGACCAAGAAGTCAAACAAGAAGCAGGTGGTGGCATGTGCAGAGCCATCAAGTTCGTTGAACCGCTTCCCAAGCTCTCAACAATGGCTACCGGAAAGGTTGATGCTAACGGCGAAGAGCTATATCCTCCTGTTAACTTCTCCATGGTCGATTACGGCATCTACCGTTCCGGTTTCCCGGAGTCTGCCAACTTTTCATACCTTAAAGCCCTAGGCCTACGCTCTATTGTGTAAGTCGGTCATTGTTTACTCGTAAAACTGATTGAGTGTGCGATAACATCACAACTGCGAACTGAAAAAGTTATTACTTCTGAATTCTGATCCTTGATTTTTCAATCAATACATGTGCGTTGGAGGATAAATCATGTGTTGTTTGTATCACATTTATATGTTGAAAGGATTTTTAAAGTTTCGAGGGTTTTATGTTGTAGATATTTGTGTCCTGAAGCATATCCGGAGCATAACTTGGAGTTTTTGAGGTCTAATCGGATTCAGTTGCTTCAGTTTGGTATTGAAGGCACTAAGGTATGGATTGCTATCCTGTAATTGCTATATATATAATATAACGTTACTTTGATTTAGTTGATCTGAACTCTGAAGACTAACCGACAATTTCAAGTTCTTTATGATGATAAGTTGTTGTATTTGATCATGATATCGAGCTGGAATTATGAGATTCGTTCAGATCTGATGGTTTTCCTATCATGATTACTTCTTATTCTTCTAATGGTCATTCGCCTTTCAATTATTCCACGGATTTGAGATATTCTTCTTCTGATTCATCACATATGCTGTTGAAGGCGCAACATCCTGTGATTGTACCTTCGTTTATCGAACACTAGAATTATATTCCTTAAAAACACTACATATTACTATTATTATATGCTCATATATTTGGTCCTCACGAGTCAAGAGTCAAGATAATTGAATAACAATAGGCTAATTTTGGAATTGCCATATATGATGCTAGTAGAGTAACTACACATTGTATGTCTACACACTTCTTCTCTTTAGACTTCAGGCCCACTTTCAAAGTTTTATAAATCAGTATTAATAGTGTTGTTGGAGTGTAGCCGATTTCTCTTACAAGTTAAAGTATGTCTATTTAATTTGCTCGAAAAACACAGTTTTTTTTCATATAATTGTAGTGCCAGTTCATGAATCAAATTGGTAATGCTGAATCTGCCTCTTTAACACTTTCTAAAATATATATATATATACTTAATTAATGAAAAAGGTAAGCATGCTAGTAAAATATTAACCAAAATATACTTATATTAGTCACAAGAGGATGTCTCTGTTACAGCTTTACCAAATACCAACCGAAAACCTCTATCATGTTGTAGCTATTAGTAAGTTTTGGATCACTGAACACAAATCAGGAAAAAAAACACATATAGGTAATAAATCAAGGGGAGATTTATTGAATCATACAATGCCTTCAATGAGTTGCAAACCAGAAGGATTCCGATTGGATAACGTGTTTTGCATCCTGCTTCGCGAACAAAACCAAACCGTACGATTTTGAAAAGCATGCATATAGCAAATATGGTTATCTTATTTCTCCACCACCACCACCACTAGTCATTGCAGGCACCACCACCTGTCGTCACCGTCACCACCATTGACACCAACACTGCCTCCACCCCATTGACACCAACACCGCTTCCATCCTACCACCAATAATACATTCAATAAACTAAACAAACATTCAAATTCTTTTGACATATTCCATTCCAATTTCTGCCAACCAAACACATGGTCAAACTTGATTAACTTCCATTCCAATTCCTTTGGCAGATTCCAACAGATTCCATTCTGTGAACCAAACGCCACCTTAGTTGCTTGTTCTTTTGGTCTGTCATGTGCAATGGTTAAAGTTTCAAAACTTGCACTTTCTCCATTATATTGAAAGATACTAGGTTGTCTGGATGCTATGTTGTCCCAGCAGACCAAAGTATGTAAAGTTGCTTGGGACTTGAGGATTTCGTATTTTGTAAGTAGTGGTCAAATAAAACATAAAAAAGAAGTTACATGGCTAGTATCTCTATTAGAGCTCTAGTGAATTAGGAGTGAAAGCATAAGACCCTTACTAGATTTACTTGAAATCTTGAATTGGTCAATGTGTTGTGATTTAATTGTTTAATGCATACTCATCAATGCGTCCAGCAAGTATATGGTATATGGCATCTTGTTGTTTGAATATATGATGATTAAGACTAATGGATGTTGCATGACTCCAACTACATCACTAAGTTCGGTTTTCTTTTTTTAATCTTAGTATGCGTTCATTCTGTTACCTTTGTAACTGTTTTGTTCTTGTTTGTAGGATAGGACTTCAAATTGTAACTGAGTTGTGATTTAATTGTTATTAGTTCTCAAGTCTTATACTAATCTGTTATTTCCAAACCCCTAGTTTCCTATTGGTCCCAGTTTATGTAAGCTATCGTATCCTTTGCGCTTGTACACCTTGAAACATATATACCCTACATGTTATGTTTCTGGATATTAGTATGTAGTGATTTGCTAAGCACCAAATGTTTTGAATAGGTGAACATCACTAGTTTCGTATTTGTTCATGACTTCATTGACATGCTGGAGGATTGTGTAATCATCAAACATGGCAAGTTTATCAAGCCACACAAAATCACTTAATGTTATTCTAAGGATATATCTTGCAACTCTATCTTATTGGATTATATAAGTTATTTGCATTAAGCTTTATTGTGTATGCTCCTGCTATGCAAGCAAACCTAATAGAGTTACGAAACTCTAACGTCTAGTATATGCTGTTGAAATGTTTTTGTTTAAGCATGTAATCATTCGAGCACTATTCTGAATCTTTAGTACATTCAATGGCATTATCATGCAGGAACCTTTTGTTGAGATTCCCGAGGATACCATTCGAGAAGCGTTAAAAGTTGTCCTTGGTATATAATCTATTCTTATCATGGTATTTCTTCATGGATTTAGATGGATTTTTCTTATTCTTCTATCTGTTCTCTGCAGATGTAAGAAATCATCCTTTGTTGATTCATTGCAAAAGAGGAAAGGTATGTGTCATACTGCCCATATTTGTTTCTTTTCCGTCCCATTACCTATTTCTGGTTTCAACTTTGACAACAATATTCGTTGTTGCCCTTGCTTCAGCATCGGACTGGTTGTCTTGTGGGATGCTTAAGAAAAATGCAGAGATGGAGTCTACTTTCTATTTTTGACGAATACCAGAGGTTTGCAGCTGCTAAAGCCAGAGTCTCAGATCAGAGGTTTATGGAGCTGTTTGATGCATCTAGCTTGAAGAGGTAAAACCCATTTTGAGGAGCTACATGTCCTTTGGCTAGTGGCTATTTGGGTCAGAATAAACTGGAATAGGTGATGATTTCCGCGAATATATTTGGCATTCAGGATGATTTTTGCCGTTCCTTGAGGATTACATATAGATTTTTCTTACTGTTAGGACTTTGAGTCCTCTCTGCTCCCATTGCTATCCACTAGTTGATTCTATGCATTTGCTAAGATGTTTAATCATTGTAACCTATCGAAAGGAACCAACGTAACTTAATAAAAAGTATTTTTAGATAGATATGTTCTTCCATATGTATAGGCCATCAATGCAAATGCATAAACAATATTTTTCATCAGATCAGTAGGTTTGGTGATTTTCTTCTCATTCCCTATTCTTCTTGCTGACCTCAAACACTTGTAATTTAAGAAAGCCTGCATGAGCTTTGATGAACTTTTACGTTTTTAGGCCGTTGTTGAGCACTTCTATGAATATATTACTGAATTATGTGTCTCATGTAATTAGGAATGTTTTTGCAACCAGAGAGGCTTGACTCTGTGATTCTCCTCTATTTTGAGAAAAAAAAAACAAAGAACAATTATGGGAGTCATTGTACTATTCACTTGATTGAATTTCATATTAAATAGCTAGAATATATGTGTTTGATTCTCTATCTTGCCTTGAGTTTTTAGTTTAATATACATCTGCCTAAAACCATATTTTACGGGTTACATATGGGCCTAGTTCCACTTTGTGTTTTCTCTCTCTAGTTGCTTGCTAGCATAACTTAAGAGATCTTGGACAACTGTGTGAGAATACGTAGAACCCCATTAGATTACTTTCCAAAAGAGCCATTGAGGAGAGAAGGGAACTTCCAACACATGTTAAGAGAAATTATCCGAGTCTAACTGATGTATGACTCCAACAATTTGCAACATAACGTATGTTGATTGCCACCACCAGTTCTAATTTGCAAGCAGACAGATGAAACCTGCATGGATCTGTCTAATGGTGCATCGCATGGGTTCCATTTTGGTTGTGTACCTTCTTTTATGTTTCTGTCTTCTACGGATAGGATTAGTTAAGACAAGGCTTGTGGCGATAACGGAAGAGCAAGCAAATTAGTAGATTACTTGTAGTGAACGATGAGTGGATTGTGTTCAAATCTATATCGCAAGATAACAAGACCAATGTCATTAGGAATAAAATGCATTGCGGCTTCACTATAGCGGAGTCCCAAATAAAAGCAAAACTTCACTAACAAGTCCATGAATACATCAAAACCTGGATATTCTTCATTGTGAAGTACAATCTACCAAGTGAGAGTCAAAGCCCTCCTTTTTCCCTAATTAGACGATATGTTTACCATCATCTATTACTAACCAGACAATGATTGTATTTCTCTCTTTCACACACTTTTCACTATCCACCCGGGGTGGGGGTGGGTGGGGTGTCTTCATGGAAACAATCGTTTTTCTTTTTCGGGTAGAGGTCACTGGTCACGTCTACGTACATCAGGTTGACATTGCACCCTAGTGTAGAAACAACTATCAGGTAAGAAGTCGGTTATGTTTCTTGCACATTTCCCTTCAAAATCCTCATAGTTGTCGTTAAATCTAGACCTAATAGTTGTTTGGCAGTTGTTGAATGGTTTGGTGTAGGATGATTAAGTGGTCAGAATGATTAAGAGGCTCTTATGATATAGTGCAAAATGAAATATGGTTGTTTGGTGATTGTTCATAATGAAATTAGGGGGCTGAATGGTTAAGGGAGGCCCAAGATACAAAATCATTCAGAGGGTTTTAGAACCATTAAGAGGCAAACTTTTTTTTTGCCAAACAAGACCTAATCATTCAGAGGGTTTTAGAACCATTAATGACATCCTTAAGAAAGTATATGGCTTGTTATTAATTACTAATTGTACATGCAAGTTGTAAGAAATTTATGTTTAATATATATAAAAGGTTTTAATGTTGTTTATTCTGTATCTTGCTAAATAATATACCCTGAAACCCATGATTAGAGTCCATTTTGTACTGGAAACTAAAACCTATTACTTTCCAAAGTACTAAAGTTTTCTGCACAGATGCAACCAATATCCATGTAACTGTGTCTTCTGCTGCTTTCTAAAGCCTTTTTTACTTTATAAACATGCATAATTATAGCTGCTTTAAGTTGTGGACCTTCTGCCCTTTATTAAAAATAGAATTGCTAATGACTTCCTTGCAAGATTCTCTTCTATTTAATTCCTCTTGCAGAAAGCAATGGCGGCAGATCGTATATACGGCGGGGATTATTGCTTTTGCTAATGGAAGTTTACCATAATATATTTCATGATATTAGTAATGAGACCTTTATGGTCTGCTGATAGTGCTCATTGTGCATGTTACCTTTCCTTTTGTGAGTGCTTGCAGTTATCCTTCTGCAAGAGAATTGGTTTGGTCACTAAGGGTGCGTTTGGTACGCAGACAGGATAGAACAGAACATGACAGGACAGGACAGAACAATTGTTCAGCGTTTGGTAGACAGAACTAGACAGAACAGAACAGATAACATTAGATAAAATACAAATAAATAAAATTTAAATAATGAATAAAATATAAAATAGAATGTGTATTTGATGTTTTAGAAGATAATTAGATTATATTTTAAGGTTATATTGGTAAAACATAAGTCTGTTCCACCTTGTTCCAGCTTGTTCCATGGGGTAAGGGTGGAACAAGCTTGTTCCAGCTTGTTCCACTCTGTTCCTGTCTGTTCCACATAAAAGTCCTGCCAAACATGGGATAGTGATCTCTGTTCTGTTATGTTCTATCATATCCAGTGTACCAAACGCACCCTAAAAGTCCACCTAACAAGTTACTGAGGTAGAGTTTAAATTGGGACAAGTTTTTTTTATATAAAATCTATGACCTTCTAACAGAAGAATGACTATTCCATATACAAGAATGCATAGAAACTTGTCAGAAGATCATGGATTTAAAGAATAGTTGTCAGGAGGTTATTAAGCTAAATAACCCGTTTAAGTTATTGTCTATTTGTCTACAAAGCAAAGTTGAGCTTGTTGATATATCAATTGGATAACTAAAAGGTTCCTTCCATGATCACGAAATTTCTTCTTTATGTCTTCAAGTTTGGTCTCACTGAATACTTGTTCATTTAGAAGATCTTTATTCTGTTCTAGTTAATATTGACTCGAGATAAAACACAATTTGTTAACAGATCTTTCAAAGTTTTCTTGGTTCTACACTTTACCACTTGGCTATAATTATGCCACATTATGATGTGTTTTCAGATGGTAACAACAAAGTTGGACGGGCCCTTTGGTAGAATGACCTTCTGACAATTTTATTTTAAATCCATGACCATCTGACAGGTTTCAGAATGCTACTGCTTAAAAGAAGAATTTCACTTCTATATACAAGAACGCAAACCAAACTTGTCATAAGGTTATAATTTGCAAGCAGGATCACTTTTGGAGATCTTCTTTATAATGGTTTATGCAGATCCTTAGCAAGTTTCACAGGTCCAACTTTTATTATAGATTCACTAGTTATCTTGTGCCCTTTCGGTTATAGTTAAATCTTTGAAGAGATGTTATCATAATAGGGTAAGCCAAAGATAAAATAGTATTGTAAATGTGAAGGAGCAGGTAGACAATTGCACACCAAATATTATTGTATTTCAAAAAATTAATTGAACATTAGTACAACACTCTTTTGTCATTATGCTATATGTAGTAAGCACACTTTTCTATGGTAGAAGATATAACCAGCTAAAATTATTTTAAAAAAAACATATTTCTATAGATTGCTGACACCCCTTATAGAAATGAAAAATGGAAAAAAAGTATGTAAATTTCTATTTATTTCAAACATGATATTATCTAAGATGTTGCCACAGGACCCAAAGTGACATTGGCTTCCACTGCTTTCATGGCTTCAAACCTTGGCTCCTTTGCCTGAAACTTCAAGCCTGCATACAGTTTCATGTAATCATCAAAAACAAATTTTGGGTAAGATTGTTCTTTCTCTATTGGCTCCTTCTCCAACAATGCTGGTGCTGGATATATCACAGCATCATTTCCTGGATTGTAGAAAGATGCAATTGACATTCTTGCCCCATCTGTTTGAGCAATAACTCTGTGCATCACACTCTTGTACCTCCCGTTAGTAATCACCTGCAAATTCGATACGTAAACCACTCAGCTTTTTATTTTAAACAATCTTCCATTATTACCCTCCATGAGTTTATTTAGAATCCTTTTTGTAACAACCAGGAAAATCCCAAGTGGTGCTGACATGGATTTTCTTAATATGGACAGGGTTGATGATTACCTCAATTTGGTCACCAAGGTTGATGACGATGGAATGGCGCATCGGTGGAACATCGATCCATTCACCTTCCTTGAGAAGCTGGAGACCGCTGACTGTGTCATCTTGGAACAGCAAAATTATGCCCCCGGCATCAGTATGTGCTCTAAGACCCTTGATCAATTCAGGGGTGGGGCATGGTGGGTAGTTGCTAACTTTGGTCCCGAAATTCGGCCCCTTTGATCCATAGAAGGCTTTCTTCAAGTAACCTTTCTCCAATCCAAGATTCTCACACAACAAATCTAAAAGCTCCTCTGCTAAATTCTCTAGTTTACCAGCAAATTCCTTCATTAAAGTCCTGCATCATTATCCCACAAACACATAATCATTTCATGTTCATATCATCATATATTCTTATATATATATATATATATATATATATATATATATATATGCTATAACACCCATATAATATTTTCTTTTTGTTTACCTGTATTCATCCTCAAGATCAGGGATTTCAGAGATATTCGAGTTCGGGAGATGGCGCAAGAAGAAAGTGCTCTCCCAATCCATATCGGTAACTTCCGCCTTAACACCTTCTAATGCTTTGGCTGCCACCATTTCTTTGAACCTTTCCTCCATACACTTCTTGTAATGTTCCTTTGTCATTCTTTCCACTTTGTCCAATAACTCATGAGAAATCCCATGGTTCACCATCTAAACATACATAAAACATATAGACTGTTATATCCATCCTTAATCAAATCCAAAAATCAATGAATTTGAATGCATACATATATATATATATATAGAGAGAGAGAGAGTCATCTTCAAATGTAAACCATCATTTTCGTGTAAACCGTCGATTTCATAGGTTTTTTTGATTGAAATTTTTTATGGAATTGTTTATTTTGATGAAATTGTTTCATATCATTCATTTCTTGATGAATTTTTTTTATGAAATTTGTAGTTTCATAGGGTTTTTTCATTCTTATGAAACTGTTTCATACATTTTCGTTTTCACAAATGAAACTACAAATTTCGTAAAAAAAATTCATCAAGAAATGAATGATATGAAACAATTTCATCAAAATAAACAATTTCATAAAAAAAATTCATCAAAAAAAACTATGAAATCGAGGGTTTACACGAAAATGATGGTTTACATTTGAAGATCACTCTATGTATGTATATATATGTTTATAATAGTATAATATACCTCAAAGAATCCCCAGTTTTCACAAGCATCATTAATCTGCTCCATGATAGCTCCTCTCTCTTCACCATTCAGCTTCTCCATGTTGATCAAAGGGAAGTTTGCCATTTCTTTCTTTCTTTCTTAACTCTTTTGCTATGTCTGTTGTGTGTTTGTGAAGTTGTTTTTGATATTGAATGCAGAGAGTTGGTGGTACCATTTATAGGCAATTGAAAGGGCACAAAAGACAAACTGAACATGTAGCAGGAAACTTCGTGTAACCAAGATGCCAATATTGAGGTAAGAAAAGTAAGCTTGACTTATATGGGCCCTAAATTGTGTTCAAATTTACCACATTTTTGTGCTGATTGTAGATTTTCTCGAAAAGTTTA
This sequence comes from Saussurea involucrata, assembly GCA_033807775.1. NCBI lineage: Eukaryota > Viridiplantae > Streptophyta > Magnoliopsida > Asterales > Asteraceae > Saussurea > Saussurea involucrata. Next base: position 128,606,170 of record CM066324.1, on the reverse strand, counting down.
GATACCCAAGTCAATATAGAGTCTTGAGGTATTTATTTTTCAAGTCTGGGTAGGCATATTTAAGGACCCACTTTGGCATCTAGATAGTAAATTAAGGTTGCTAAAAGAGACTTAATTTTAAATATGGATTGCTATGAAAACGATATAGGAAATTGCCTCCTTCCTACTAACTAGCGATTGCTAGCATCTTTATCTTGCTTTATTCATTTGTTTAAATTTATGATGACTATTACCTCTTTTTAGGATGCATATGAGAACTTTAGCAAGTTTAGATTCCAACCCACTTCTCGGGCATCTCTAAGAGCAACTCCAACCATACTGCAAATATGATGATTTGCAATATGAAGGACTCCAATCATACTTCAAACTGCAAAAAAAAATGCAGGCCAAAAAAATTGAGTGAAAAGTCACCAAATTTGGTGATGTACTATTCACCCTGCAAAAATGTTTTGAGTGAAAAATCACCAAATTTGATGATTTGGTGTTTTTTTTGAAGTATGGTTGGAGTTGAATTTTTTTTTAGTGTTAAGGGTCCCATCAATTTTAGTGTTTTTGGTGCTATTTTTGATGTTATGGGTTGGAGTTGGTCTAATGGGGTAACACCAAATTCATAAAAAAATGGTATAAAATTTAGTGTAAACAGTAAATCTATTCCGGTGGGTAATATCAAATCTTACATCACCATGTAATATTCTATATATATATATAGGGTTGGGTTCACGTGAGACCAACCTGTTTTCGTGAGACCGTGAGACCAAGAAATTAACACTAAACCTTCACAGTGATTCATTGTGAAGGTAAGAAAAACATCAAACCTTCACAGCAAAACACTGTGAAGGTTTACCATCACAGTACCTTCACAGTTTTTTGCTGTGAAGGTTTAGTGTTAATTTTTTGGTCTCACGGTCTCACGAAAATAGTTTTGTCTCATATGATCTCAAATCTGTCTATCTATATATATATATATACATTTTTTTTCTATTGATGTAAAATTTGGTGCAAATGAATAGCGTTATACCAAATCTAGTGTTACTATTCATTACACTAAATTTGATGTAACATTGGTATATCCATTGAAGATGTCTTGCATTCCCACATGGTATTTTCTTATTTGATAATATAATTAAATAACCTAAGAATACAATGACGGTCTTATCTATTTTGCTATTTATTTATATTGATTGGCGGTTCTCATATGCATAAATCCTTAAATCATTAAAAAAATGAATCAAATTAAGAATATTTATAAAATATAATTTATATGTTTGATTAGCATAGTTTTCAACATTATTTGTGTTTGATTTATTTATTTCGCTTATGACTTGATAGCATATGATGCCCACCAAACATACCAATCAGACTTTATTTCTACGATATTTCCTTCTTCCTGCACCAAAAATATCTTGATATTTGAACCATTGATTTTTCCTTCAACCTATGGTGTTAACAGCCTAATTAACACATCTAGGAAATCCAATATCATGTGATGGATTTGTTATAGGGTAGTTTTGGAATTTCATTTTTTGCATAGTGTAACAACATCATATAAGAAATAAAGAGAGAGAGATCAGTAGGGGTAGTTTTGGAATTTTGATATATGTTGTTCCTCATGTAATCGTTTACCAACACAAAACACTAATCATTGGCAGCGGTCAAAGTCCCTACCTTAGCTTTACCATGTCGGTAAGAGAGATTTGGTGAATAGGTAAACAACCCCTAACCAGTCCGTTGCTGTGTGCTTGGGGCGTTACAAATGATATTAAGAGCTGATCCTTGTACCATCGGGATGGTGGGGCCCGATGGTGGACAATTCTCATCGAGCATGATAAGTCCTAAACGGGGTGTTTGACATCTTAGGCGAATCTCACAATCACCAACTACAAGAAGTATGCTAGGGTTGAAAACGTCAGAAACTATAAGTAGGAGGAATCTCTTTCACATGTCAAAAAAACCAAGCAGTTGGCAGAAACTTAAAAAAAAAAGGAGACAACAAGAATGTCTGTGCAAGTAATGGGTTGGGGAGTAGAAAATGTCCAAAATTGAGTGGAATAATCAATTATGTGGTCACAATGTAATTTGATTAAATAAGTGGTTCACAAAATATTTACAAAAAATGTCCTGATACATTGAAAAGAGGCCCTCATCCATCTGTTGGATTTATTGGAAGTTGAATTTAATCCAGTTTTCACATGCAATGTCTGTGATTAGATTTAGTGGAAGACAATATTTAAGTTAACATTTTGTTTGTTAAGGGGTTATTAAACTGCTTTTGAACATGGTCTTCACTTTGTGTTTTTGGTCTTATGCTCCATTGACATGTTCAAAAGCTAGCTACTGCCACTTCTGTCTGTGACATGCAGGTCTACACAACAAACACATATCCAAGAGGTCAATTCCTACTCATTTTTTTCCTTATTATTTCAAATAAATATAATATCTTTTTTAGTTTTATATAATTATTTTGTCGGCAATCATTATTTTAACTTAGGGCCCGTTTACAAAACGTTTACCTGGATAAGTGCTTACCAAGTCAAATTAGTTTACCGGATAAATATGGCAAAGACTAAGAATCTTACCCGGTAAGAGCGGAAGCAAGGACCGAGAGTCTTACCTGGTAAGTGAGTGTGACGGCTCTTACCACGGTTAGCGCTTACCGGCTAAATTGTTGCATACGATGCCATTTTGGTGGACTAAAATCTTACCCGGAAAGTAAGTGATAGTGTTGAATTTTACCGGTAAGCACTTACCCGGGTAAGTGATTAGGTAAACTGCCCCTTAGTAAACTTTATCTCTAAAGTCAGTATTAGTTAGATATGAACCATTAAATCTCCCTTTTTTCACTCTCTAAAAGGTCTTCAGAGATATTAAAAATGAATTGTTCTTTGTTTGATCCCAGTCAAGTCATATATTAAAAATGTCATTCAAGTATTATTTTTTATAGGGAAATTAATTAAAATACCCCAAGTTTGACCATCTCTTACTGAAATACCACAAATCTCTCCCAGTTTACAAAACTACCCTAAAAATCCGCGATGGGCCCCGCGATCGCGGGCCCAGGCCCACGTGGCAAACTGTTTCGGCCAAAAGCCCCGCGAAGCCCCCCAACTTTGCCCGCGTTGGCAAGTTTCGGGCAAAGTTGGGGGGCTTCGCGGGGCTTTTGGCCGAAACAGTTTGCCACGTGGGCCTGGGCCCGCGATCGCGGGGCCCATCGCGGATTTTTTGGGTAGTTTTGTAAACTGGGAGAGATTTGTGGTATTTCAGTAACTCGAAGTTGGACGGTATTTTAATTAATTCCCTTTTTTATAAATGATATGTAAATTTTTTCATCAAATGCATCATATTGCACTACTAATAAATTATTTGTGTTATATAAATACCAATTATTTTCTATTTGAATCTTGTATATAATTATTTGTACTTGAACATATATTTTAATATAAGCAAATTTATTTATTTTAATTTAATAATTAATATAACTAGAAAAAATTAAAAGAAATATAGGATCGTATATAGGTTTTTATACAGAAGCTCCCCAATGTCAGAAACGGTCTTGGATGTCCTGGTAAACTTACTTTTAACACAGTGTTTATACACGCATTAATTTTATATCTTATTCATTTAACAAACTATGTGAAGTTAAGGAATTAAATTCGTATACAGATCCAATAGTCAAGCAAAATTCACCTCAAAGGCCAAGGCTTATCGTTCTTTTTAGACATATTGAATGGTCTATATGCACATATATAGTCTCACAAAACTAGAGCTTAAGGGCTCAAGAAAGTCAAACCCCGCAAAAACCATCGAAGAAGTGGTGCCAAAAGAAAAACTATTGGTATATCTAGAGTTTATATAACCCTACTATGTTAAATATTAACTAACAATATATTTACGGACTTTAACTACAAATCAATTTTAGGTTGTGAATAAGGGGACAAAGAAGAACGTGTCACGTTTTTACGGATTATCCATGATGAATAATGTATCTATCAATGTAAATGTATATTAATTATCGTAAATGATGTACCAATTAATCATGGATTATGAATCGTGTATTATTCATCATGAATAATTCATGAATGTTCACCTTCGTTATTCATGATGAATGTGGACACCCAATGACACGTGTCATGCACTCCTTTGTCATTCTATTTACAACCTAAGGTCAGGTTTTCAATTGATCTCTCTCTCTCTCTCTCTCTCTCTATATAGGACGATAATCAAATGAGAACCTAAAATAGGTTGAGAATCGTGAAAACCAATCTAAGCCGTTAATTGATTTTAATATATGGACACTGGTATAGGGAAAAATAGGTTGAGAACCTATGAATGAATTTTTATGTTTTTAAAACCATATGATCAAAACCAAATGACGGCTTAGATCGGTTCTCACGGTTCTCAACCTATTTTTGGTTCTCACATGATTTAACCCCTATATATATATATATATATATATATATATATATATATATGTGTGTGTATATAACATTATTGTTTATTTATAGTTGTCATTTGACCATTGTTGATATTATTAATTCCATGTGACTAGAAATAAGTCAAAATAAAGAAACGTCTACAATCAACTATACAAATCTTTGAAGCAAAAGTAGTGGTTGTGGACCAAACATATCGTCTCTACCTACTAAAAATTGTTTATAATTTGGATTTTTCCACATTGTATTTACAATTAAGAAGAAAAATAAACATTTTTATTTATGTTATAAAATCTTAATATTTTGTAGACCAAAATCATTGAAAGTAGTATATATATATATATAGAGAGAGAGAGAGAGAGAGAGGGTTCAAACGAGAACGCTAACTATTTACGAGAATACGAGAACGACCGTCCATATACAAAATCACATGTGATTTTGTACTGCCTGGACACGCGCGGCCTAGACCGCGGCTCACAGGTCGCGTGGCAAAGCCGCATGATCACATGTGATTTTGTACGTGAATCACATGTGATTTTATATATGGACGGCCGTTCTCGTATTCTCGTAAATAGTTAGCGTTCTCATTTGAACATTTCTCTCTTTCTCCATGTATGTATATATATATAAAACAATAACTTGTTATAAAAACATATTTATGGTCGGTCATTAATGCATTATGATAATTATTTTGATATTATATTAATGGGACAAATAAATGGTTGAGAATTATTCATTATAATTAAATTTGACGTGTGCAACATGCTCTACAATTTTCTTGCTTTTTAATAATATTCGCTTGTTCTATGATTACAATTCATTATTGGTACTTGGAGGCCTAATTTTTTAGTTTCAAGGTATTTTTATGCCTAATTTCAAAAGTTCAAAGCCGATAAATTTGAATTCACATATTAAATTTGGTTTCATTTTCAAATTAAAACGAGTTTTGCAAGTGAATTTACATTAAAAATTCAAATTATAAGTGTAGAACTCATGTTTGATATTCAAATCAAACATGATATTAAATTTTATTTTATTTTCAAATTAAAACGAGTTTTGCAAGTGAATTTACATCAAAAATTCAAATTATAAGTGTAGAATTCCTGTTTGATATTCAAATCAAACACGATATTGTTGTTATAACAACAATAAGGGAGCGTTTGATACACTGGATAGGGTGGGACAAAATAGGACAGAACAATTTTGTACCATGTTTGGTATGTTTATATGTGGGACTAGCTGGAACTAACATGAACAAGCTTGGGACACGCCTGTCCACCCCTCCCCCTAGAACAAAATAGAACAATGCTTTTTGTACCAAAATACCCTTGAACTACCCTAATCATGTTTCACGCCTCCATCAACCAGATCGAACACACCTCCAATCTCCATCAACTAGATCGACTTCTCCAGGTATTGTTCTTCTTCCGATTTCCTCTTCTTCTTCTTTCGATTTCTCCTTCTTCTTCTTCCGATTTCTCCTTCTCTGGTTTTCCTTCTTCTTCTTCTGATTTCTCCTTCTGCGATTTTCCTTCTTCTTCTTCTAATTTCTCCTTCTGCGATTCTTCTTCTTCAGATTTCTTCTTCTTCGAGTTCCTTTTCTTCTTATTCTGCGTTTTTCGAGGGTTTTTTTCTCCATTGTTTTTCTTCTTCTACGATTTTTCTTCTTCTTCTTCTTCTTCTTATTACATCTGTGATTTCTTCTCTTCTTCGAGTTCTTCTCCACAGGTGCTGATACATCATCTCGTTTTATTCTTTTTTAAAGAAAAAGTCAGTAATACCTATCCAATGTCTTGTATTTATCACCAATGTCTTCCATCGATTCCTTGTTGAAAATGGTGAATCGTGATGGAGGTTTTAGACAAAAAAAGGTGTTTTCCTGATTATTGATGTACTAGACACTCATTTAATTTGGTTTCATGATTTTTGATACATTACCGTTGTTTAATTTCCATTGTATTTGTTTGTATTTATGTAATACCCCGGGTAAGTTCGTTAGTTAAATGTTAGTTCCGTTAAATTTTGTTAACTTTAAAATGTGAAGTTAAAGGTAAGTTTGGGTAGATTTATAAGTAAAGGGTGTATTTGGTCATTAATGAATAACTTAAGGACTAAAGTGGTAAATTGGATTAGATATTACCTTTAATGGATTTAGATATTTCCTAATTCAGTATTATCCAGAAAAATTCAGTGTGTAGTGTGTGTTTTGAGAGCAAGAAGGAGAAAAGAGGAGAAAGCTAGGTTAAGGCATTAATTGGGTACTTGGAAGTGAATTGAGGTATGTTTCCTTTGTAAATTATGTCTATAATTGCTAGTTAATAGTTTCTATAGGAGAATAATCATTTAATCTGGACCTGAGGTTAAAATCTGTCAAATATGGGCAAAAATTGGGTAAACCGACAGTAGTTTCCGGATAGAATGAAGGTATCCGGATAGATTTTTATGATGGTGTCCGGAAGTATTATAGTGGTATCCGGACAGGTCTTCTACCCGGTAAGTTCCTCTTTTCCATAAGTGACCGGGTATTATCCGGATTGTGATGTGTCCGGGTTGCGATGTTGTCCGGATAGTCCATGTTGTCCGGAAACGTCACGCTGTCCGGAAAAGTTGTGTTGTCCGGATAATTTGAGGTGTCCGGATACTTTTGCTGTTTGGCCAATATTGAGAGTTTAGATGCTGTCGGGTATCCAGTAACCTGTATTTTGTTAACCCTTAGATAAGGAATGAATGAGAACTGACTATTCTGTGGTCTTGACTTGAGTACGGGTTTGGGGGCAACATTTGAGGATTTGAGTTCTTTAGAGTTCTTCGCCTTAAGAAGACTTATGTGTTTTATGTGGTAAAGAGATATATGTATCTATTTGTTACAGATCCTGTGAATTCTGGGTAAAGGACTGAACCTGTTGAGAAAAGCTTGGAGAACGTTTTGATAAGACAAACATGTGAGTTTTACTTCAAAATTTTTTTAAACTGGAATACATATACGTGTAGATTGAAAAGGGTGATAGATAATGTGATTAGATGTTCATAAATGACAATATGATATATTGAGATATATATTGTATTTATATGTGCATTACACTACACGAGTATATGTTAGACGAAACTATAGTCGGCGGAGTTTGCTGTAGTTGTTGTACAGCGGTGTTGCTGTAGTTGTTGTACAGCGGTGTTGCTGTAGTTGTTGTACAGTGGATTAGTTGGCTCGCAACCAACTAACATGGCCAGGGGAAATGAGAATGAGAAAGAGGATGAGTTGAACACAGTGCACGAGTCTTGATTGGTATTTAATTACGTATGATATATGTGTGTTTATATAATGGATTTTATATAAATGGGTTTTATAATGATTGTGAAATGACAGGGATTTTCTCACTTAGGCCGCTAGGTCTAACCCTCATTTTGTTTTAAAAATATGTATTCCAGGTCGTGGATCAAGTAAGGGCAATTAAGAAGGATAGTCGTTGCTTAGCTTTTGGGAAGACTTGTGTTATGAAGGTCATGAAGTGTTTTTGTACTTATGACTTTGTTGTTAGTCATAATGTAAATTATTTAGTCAAAAAGTTTGTACTAAATTACTTATTATGTTTAGTAAGACTATGGGACCGAATATGAAATATGATGTATCTTTTGATGAAATTATGTTGTGAAATGTATGTTATTTGTATATATGGAAACCGGACGTTACAGATGGTATCAGAGCCCTAGTTTAAGGGATTTAGGTATTAGTATCTGTACCTAGACTTAAACTGCATGTGAAGTAGGATGTCCCTATTATTGTAGAACCTTGGGATGTTAAATATAAAAAGGTAGAAGGAACATCATGTAAGGTAATTTCGTTATTACACCTGGTCAGTGTAATTGTGATCTTACAGGTACATGTTTGAACTGGAATACCTTGTTATATGGGGTATGTGCTTATGTGTATATTAACCTTGTCTGAATCAACAGAATGGCAAGTGGTACTAGACAAACGAATCGGGAAGGAGGAGGAAACCCGAATAGAACAAACCCAACGGCCGGAGGAAGGGGAAGAGGGGGAGAAAGAGGTAGAGGTAGAACTGGAGGCAGAGTTCAGGGGCGCGACACGGAATCTGTTACAAGAGACGACTTAGCAGTGGAAATGGGAAGATTACAAGCCAATATCCAAGCTATGTTCAACCAAACTCATAATACTGAAACAGATAGACCAGATCCTTCACATGAAGAAGAGATGCCTATTACTTCTACTGTTGAACCAGTAATGAAAAAGTGTGATTATAAAATGTTTCTCAGTTGTAAGCCTCCTACTTACTCTGGAGAGATGGCTGAAGGAAATAGAAGCTATCTTCAAAACTAGTAAGTGTGCTGAGGAAGACAGAGTACTTTATGGAACCGCGATGTTGAAGGGCGATGCTTTATACTGGTGGGAAGCTCATATGTCATCAGGAGAGCCTGACATATACTCTACCTTCTCTTGGGAGGAATTTGTTATAGCTTTCAGGAAACAATTTTGTCCTCATGCAGCGATTAAACAATTGGAAGGGGAATTCATGAACTTACAGCAAGGAAACTTATCAGTTCGAGACTACACCGCTAGTTTTCTAGAAAAATCTCGTTTCGCAGAATACTACGTTGCCACGGAGGCAATGAAGACGGAAAGGTTTATCTTCGGGTTAAATTCAGATGTCAGAAAGCTAGTAACTGCAAAAGGACCCGTTACCTTCTCAGCCGCAGTAGATGCCGCGGAAGATGTGGAGCGGGATAATAGGAGGGATGCTGGTGATAAAGGTATGGGGAAGAGAAAGTGGGAAGGACCACAATATGACCCGAAGAAGTCCAGGTTTCAGAGATACGATAACCGCCCGCCGTTTCGACCAACAGAAAAACCTTGTTCGAAGTGCAACCATGTTCACCAAGGAAATTGTCAAGTTGACCCTCGGATTTGTTATAAGTGTGGGAAGACCGGGCATATTGCTAAAAATTGTCCAGTACCGCGTCTTTGTTTCTTGTGTAATTCTTCGGATCACATTCAGTCGGATTGTCCGCGGGGAAGAATACATCAGGGTGGTACATCAGGGAGACCAGCGGTTGTTAGACCAGTAGTGCTAAGACTAGAACCACCAAGAACAAGGGGTCGTACATTTCAGATGACAGCAAAAGAAGCGGAGGAAACTCCGGATGTGGTTACAGGTACATTTTTCATAAACTCTACACGTGCTAAAGTGTTATTTGACTCCGGTGCAAACCGATCGTTTGTGTCTCCTTCATTTGCTGCTTATATGCATTTAAACCCTAAAGTATTAGATCATGCTTTGATGGTAGATACGGCAAATGATAACCAGGTGACGGTTAAAGAGGTTTTTGATAAGTGTGTGATAAATATAGAGGGATGCGAAGTACCTATACAATTATTCCCTATAGCCTTGATTGAGTTTGATGTGGTAGTGGGAATGGATTGGTTAGCTGAGAATCAGGCTAACATAGTTTGTGATAAGAAAATAATTAATGTTGTCTTACCTGAGAGAGGACCGATAGTGATTTATGGTGATCGTAGCAATCATCAGTCTTGCCTTATATCTATGATAAAAGCCCGTAAGTGTGTTAATAAGGGTTGCCAGAGTTACTTAGCTTATGTGATAGATATTAAGCCAGAAAAGAATAAGTAGGAAGATATTCCGATTGTTAGTGAATTTCCTGAAGTGTTCCCTGAAGACTTGAATAGTCTTCCGCCCGTTAGGCAAGTAGAGTTTGGTATAAATCTGATTCCTGGAGCCACTCCTGTAGCCCGTGCACCATATCGTCTGGCACCTCCAGAGATGAAAGAGATGATGGCGCAACTACAAGACTTATCCGATAAAGGCTTCATCAGACCTAGTTCTTCGCTGTGGGGAGCACCAGTTTTGTTTGTGAAAAAGAAGGATGGTTCGATGAGGATGTGTATCGACTACCGGGAACTGAATAAGCACACGATCAAGAACAAGTATCCACTACCCAGAATTGATGACCTCTTCGATCAATTAGTTGGAGCTTGTTATTTCTCCAAGATTGATCTAAGGTCTGGTTACCATCAGCTGAAGGTGAAAGAAGAAGATGTTCTGAAAACTGCTTTTCACACAAGGTATGGTCATTATGAATTCTTAGTGATGCCGTTTGGATTGACGAACGCTCCAGCTGCTTTTATGGATTTGATGAATCGGGTATGTAAGTCGTATCTCGATAAATTTGTAATTGTATTTATCGATGATATACTTATCTATTCTCGATCCAAGGAAGAGCACGCGCAACATCTTCGTCTGATTCTGGAGTTACTAAAGAAAGAAAAGTTGTATGCTAAATTTTTGAAATGTGAATTCTGGCTACGAGAAGTTCAGTTTTTGGGGCATGTAGTTTCGGAGAAGGGCATTCAAGTTGATCCGATGAAAGTGGAAGCGATTGAAAAGTGGGAACCGCCGAGAACGCCAACCGAAGTACGTAGTTTTCTGGGTTTAGCCGGCTACTATCGAAAGTTTATAAAAGACTTCTCTCGTATCGCGACGCCTTTGACCAAACTGACTCAAAAGAATCTAAAGTTTGAATGGAAAGCAGAACAGGATGGAGCATTTCGGATATTGAAAGAGAAACTGTGCAGTGCGCCGATTTTGTCGCTACCTGAAGGTTCTGAAGACTTTGTTGTTTACAGTGATGCTTCTAAACTGGGATTGGGATGTGTACTTATGCAGCGTGGGAAAGTTATTGCTTATGCTTCTCGTCAACTAAAAGATCATGAACGACAGTATCCAACCCACGATATGGAACTTGCAGCAGTTGTTTTCGCGTTGAAGATTTGGAGACATTATCTTTATGGTTCCAAATGTCAAATTTATACTGATCATAAGAGTCTCCAACACCTCTTCGATCAGAAGGAACTAAATATGAGGCAAAGAAGATGGCTAGAACTGGTGAATGATTACGACTGTGAAATCCTTTATCATCCGGGAAAGGCAAACATGGTAGCTAATGCACTGAGTCATCAAGAAAGAAGCGGGACAATAAAAGCCATTGCACTACGAGCTGAACTCCTACCCAACATCTTTGACGAATTGTTGAAGTGTCAATTAGAAACCTATCAGGAAGAACATTTGAAATCAGAACGGTTAGTGGGGTTGTCAGCATTGCTAGTAAAAGATGACCGTGGGTTGTTGTGTCTGGGGAACAGAATTTGGGTGCCTCGTTTGGGTGGTTTACGTGATCGTGTACTACAAGAAGCTCATCAATCTCGACTCTCTATTCATCCAGGTACGAATAAGATGTATAAAGATCTAAAACAATTTTATTGGTGGCCGAGAATAAAAAGAAGCATTGCTCAGTATGTAGAAGGTTGTACTACTTGCAAGAAGGTGAAGATTGAACATCAGAAGCCGTTTGGGCAATTACAGCGTTTAGAAATACCGATATGGAAGTGGGATCAAATTACTACAGATTTCATCACGAAATTACCAAGAACTCCGAAAGGGTTTGATGCTATTTGGGTGATCGTTGACAGGTTGACCAAGTCTGCTCACTTCCTACCAATGAAAGAAACTGATTCGTTGGAACAATTAGCCAAGTTGTACATTGATGAAATAGTAACTCGACATGGAGTTCCAATCTCGATCATTTCTGATCGTGATAGTCGTTTTACTTCAAGATTCTGGAGAAGTTTTCAGAAGGAAATGGGGACGCAGATAAAACTAAGTACAGCCTATCATCCTCAAACTGACGGTCAGAGTGACCGAAAGATTCAGACCTTAGAAGATATGCTCCGGGCTTGTATTGTTGACTTTGGGGGATCATGGGATAAGCATTTACCGTTGATAGAATTTTCCTACAACAACAGTTACCATTCCAGCATACAAGCGGCACCGTTTGAAGTTCTGTATGGTAGAAAATGCCGAACGCCTCTGTGTTGGAACGAAGTGGGAGAGAAACAGTTAGCAGGGCCAGATATAGTTCAGTTAACCGCGGATAAGATTACTCAGATTTGGGAAAGATTGAAAAGGGCTCAAGACAGACAGAAAAGCTACGCCGACCGACGCCGAAAGCCGTTAGAATTCCAAGTTGGAGATTTTGTAATGTTAAAAGTCTCGCCTTGGAAAGGAGTCATCCGATTTGGGAAACAAGGTAAACTGAGCCCGAGGTACATTGGACCGTTTGCAATTACAGAAAGAATTGGTGAAGTAACCTACAGGTTAGATCTTCCGCCAAAGTTAAGCAGAATCCACAATGCGTTCCACGTATCCAATTTCCGAAAGTGTTTGGTTACGCCAGATCAGGCAATGTCTCTACCCGAAATACAGGTTGATGAAAAGTTGAATTATGTAGAAGAACCAGAAGCCATTGTTGACCACAAAGTTAAAGTGTTGCGGAACAAAGTAATCAGACAAGTGAAAGTTCAGTGGAGACATCATAGGGGTCAGGATGCTACTTGGGAATCGGAGTCAGAAATGAGAACTAAATACCCGTACCTTTTTGCCTAACCAAATTCCGGGACGGAATTCTTTTAAGGGGAGATGATGTAATACCCCGGGTAAGTTCGTTAGTTAAATGTTAGTTCCGTTAAATTTTGTTAACTTTAAAATGTGAAGTTAAAGGTAAGTTTGGGTAGATTTATAAGTAAATGGTGTATTTGGTCATTAATGAATAACTTAAGGACTAAAGTGGTAAATTGGATTAGATATTACCCTTAATGGATTTAGATATTTTCTAATTCAGTATTATCCAGAAAAATTCAGTGTGTAGTGTGTGTTTTGAGAGCAAGAAGGAGAAAAGAGGAGAAAGCTAGGTTAAGGCATCAATTGGGTACTTGGAAGTGAATTGAGGTATGTTTCCTTTGTAAATTATGTCTATAATTGCTAGTTAATAGTTTCTATCGGAGTAGAATCATTTAATCTGGGCCTGAGGTTAAAATCTGTCAAATCTGGGCAAAAATTGGGTAAACCGACAGTAGTTTCCGGATAGAATGAAGGTATTCGGATAGATTTTTATGATGGTGTCCGGAAGTATTATAGTGGTATCCGGACAGGTCTTCTACCCGGTAAGTTCCTCTTTTCCATAAGTGTCCGGGTATTATCCGGATTGTGATGTGTCCGGGTTGCGATGTTGTCCGGATAGTCCATGTTGTCCGGAAACGTCACGCTGTCCGGAAAAGTTGTGTTGTCCGGATAATTTGAGGTGTCCGGATACTTTTGCTGTTTGGCCAATATTGAGAGTTTAGATGCTGTCGGGTATCCAGTAACCTGTATTTTGTTAACCCTTAGATAAGGAATGAATGAGAACTGACTATTCTGTGGTCTTGACTTGAGTACGGGTTTGGGGGCAACATTTGAGGATTTGAGTTCTTTAGAGTTCTTCGCCTTAAGAAGACTTATGTGTTTTATGTGGTAAAGAGATATATGTATCTATTTGTTACAGATCCTGTGAATTCTGGGTAAAGGACTGAACCTGTTGAGAAAAGCTTGGAGAACGTTTTGATAAGACAAACAGGTGAGTTTTACTTCAAAATGTTTTTAAACTGGAATACATATACGTGTAGATTGAAAAGGGTGATAGATAATGTGATTAGATGTTCATAAATGACAATATGATATATTGAGATATATATTGTATTTATATGTGCATTACACTACACGAGTATATGTTAGACGAAACTATAGTCAGCGGAGTTTGTTGTAGTTGTTGTACAGCGGTGTTGCTGTAGTTGTTGTACAGTGGATTAGTTGGCTCGCAACCAACTAACATGGCCAGGGGAAATGAGAAGGAGAAAGAGGATGAGTTGAACACAGCACACGAGTCTTGATTGGTATTTAATTACGTATGATATATGGGTGTTTATATAAAGGATTTTATATAAATGGGTTTTATAATGATTGTGAAATGACAGGGATTTTCTCACTTAGACCGCTGGGTCTAACCCTCATTTTGTTTTAAAAATATGTATTCCAGGTCGTGGATCAAGTAAGGGCAATTAAGAAGGATAGTCGTTGCTTAGCTTTTGGGAAGACTTGTGTTATGAAGATCATGAAGTGTTTTTGTACTTATGACTTTGTTGTTAGTCATAATGTAAATTATTTAGTCAAAAAGTTTGTACTGAATTACTTATTATGTTTAGTAAGACTATGGGACCGAATATGAAATATGATGTATCTTTTGATGAAATTATGTTGTGAAATGTATGTTATTTGTATATATGGAAATCGGGACGTTACAATTTACCTGTGAATTCTCTGTAAACCAACAACTTTGGTCTATTCACCTGGATTTGGATGTGGGTTGTAGCATGTTAAATTTGTTGTTTTATGTCATCTTGCATTGATAATTGTTTCAATTTAAAGTAGGCATTGTTTCTCATGGTCAAAACTCAAAACAACAATATTGTTGCTTTGTGGTCAAAATAGATATGTGATGCAATGTAAGTTAGTTTTATATAACCAAATCATGTAAATAAGTTTTATGTTTTGAGAAATAAGTTATATGAAGTAAATTAGTTTCATTTAGATTGATTATTTGGTGGAAAAAATACTAAATAGTTTACTAGGGGCAAATTGGTCATTTAGCCAGTCCTGTCTTACCAAATGCTGAACACTTCTTCTGTCCTGTCATGTTCTGTCTTGTCCTGTTCTATCATGTCTGCGTACCAAACGCACCCTAAAAGCTTTTGTGAAGTTGTACAAACAACATGACTATTTTCAGCATTATATATATGGTCAGGTTCGGGAAACCCTTAGAAATTAGAAAATTGAGGAACATTCAGGTAGCTCTTCATCTAGACGACATTCATTTGTGCATACAAGTAATTTGTAACATGCACAAGTACATATACCAAAAAGAACTTAATTTACCGTCCAGATGAAGGGTCACCAGGATGTTTCTTTTCCAAATTTTTTAGGTTTCTCCCTGAACCTCTCTCTCTCTCTCTCTCTCTCTCTCTTTATATATATATACTGTAATAATCGTGTCCTTTTGTGAATAAATATTAATTTTGGGGTGTAAAGTGTAAAAAGGGAAAAGTTTGGTGTGCTTGTGGGAGGGTATAAATGGGTGTAAAACCCTAGGGATTCTAAATCTCCTCAAGAAACAATGTGTGCGGCTGAGGTGCGATTGTGGGTGCAAAATCAAGAATCAAAACAATTCAGAGTTCTTCAAATTGGGTGTGTGAGGAATCATCTTGCAAGGTAACCATCATCTTTTGCTTATTATTATTGTAATCAGGAGTCTAGAATGTAAGGGTTTGAAGTTTTTTATCTCTTGGTAAGAACAGAAATGGGGTCTGGGTGTTTTTCTAAATGGATTTAATGTAAGGAATCGAATGAATTAGCTCACTAAATCGGCTGGTAATGGTGTCTCCTCAATCCTAATTGTTTAACATCAAATTTGGTACTGTGTGGGATAGTCGATTTAGACGTTTGGGATTTTCGTAGTTCGATAACGAAAAACCCGGAAGCCGGGACTCGCAGAGTTCGGAACTGTTTGTGAATCCGGAAGGGTTACCCGGAGTTGAGGGAGTCCGGAACTGCTTGGGAATCCGGAAGGGTTACCAGGAGTTGTGGAGTCCGAAACTGTTTGTGAATCCGGAAGGGTTACCCGGAGTTGAGGGAGTCCGGAACTGCTTGGGAATCCGGAAGGGTTACCGGAGTTGAGAGAGTCCGGAACATTTTTAGGTCCCGGAATCCAGAATCCGGAAAGGATCCGGATGCGTACCGGAATCCGGATGGATCCAGAAAGTGTTGTAATCTGGAAGTGGAATCCGGAACCCGGGTATTTCGACCGGGACTTTCATGTTAGTAGAATTTGAGTGTGTCAGAGACTTATCTGGTATTGTGTGTTGGGTTCAAATGTAGGTGTGAGTAGAGATAATCGGTTGCGAGTAAGAATTCCTAGCAAGGACTTCAGGTGAGTTTTTCTAAACCAAAGCATGATGGTACTTGTTTGTTTACTTGTACATGAATACGTTGTATTGTGTGGTTGCATATGGTTTATTTATGCATAATCTAAAATTGATGGTGTGATGTATATGGGGAGTGTGTCCCATATGGATTATTTGAACGGACATGGTCTGTTTCCAAGGGCGGGTGTGGGTCCTAGATCAAGTCACACGTGTGTGTGACAAGGCAGGAATTTCAGTTATATGTCGGTGGATGTTGATTTGCAAACTAATTATTGCTTAATGTTTTCGCAAACTCTCTCAAATATTATTTGCGGTGTGAATGTTACCTGAGGGATCTCACTAGACATTGTGGTCTAACCCTCGCATTTTCAAAACTGAAACCCTTTTTCAGGTAAGCAGGTTAGAGAGAGCTCAGCTAGTGGGAAGGAGAAGATGTGAGCGCGGGCGTACATTAGTGGCACTAGAGGACTTTCCCTTTTACAGCTAATAGTTAAATGTTCTCAGTTGTGATTAGGGTTTATTCCATGAACCCAAGTTTTGAATTTTGACATTGTAAGATTGTGGGCCATGTTTGGCAGTTATTTTTAAATATGATGCCTTGTTTTGGCTAGTTTTGGTGTGGGTTGTTACAGTTGGTATCAGAGCGCTAGTTTAAGAGATTTAGGTGACCGGATGGGCCTAAACTTAAACTGTAGGACTAGGGAGTACAACTGAGAAAGTAGGAAGACCTTGGAAGACCTCACTGGGAAACGCGAATAATAGGGTGGTGAGAACTATCATGTAAGGTAAGTTCGGGATTACACCTGGCAAGTGTAATTGTGAATTTACTTGTGCATGATGGTGCTTATTCTTGCCTTGTTATTTTGGGATCGTTGTTAAGCTATGTTATTGTGTGGTGTTTCAGTATTCGAGAATGTCAGAGCGAAGTTTGAGAAGTAGATCTGTGCCAGTTGTGGGCACTGTGCCAGTTGCGGGAGAAATCCGCGTGGAGGAGATTCTGGAGGATGGACCAGTGAATCCTCTGAGGCAGACGGCTACCCGCGGAAGGGGCGGAGGCCGCGACGGGGTCGAGGAAGGGCACCCCGACGAGCTGCCACTCAGGCAGTAGGAACTGGTGTGGTGACACGAGGTGGGAAGAAAGCGTCGACCGTCCGTCGGGCTAAGAGTGCGGGAGCACCGGAGGTGCGCGATTCGACCCAAACCGAGAGCACCACTTCGGTGAGGGGGAGTCAGTCAAAGAGCCCGAGGCAAAACCATAACCAGGCTTTGTGACTGAAGAGAAATTCACCGCTGAGATGGGCAGACTGCAAGAAACTTTGCAAGCATTATTGAAGAAGCATCGAATTGGGTCTACATCGGAGGGGCAGACTACTATTGGGAATGCGACTAAGACGGAAGCATCTAGATTACCTACAACTGAAATGAGAGATCACTCCCAAGTGACCCCGTTTGTGGCAGGAGAGTCAAAGACAGTAAAGGGGTGTACCTTCAAAACCTTCGTGTCCTGCAAGCCTCCATCTTTCAGTGGGGAACGTAATCTGGTATTGGCGATGAGATGGGTCTGTGAGATGGAGTTGGCGTTCGACACGAGCAAGTGTGCTGAAGGAGATAAAGTATTGTTTGCTATGTCAATGCTGAAGGCAGACGCCATATTTTGGTGGGATGTTGAGACAGGAGGTAAGGGTTCAGAAGTGGCAAAGACAACATCATGGGAAACGTTCACTAGAAGGTTTAAGGCACAGTTTTGCCCGTTGGTGGCGATAAAGAAATTGGAAGAAGAGTTTCTGGAGCTTGAGCAGGGGTCGATGACCATGCAGGAATACACCTCTAAGTTCATCGAGAAGGCACAATTTGCTGAGGTATATGTGCCTACTGAGGAGAGACGCGTTGAAAGGAATGTTTGGGGGCTGAAGAGCAGTATAAGGGAACTGGTGCAGAATCGTGGCCCCGCAACATTTCAGGCGGCGGTCGACATAGCAGAGCTAACTGAGAAAGAAAAGAACCGACAGTTGTCGGAAAGGAGTGTGGATAAGAGAAAGTGGGATGGACCCGTTCGGGACGCGAAGAGGCCTAAGGTCTCTAAACCCGAGCTGCGGGTGGGACCGAGGTTTGGTGATAGACCATGTGGGAAGTGTAACAGGGTGCATCGTGGAGAGTGTTTCTTTGAACCTGATGGTTGTTATAAGTGTGGGAAACTGGGGCACCTGGCGCGAAAGTGTCCTAACCCGAGAGCGTGTTATTTGTGTGGTTCTCCAGATCATATCAAACCTGATTGCCCGCAGTTGAGAAAGGGATCTTCGGGTGGTTCTGGTGGAAGTCAAGGAGGAAGGGGTGGAGAGAGGAAAGCGGAACCAGCTCGAGCGAGAGCTAGAGCTTTCCACATGTCGGTGGAGGAGGCGATTGATGTGCCAGGCGTGGTAACAAGTACATTTCTTGTTAATTTGAAACTTGCTAAAGTGTTGTTTGATTCGGGTGCAAACCGTTCGTTTGTATCGCCGGTCTTTGCTCGGTGTCTGCATGTGATACCTAAGCGGTTAGAGTGTGGTTTCGAAGTAGAGATTGCAGACGATAGTCGTGTCTTGGTGGGGGAAGTGTATGAGGGGTGTAGTATCGAAGTAGAGGGTCACACTTTTCTTTTGCGTTTATATCCGATGGGTATGGGAGAGTTTGACATTGTGGTGGGGATGGATTGGTTGGCTAGTAATAGTGCTAGCATTGTGTGCAATAAGAAGATGATTCGTATCGCGTTGCCAGATAAGTCTGAGGTAGTAATCTATGGGGATAGGTGTGAGCGTAAGTCCTGCCTTATCTCGGTGATGAAGGCGAGGCGTTGTTTGGAGAAGGGGTGTCAGGGGTTTCTAGCGTATGTGTTAGACGCTAAGAAAGATAAGAAGGGAATAGAAGATGTTCCTGTGGTGAGTGAGTTCCCGGAGGTATTTCCGGATGACCTGGCGGGTTTACCCCCGGATCGTCAGGTCGAGTTTAGAATTGAATTGATGCCTGGCACGACACCGATAGCGCGTGCGCGATATCGGTTGGCACCGGCGGAGATAAAGGAAATGATGACACAGTTGCAGGAGTTGTTGGATAAGGGATTCATACGCCCTAGTTCATCACCCTGGGGAGCGCCGGTACTTTTTGTCAAGAAGAAAGATGGATCGATGCGGGTGTGCATTGATTATCGCGAACTTAACAAGGTGACGGTCAAGAACAAGTACCCGCTTCAGAGGATCGACGGTCTGTTTGACCAGTTGCAAGGGGCGAATTTCTTCTCGAAGATAGATTTGAGGTCTAGTTATCACCAGTTGAAGGTAAGGGAAGAAGATGTGCCGAAGACGGCTTTTCACACGAGGTACGGGCATTACGAGTTTCTAGTCATGCCCTTTGGGTTGACTAATTCTCCGGCGGTATTCATGGATTTAATGAATCGGGTGTGTAGTGTGATGTTAGATAAGTGTGTGATTGTGTTCATCGACGACATACTCATCTATTCCCGATCTCGGAGTGAGCACGAAGAGCATATTCGCTTAGTGTTAGAATTGTTACGGCGAGAGAAGTTGTTTGCAAAGTTCTCTAAGTGCGAGTTCTGGCTTAGGGAAGTCCAATTCTTAGGACACGTGGTGTCGGGAGAAGGTATCAAGGTGGACCCGGCCAAGGTAGAGGCCATTAGAGTATGGGAACCCCCGAGATCACCATCTGAGGTGAGAAGCTTCCTTGGTTTAGCGGGCTACTATCGGAAGTTCATCCAGGACTTTTCTCGGATAGCTACTCCGTTGACTGCTTTGACTAAGAAGAGTGCTAAGTTCGAATGGACGGAGGTTCAAGAAGAAGCGTTCAGTCAATTGAAAGACAAGTTAAGTAGTGCCCCGGTTTTATCTTTGCCTAATGGGACAGAGGGATTTGTAATCTACAGTGATGCGTCCAAGCTGGGGCTAGGGTGTGTATTGATGCAAGGCGGAAAGGTGATCGCCTATGCATCCTGTCAGTTGAAAGAGCACGAGAAAATTACCCTACGCACGACATGGAGTTAGCGGTGGTGGTTTTCGCACTAAAAATATGGAGACATTATCTTTATGGAGTTAAGTGTCAGATCTATTCCGGCCATAAAAGCCTTAAGCACTTGTTTGATCAGAAGGAGCTGAATATGAGACAGCGTCGTTGGGTGGAGTTGTTAAGTGACTATGATTGTGAGATCCTTTACCATTTGGGTAAAGCGATCGTCGTGGCCGACGCTCTGAGTCAGAAGGAAAGAAGAGAGCCAACTAAAGTGGTGGCCTTTCGAGTTGACGTAATTCCCAACCTGTTGGACGAGATCAAGAGGTTTCAAAAGGAAGCTCTGGTAGAGGAAAGTGGAAAAGTGAGAGGATGGTCGGCTATGTGACATCCTTGGAGCGTAGCGGGAATGGTGTGAGGTGTTTGGGGAACCGAGTGTGGGTTCCTAAATTGGGAGGTCTACGAGGACGAATTTTGGAGAAAGTGCACAAGTCGCGATATTCGGTACACCCGGGAACCAATAAGATGTACCGAGACCTAAGGCAAATGTATAGGTGGTCGGGATTGAAGAAGGACGTCGTGTACTTTGTGGAGCGGTGTGTGACCTGTCTGAAGGTCAAGGACGAACATCAAAGACCGTACGGGGAGATGCAACCCTTAGAGATACCGGTGTAGAAGTGGGACTGTATCACGATGGACTTTGTCACGAAACTTCCAAAGACCCCGAAGGGGCACGATGCCATATGGGTGATAGTTGACTGTCTCACCAAGTCGGCTCACTTTCTACCCATTCGGGAGAGCGATTCGTTAGAAAAGTTGGCGAAGTTGTATGTCAATGAAATAGTGACGAGGCATGGAGTGCCGTCGTCCATTGTCTCTGATCGTGATAGTCGCTTCACGTCGTCTTTTTTGAGGAGTCTGCAAAGGGAGTTAGGCACGCAGCTTTGTTTGAGCACCGCATATCACCCTTAGACGGATACAAAGCGAGAGGACTATACAGACCTTGGAGGATATGTTGTGTGCTTGTGTGATAGACTTCAAGGGCTCGTGGGGATCTCACCTACCATTGATCGAGTTCTCGTATAACAATAGTTATCACGCCAGTCTTCAAGCAGTGCCATTTGAAGTGTTGTATGGGCGTAAGTGTAGAACGCCGTTGTGTTGGAATGAGGTGGGAGAGAAACAGTTGGCAGGACCGGAAATCGTGTAGTTAAATGCCGATAAGATTAGTGTGATCAGGGAGAAGTTGAAGGTAGCTTAGGACCGTCAAAAGGCGTACGCGAATAAAAGAAGAAAACCGATTGAGTTCATGGTAGGGGATAGAGTGGTGCTCAAAGTATCGCCATGGAAGGGTGTCGTCCGGTTTGGGAAAAGAAGGAAGCTAAGGCCTAGATATGTTGGGCCATTCGCTATCACCGAGCGTGTGGGTGAAGTGGCGTATAAGTTGGAGTTGCCTGAGGGGCTTCGGGGAGTTCATTCGACCTTTCATGTGTCGAATTTGAGGAAGTGTCTGGTCGAAGAAAGCATGGCAGTGCCGTTGGAAGACATTCGTGTGGATGAGAAGTCAAGTTATGTAGAGGAACCGTTGGCGATCGTAGATCGCAAAGTCCGGAAGACGAGGAATAAGGAAATCTCGTTAGTGAAAGTTCAGTGGCGCTTTCATAAGGGGCAAGAAGCAACGTAGGAGGCGGAATCAGAGATGATGGCCCGTTTCCCTCGATTGTTCGAAAATGGAATTCCGAGGACGGAATTCTTTTGAGGGGAGGATGATGTAATAACCGTGTCCTTTTGTGAATAACTATTAATTTTGGGGTGTAAAGTGTAAAAATGGGAAAAGTTTGGTGTGCTTGTGGGAGGGTATAAATGGGTGTAAAACCCTAGGGATTCTAAATCTCCTCAAGAAACACTGTGTGCGGCTGAGGTGCGATCGTGGGTGCAAAATCAAGAATCAAAACAATTCAGAGTTCTTCAAATTGGGTGTGTGTGGAATCATCTTGCAAGGTAACCATCATCTCTTGCTTATTATTATTGTAATCAGGAGTCTAGAATGTAGGGGTTTGAAGTTTTGTTATCTCTTGGTAAGAACAGAAATGGGGTCTGGGTGTTTTTCTAAATGGATTTAATTTAAGGAATCGGATGAATTAACTCACTAAATCGGCTGGTAATGGTGTCTCCTTAATCCTAATAGTTTAACATCAAATTTGGTACTGTGTGGGATAGTCAATTTAGACGTTTGGGATTTTCGTAGTTCGATAAGGAAAAACCCAGAAGCCGGGACTCGCAGAGTCCGGAACTGTTTGTGAATCCGGGAGGGTTACCCGGAGTTGAGGGAGTCCAAAACTGCTTGGGAATCCGGAAGGGTTACCCGGAGTTGAGGAGTCCGGAACTGTTTGTGAATCCGGAAGGGTTACCCGGAGTTGAGGGAGTCCGGAACTGCTTGGGAATCCGGAATTTCAAACTAATTATATGTCAGTTATATGTCGGTGGATGTTGATTTGCAAACTAATTATAGCTTAATGTTTTCGCAAACTCTCTCAAATATTATTTGCGATGTGAATGTTACCTGAGGGATCTCACTAGACCTTGTGGTCTAACCCTCGCATTTTCAAAACTGAAACCCTTTTTCCGGTAAGCAGGTTATAGAGAGCTCAGCTAGTGGGAATGAGAAGATGTGAGCGCGGGCGTACATTAGTGGCACAAGAGGACTTTCCCTTTTACAGTTAATAGTTAAATGTTCTCAGTTGTAATTAAGGTTTATTCCGTGAACCCAAGTTTTGAATTTTGACACTGTGAGATTGTAGGCCATGTTTGGCAGTTATTTTTAAATATGATGCCTTGTTTTGGCTAGTTTTGGTGTGGGTTGTTACACACACACACACACATACACACACACACACACAGAGAAAGAGAGATGGGTTCAGGGAAGAACCCCAAAAATGAAAAACTAAGGAATACTGTAACAACCTGTAACACCTTAGGCATATCCCACATCGGCCGTGGACAGGAGAGATGCTGGGTATATTAGTAAACCTTGGCCTTACCAGACACAACGCGTTTTGGGGCCACAAGCATGCGGGTTCCTTGGGAACTCTGTGGTTAAGCGTGCTTGGGTGGGAGTAGTACCAGGATGGGTGACCTCCTGGGAAGTCCTTGCGAAGTCCTTGCCAGGTCGCCAAGAACAAAGCCGTGAGCCAGTGGGGCAAAGCGGACAATATTGTGTCGTGGTAAGCGGGGTGTTACAAATGGTATCAGAGCCACTCCTGTGCCGTTCGGGATGGTGGGGCAAACCTCATCGAGGACGATGAGTCCCTGAGGGGGGGTGTGTGTAACACCTTAGGCATATCCCACATCGGCCGTGGACAGGAGAGATGCTGGGTATATTAGTAAACCTTGGCCTTACCAGACACAACGCGTTTTGGGGCCACAAGCATGCGGGTTCCTTGGGAACTCTGTGGTTAAGCGTGCTTGGGTGGGAGTAGTACCAGGATGGGTGACCTCCTGGGAAGTCCTTGCGAAGTCCTTGCCAGGTCGCCAAGAACAAAGCCGTGAGCCAGTGGGGCAAAGCGGACAATATTGTGTCGTGGTAAGCGGGGTGTTACACAACCCAACTCAACCAATAAAGCATAGCGACATTAAAATAAATAACTTGCCGAAACGGCCTCAAAATACCATCCCAAACATACGAGTACAACACAAGGTTTGCGGAAACAACCTATTACACAACTGAGATTTCTAAGGACTATGCTTGACATGTTAAATATAACGGCTTCCTTTTAGCCCAAAGCTTCACGCTCGCGTTTTCTCTTTGCCCTTACTAGAGCCTTCTACTAAGTGCTTACCTGAAAATGGTTTAGTTTTTGGAAATGCGAGGGTTAGACCATGAGGTGTAGTGAGTTCCCTCTAAAAACAAACATCTGCACCACATAAAACATTTTAAACAGTTTATAAGCATTTATAAACAATTCTCAACTATAAAACATTCAAACTTTCAAACACAAGTACTACACATGTAAATGGCACACTGAAGTCACGCACACCTGTGACAACGTGTCAGTCTCACACTGCCTTAACTGGAACACACCCTCCATGGCATAAACGGGACCCCCCCCCCCCCCCCGGTATGAGCACTAGCGGGACACCCTCCATTTCCGGATACCACGTCCGGATACCTCATTTCCGGATTTCAAACTTACCCGGACACTAGCGATTTTCCGGATAATCGCATTGTGTGATTAGAAAACCCCTTTTAAGTTTAATCCCCAAACCCAAACGGTTTCAAGCCTTCAAAATCAATAGGTTTTCATCCAAACCACTTTCATATCATTAATTAAGCATCCATAAACCCATTTCTATCAAAATCCCACCATCGATTAACCCCATTTGTTCTAAAACCTTTTAAGCATGAAATTCCACCAGAATCAGTAATAAGAGTTAGAGAATTTGAGGTTACCTTAAAGTATATTGATGTAGAGATCACATCCAATCCAGCACCCTTCTCGATTCCTTGAAATTGCACTCTGATCAATCTTCCAAAATCTCTCTGCTCTCTCCCCAACCTCCATTTTCACTAACAAGATGAAAATAGGGTTTCAGTGTCTTTTATTACTTTTCTTCATTGCAAAATGGTCCATTTCTTTTATTTGCACTTGAACTTGAGTTTCCATCAAAATTCCACTTCCTTTACGATAAGATCCCGGTTATTACAAATACCGTGATAATCATTTATCTTAACGGTATGCACACGTGCATACAAGTAATTGCTATTGTTTTTTATGCATGTATGCATATTATGCACTCATGCATATCATAAAAATTGCTTACAAATTACTTATATGCACATGTGCATACCGCTCAGATAAACGGCTAACATGGTGTTCCTCATTTTTTTTATTTTTTTGTTGGTTTTCCCCTGAACACCTCTCTCTCTCTCTCTCTCTCTCTCTCTCTCTCTCTCTATATATATATATATATATATATATATATATATATATATATATCTGTGTGTGTGTGTAGAGTTCGGGGGAACCCCCCCCCCCCCAAAAAAAAAAAACTAAGAAACACTATGTTAACCGTTAATCTGGATGCACATTAGGATGTTGATTTTACTTGAGAAGCGTGTGAAATGTGTATCAATCGTTGGATACACATTAGAATGAGATGCATTGAGATAAGATGCATCGTATCAAGCGCGATTCATGGGTTAAGGTGAAGAAGATAATAAAGGATCTGGACCCTTGATCACTTATAATCTCACCCTCAGTCATGAATATGATCTTGATGAATCTCATCTTCTTAATGTGCATTTGAAAGTAAAAATATCTTTTTAATTTTTTATACATCTCACCATAACTTTCATTCTCAATAGAACTCAACCCTAATCTATATATCATCATAATTTAAAAACACTATATGTTAGGTCAGTGGCGGACCTAGCTTGAAGGATACGGTGGCACGTGCCACCGTATCGTTCTTCCGGCGAAGGGTAAAAAAATTTAGTCGTGTGAAGAGTGAAACCGTATCGTTTTAAAGGGTGCAATCGTATCAAAAAACTTTTAAAATCAACCAAAAATTCCAAAAAAACTCTTAAAATCAACCAAAAATCCCAAAAAACTCTTAAAATCAACCAAAAAAACTCGAAAAGTTCTCTCGAAATCGATTTTTTTAAAAGTTCCTCGAAATCGAGAAAAAAATTAAAAAAATTCTCTCAAAGCGGTGGAATTAGGCTAAAACAACATCGGGCGATGTGGAAAATTTTTAGGTTCGTCAAAGGTGCCACCATAAGAAAAAAATTCTAGGTCCGCCTTTGTGTTAGGTAAACCATATTAGGCCATCCGTATCGGTCTCGGGTAGGTTGAGGGCTTGGGAGGGTTCCAATACGGGGGGGGCGGGCTTGGCATGCGGGTTCCCAAACCCGTTGATCCCGAATGATTTGTTTGTTTTTTTATTTTATTTTATTTTTGAAAATAAATAAACTCCAACGGCTAGCAATGGCTATATTTATATTTATTTATTTTTTAATTTTTTTTTCAATTTAATCACACTATATATATATTAATCCAAACCTCTTATTTTTTCACACCAAAATCTCTCAAATTCTCTCAAACTCTCTCAAATTCTCTCAAACTCTCTCAAATTTCATCATGAATCCAAACAAAACACCTACATCCCGTCGTAACCGACCGGATACACCGCAACCGCAAGAAGACCCGGAGCTTGGTTTCCAAGCGTTTTCACAACAAGATTATCATCCGCAATTTCCGCCACAATTTCCGCCACAATTTCCGCAACAATTTCCGCCACAATTTTCGCAACAATTTTTCCAACAATTTCCCCAACAATTTCCTTACCAATTTACACGTCCCGGTTTGATTCAACAAGGTTTTACTCCGGCCAACTACAATCTTCCTTCACCCGCAATCGATCTCGACGACGACATTGTTCCGGAAACCCAACATTCTAGCCCGCACACACCACAATTCATCTCCACACAACAATCTATCCCGGAACCATCAAACCCGACACCAACGAGAAAAGGAAAAAACAAAAAATATGAAAATAGAGCCGCCAAACAGATGTGGAGTAAAGACGAGGAACTCGCGTTAGTGTCGGCGTGGGTTGACGTTTCGGAGGACCCCGTTGTCGGTAACGCACAAACCGGTGGTAATATTTTTATTGTTATTATTATTATTATTGTTATTATTATTATTATTGTTATTATTATTATTATTGTTATTATTATTATTCATAATATTATTAATATTATTATTATTCTTGTTAATATTCTTATACTTGAATTTACATAAATGTAGAAAGTTTTTGGACCCGAATCGGGCAAGTGTTCTTTAGTTTTATGGGTCGCGGAAATTATCGAACGATTCATCAACGCAACACCAAGTTCAACGACCTCAACACAAAAATAAATTCTTTTGGCGGCATCTACAACAACTTGGTCACTAATAGATCAAGCGGAATGAGTGAGGCCGACATTTCACGAACGGTACACGAATGGTACCGAGCACAACTTGGGGTTGCTTTCACTCACGAACAAGCTTGGGAAGTCCTCAAAAATGTCCAAAATGGGGAGCCGTTCCAACGATGACGACAACTTCATCGCGGGGTTCAAAACGTACCAAACCTTCCGATGATGACGATGAAGACGTCAACGAGATCGAGCAACTTCAACGACCCATCGGGAGAAACAAGGCAAAAAAAACATCAACGAGTAATACGAGTGGGTCGAATACGAACGAAAGTGTTACTCAGTTGTTGACGACGTTCAACGAGAAGATTGAGGATACAATGGAGTACAAAATGAAAAAACTCGAACTCGAACGAGATAGGTTGGAACTCGAACGAGAAATCGAACGAGAAAAACGATATCAACAAGACTTCGAGTTTTTCATATCCTCACATGATCACCTTTCGGGAGACGTTTTGAGGGCTATTTTAGCGAGAAAAGAGAAAATTAGAAAATATCAGAATTTTTAGTGTTTTGTATTTTGTAATTTTTATTTTTTTAGTGTTTTGTATTTTGTAATTTTTAATTTTTTAATGAATGATATGAATTTTTATTTTTATTATTTATCTTATTTTTATTTATTAAAAAATATATAAATATTTTTATTTTGTTAAATAATTAAATATATAAATAAAAAATTAAAAAAATGAGGTGGCAAGAGGGCTTGAGGGTTCCGGTAATCCACTTTAAGGTAAGGAGAGGGTAAAGAAAAAATCTGATGTGGTGCTGAGGTGGCTTGAGGGTTCCATTACGGAAGGTCTTATATCCCCATAAAACGCACATGAATATATATAACTAGTAAAGATTTATTGGATAACAATTACTTTTTAACTTTCTGTTTTGAAAAAACGTGGTCATCATTTTTATTTTTTTTAATTTCATAAAAATAAAAAAGGTTGTGGCATAAATGCATTTGCATGGAAAAGTATCCAAACCGTCAATCACGGCAGAAAAACGAAGTCAAACGATGCTCAAAACTCAAAAGTGGCAAGCTCTTTTTTCCAATTTTTAGAAGAATTTAAGAAAATTAAAATGATAAAAATTCTTTCAATTTACTTTAAAAATTACGTCTAAAACCTCCTAAGAAACTCAAACCGGATAACCCATAAAATTTGGGTTATCCGGTTTTTAAGTTGAAACAATTTCGTTAATGATATTTTTATTGTATAAATGAAAACGATAAAATAATGTTAGTTTATTGGTGTTATGATTGTAATTTGTTTTACAAGGTATATTTGTAATTAAAAATAAATATAGATTTTTTAATAACTGGACATATTTTTTATATAAACCACAAGGGTTGTGGCGTACTGGTTAAGACTCCTGGGAGATGTGGTGGAATATCCCAGCTGTCCAGGGTTCGAATCCAAGCATATACAACAATTGTGGATTTGTGGTCACTGAGGTTTAATCAGGATTGATGTCTTACCGTCATAATTTGTCAAGTGATTAGTTTAGGCATATTTTAATATATCAAAAGTAAAAAAAACAGAGAAAGAGAAAATCTAATCTAAGACAAAGAGAGTAAACTTGAAAGAATGTGTCACCAAATTTATAGCCCATGGTTTATGTCACCTCCTTTCTCAAACAACATGGTTTGTGCTATTATGATTCTTTATTTATTTTTTCCCATTAAGTTTATAGTAAAGTGGGTTTTACATATTAAACAACACTTTACTAACTTGAAACAACATGTGAATAAAATTAGGGGTGAACATGATATGATATTATATTTTATTTCTCAATATCGTGTAACAAGTAATTATAATTGATATACAAAAAAGTTATACCGTGTACGACTCTAATTGGTACCAACTTTTTTCGGTTGGTACATGTTGGTACGATTTTATACCAACATCTCAAAAGATTACCAAGTTTACATTTGGATTGTTTGGGATCAAGTTCACGAGCATCGCAATGTAATGGGTGGGTAGCACATTTTCTAGTATGTGCCGATATCGAGAACAGAAGGAGACATGGGGTTGCTTAATTGCTTTGAAGACCTGAGTTGAGGTCTTTAGAAGACGTTCACCAATCATCCCCAAGTCAGCAACCTAACCGAGTAAAACTTTGACTGTAAAAAATAAAACGTAAATTTAATAAATAATTAAATCCATCTAATTAAAGAACAACCACATCATTAGAATCATTAATAATCAAATATATTTCATTTTCGTAGTATATGATTTTCAATACTACGTACCAACCAAGTTTATGAAGTTGGTATGGTAGTACCAACCAATTTGATCGGTACGGTACGATATTACCGTGGTATATGATTTTCAATACTACGTACCAACCAAGTTTATGAAGTTGATACGGTAGTACCATGTTGTCAAACGGTATCGATGGCACCTTAAACCCAAAAACTGGTTGGAACTAACTTGAAACCGGTTAAGGTTGAACCGGTTTGGGACTGGTTAGTGCGGACCAGTAACACTATTTTCAAGCAGATCAGCCCGGTTCATCATGGACCAGGTAAAGGGACCTAAAAATAAGTTATATTTTAGCAGATTTATTGATAATAAGGTTATAAAACTGTTAATTAATATACAATACACTAAAAAAATAAAGAAATTAGTTAAGGATATTGTTATAAAATAATAGTTGATGTGTAATACTTTTTTCGTCCCAAAATAAATGTCCATAATAAATAAATAACAACATAGTTTTAGAAATATATAATTATTGCACGTTTTAGTTATCACAACACAGATAAATCTTTTTCACCTGATAATTAAGGGTAAAATAGAAAAAATATAATTAAATGTCTCGTGTTCAATCAAGACAAAATAATTAAATGTGTAAACTAAAGATGACTACGAACCGATAATTTGTTGTATCGTCGATTTTCGTCATGTGGGTGATGGTGATGTATTAATAGATGTTGTGCCGCTCATCTTCTATAAATATAAATACAAGATTTATATTTATTCATCCATTGGGTCACACACTTTGAACACATCTGAATAAGAAATTTCAATAATTAAAATGTTTTAAGTATTATATATGATTTTCTTCACACAAAAAAAAAGTATTATATATGATGTGTATTGATTTAATCTGATTAAATTGGGAAATTAATTAAAATACCCCAACATTGAAAGTGACTTACCAAAGTACCCCAAAAAATTTACTTCTTACCGAAATGCCCTCTTTTTCCGCGATAGGATCCCGCGATAGCGGGCAGGGACTGAAAGTGTAAAATTTTGCAAGATTATTTACACTTTCAGTCCCCATCGCGGGCCTCGATCGCGGGGGCCAGGGACTGAAAGTGTAAATATTTCTTGCAAAAATTTTCACAACTGATCCCTGCCCGCGATCGCGGGATCCTATCGCGGAAAAAGAGGGCATTTCGGTAAGAAATTTTTTTTAGGGTACTTTGGTAAGTCATTTTCAATGTTGGGGTATTTTAATTAATTTCCCTAAATTAAAATCAGATATTATTTATGTTAGACATAATTAGGTTGATTATGGAAGATCTTAAAAAGGAGAGTGATTGTGTATAAAGGCTCTTACACTCCGGTAATGTGTAGGGATGGTGGTAGTTTGTATGTCATACTTCACAATACCATAAATTGTATGATATTCTTATGCAAGTAGATGGTTTTGCAATTTTTTCTCCATCACCTACAAATATATGTTTCATTTTCTTTCTAGTTTTGAAACCGTGACTAGCATTACGAGAAGGAACTGATTCGGATTTTTCGTGTGGATACCGTGGAGGCATCAAACGTTGTTCGTTGTTGTGATTAAAGGTCTCTCTTATTGTAAGGTATAATCTCGAGACATTTATTTTATCCGTTTCGTATGGGTTCTTAGAGGGTTACGGTTTTATTTTCCGTTGTGTTTGAGAGCCGGTAATCCAATACTTTTCACGATCCTATAATTTTTCACACTACAAAGGAGGAACGAAATGTACCACCATAAAAACTCACTGGGTCCGTCCCAGCATATCGGTTAATTGCAATTCTCGTGTATCGGTTAACTGCATTGGGATTTTGTGTTTTTTTCTCCTTTTAACTTCTAACTTTGACGTTAAGGGTGCGTTTGGTATGCAGACATGACAGAACAAAACAGGACAGAACATGACAGTTGTTTATCGTTTGGTAAAACAGAACTTGACAGAACAGAACATATAAAATTGACCAATTTACCCTTAATAAGTTGTTTATATAGTTTACATATTTTGATTAATTATGTAATTTATTAAATTATAATGAAATAAACATTTTTTATAAAAAAATATTAGAAAGTTTTCTTCAAGACGATTAAGGCATCGTTTGGCAAAAAAAACACTAGTTTTTTTTTCCTGAGTACATGTTTGGATGACCATAAGCTAGCTTATAAGCTAGTTTTTTGAAACGCTACTTGGAGTAGCTTTTGAGTAGCTTTTTGTAAATATTTCAATATTGCTCTTATTAATCTTAATTATTATTTATTAACTATTATTATAAATAAATATTAATTTTTAAACTTAATTATTATAAATTAATAAAAATTAATTAATATTAACTGGAAATTATTAAATTAAATTTTAATTATATATTGATATTAGTTTTTAATTATGTAGAGTTATTGTTAATCATATAAATATATTTTATAATATTAGTTAATATATTTTAACTACCAATTACTATTATCTTTTTAATTATTATTTGATTATTTTTCTTCGTATTATATGTAACAGTTATTTAAAATCATAAGTTAATATATTTTTTTTTTCTAAAACTTGTTTTAACAAATTCAAAATTTATAGTATATATCTAATAATAAATTTTAAATTCTTTTAATTAACATGTTATATTATTTAAATTTTTTTTGCTACATTGGTTGTATTAATTAACGTATTATATTTTTATAAATTTGTTTAGTATATAATTAAATATTTTAACCGATGATTTTTTAAAGATGTTCTTTTTGATCATTTTACATGTTTATAAGCTAGTTTTGTCAAATGTTACCTTTGCATCAGCTAGCTTGCCAAACATAGCCTAAAGCGACACCAAAAAAAATATAGTTTCTAATTCTTATTATCTAATGTTTTCTATATATTTTTTACTTTTAGTATTTAATAATTTACATAAATTAATCAAAACATATAAACCATATAAAAATAATATTTTGAGAAAAGTAAAGTGTAAGTTTAAAATATATAAATACAATAAATAAAATTGAAAAATGAATACAATATAAAATATAAGACTTATTTGATGTTTTAGAAGAGAAATATATTTTATTTGAGGTTATATTGGTAAAACATAAGTTTGTTTGTTCCATGGGGTGGGGGTGGAACAAGCTTGTTTCAGTTTATTCCACCCTGTTCCTATCTGTTTCACATAAAAGTCTTACAAAACGTGGAACAATGATCTCTGTTTTGTTTTGTTTTGTTTTAGAGTGTGTACGTTTATTTGTTATATTTGTTGTATAATGAGAATAAAATGACTGGAGGTTGAAAAATATGTTTTACAATTAGCTTTAGCTTCTTTTGTTTAAACTTTTGTTGAGAAGGTGTTAGGTGAAGATTAACAATTAAAAGAAACCCAAATTAAAAGTTTAAGACTAAATATTAAAATAATGTTTTGTATATTTAAAAATATATATATATATATAAGAAAAATTCCATGTCATCAACATATTAGCAAACATCTAGAGTTGTAAATTTTCAAATATTACAAAAATGCCACAACAGGAAATGATAACCGATTAAGGGTTCATTTAGGGTGCGTTTGGTATGGTGGACAGAGTGGAACAGAACAGAACAGAACACATTTGTCCTGCGTTTGGTGCGATCGTATGTGGAACACGCTTGGACTAACTAGAACAGGCATGGGACACGATTGTCCCACCCCACCCCCTGGAAGGCTGGAACTAAGTAGAACAGCCCTCATGTGACCAATATACCCTCAATCTTGCTACCCTCTCCTTCAATCGCGACCTTCTCTATCAATCGATTCTCTACTTCAATCGGTTCTCACCTTCAATCGTCGATGTTCTCCAATCGTTGCTCCTATCGATTTCTTGCTGAATCGATTTCTCCTACGGATTTCTCCTTCAATCGATTTCTCCTTCAATCGCTGCTGCTCCTATCGATTTCTCCTTCAATCGCTGCCGCTCCTGTCGATTTCTGTGCTAATCGATTTCTTCTACAGATTTAGCCAAAGCGAGCGCTTTCTCGTCAAGGTAATCTATCTTTTTTCTTCTTCTTCGAGTTCTGATTTTGTTATTTTGATTCTGATTCTGTGATTTTGATTTTGTGATTCTGATTTTGTATTTTTATTCTGATTCTGTGATTTTGATTTTGTGATTCTGATTTTGTTATTTTGTTATTCTTGATTAATAAACTAAGTAAAGTGTGTGACCTGGGTTAATTGATTTTAGTTTTTTTTTTGTTAATCTCCTTATATACATCAGAAAGAACAATCTAGTGATTGTGTTGGTCTTTTGTCACAATTTTATGACCTGGGTTTGAAGTAGAATTTGGCTTGACAAAAATGGGATATGCATTTGAAATGGATGTACGAGTTATGATATATATCATGAGCGATACGGAAATAGATCGAGTAATCTGTTCCTTTATCCAAGAAGAAGTAGAATTTGGTTTTTTTTGTTAATCTGCTTATATACATCATAACCAATCTTCAGTGTTGATTTGTGTGGTCTAATGAGTTTTCACCTGGGTTTGAAGTAGAATTTGGTTTATGATAATAAATTTTAGAATTTGCAGTTGATCTTCCGGTGATTATGCAAGATAGGTTGGTTATGCTAGTTTTAAATTTGACTGATTTCTTGTTCGATTATATTATTGTAGTTGATCTTTAGTAGATTATCTACTGTAAATATTGTGCTTAATCTAAACAAATCAGTAAGGTTAAATTGGTCATTTAACAGGTCATGTTCTGTCCAGTCCAGTCCTATATATGTCTTACCAAACGCTGAACAAATGTCCTGTCCCATCCTGTCCTGTATGCGTACCAAACGCACCCTTAATCACCGAGTCCCTAGATTAGTAACAAAGTTTGTTTTTAGGACTCAAAATAAACGTTTTAAAACTTAGCTCACTAAAAAGAAAGAATAAAAACTCCAAATTGATTCCATTTTGTAACAAAGAATTAGACTTTAGCTATGTTGGCAAACTAGCTGATAAGCTAGTTGTTGACTGATAAGCTAGCTGGTAGCTGATAAGCTGGCTGGTAGTTGATAAGCTAGCTGATGAAAAAGTCACGTTTGGCAAAAACTAGCTTATAAGTATTTAAATGACCAAAAAAGACATCTTAAAAAAATAGTTAATAAATAATAATTTATATTAATGAGGGTATAATTGGAATATTTACAAAAAGCTACTCATAAGTTACTCCAATTAGCTTATCAAAAAGCTAGCTGATGGTCATCCAAACATGTACCCCAAAAATAAGCTAGCTTTTTTTTTGCCAAACAATGCCTTTATTGCAACTTTTTTTGGGGGGTAAAATTGGGTTTCCAAACGAGCTTATACGCACCGAATCCTCAGGTGAACCTCCATGACCACAAGGGCTTTGACAATATATGAATTCAAAACCGAGAAAGTTCATATTTCCTCTACACATTATTGCAATTCTTTTGAGTTCCACTACAATCTCATGTGAATCAGCTTTATTTGTTTTGATAAAAAAAATTGTAGGCATAATTTTATGTCAACTACTCAAAATCTTTCGATCAAAATTCAGGTTTTACAGTGTGGGTAGCTAGAGCTCGGACTCGTCACCAGGAGTCATGCACAAAATCCCGAATCTATTACAGGTGTAGCCATATTTGCAGGTCTGTTTTATCCCCGTATTCTGGAACTATATGCTTGTTTCAGAAGGACTTACAGTTTAATATGTAACAATCTGTGTTAAATCAGCCAGCAGACTTGAATGTACAAAAGCTGCAAGCAGAGCAGATAATGTTAATGAGGTGAACCCAACAATAAATGTTTGTGTGTGTGTGTATATATAGTGTATGTTTCAATTGCAAACTAAGCAATATTTCTACTTTCATTAAACTATTTGGCTATTTCTATCACCATGACTGAAACTTCAACAAATTCATGCATATGAAAGTGATCAAAGGTATGGAAGAGTTTGTGAAGATGAGTGAAAGTGAAGATTATGGTTGATCAAGTAGTTGAAGCTCCGTCTTTTTGGTCAATAATTGATTGAAGATAACTGAATGTCTGCGATTTTTTAGCCGTTGGATCAGAAAATCAACTCATCCAACGGTTTAGAAGTATTCTCACCGGGACCCAACCCTATATATGGAGAAGTTCAAATAAGAACCATAAATATTTTGAATACCTGGGAACCGTTTCATGTATTATTCGTGATGAATAATACTAAGTAATCATCAATATCATGCATTTGCACTAGGAATAATTTGATCATTAATATCTATCGAGATATTCATCATGAATAAAACACGAATAGTTGGTTCTTAAGTTCTCAAATTATCTACAGTGTTCATTTGAATATATATATACATACACACACACACGCACACACACACACGCACACACACACACACACTGACACACACACATATATATATATACATGTGCGTGAAACTTCGTATGGGGGATGGAGTCTTACATCATTTGAGTTCTTATCCTGAGGTCAATGTTGAAGCTTCTGAAAGCATCTGTTCATGGTATACTGCCAACACCAAAAATAGGGAGCAAGATATCAAATAGAGCATAAATCAACCTAAAATATATGGAGCAGTTTTTACTAATCGTTTCACTTGCATCAATGAGTGATTGTTATAATGAAATCACTAGGGAAATTTTGTGAGGTTTCGGTTAAAACCATTCTAAATATGATGAATAGTTTTTATCAGATCTGTTCCATCTAACGAAGCACCATTGGATCAAATGGCAAAGCCATTTCTCAATGCAGTTCTTTAGACAAAGACTCCAGTTTTCCTCTTTACGCAAATTCCATAGATTTATCTAAAACGAGAATGAAAACAGGCCATCAAGCATATGCACATCTGAATATCGGGTTCATTTACGAGGATAGTTTTAAACCACCGCTTACTGGTAAACTTAGAACTTGAGGGTCAAGAGGCAGCACCACCACCAAGAGAATCAGCACCAATCTGCATAAACTGAAACCGGACTACAGTTATTTCATGAGAAACCACTTCTCTAGGGTTTATTTCATGAGAAACCACTTCTCTAGGGTTTCAATGTATAAAAGAGCTTTCCATATGCTTGTAACTTCGAACATTGCATATATAATATTTCCATTTGGTGGCTCCTATTTCTATCATGTGAAGAGAATGAAAACAAGATGGAGAGAAAAAAAGTATAAACAAATTACTCCCCATCCCAAAATAAGTGTCCACATTTCTATTTTAGTTTGTCCCAAAATAAGTCTCCGCCTTCAAAAGTGCCGACTTTCCAATTCTACCCTTATTTATGAGATGGAGATATTCTTTGCTCCCTCTATTATTAAAGATAAAATTGTCATTTAGTTAATTAAAAAGTGTAATAGTTACACATTTCTAAAAC
Organism: Saussurea involucrata; assembly: GCA_033807775.1. Classification (NCBI taxonomy): domain Eukaryota; kingdom Viridiplantae; phylum Streptophyta; class Magnoliopsida; order Asterales; family Asteraceae; genus Saussurea; species Saussurea involucrata. The sequence continues at coordinate 128,569,316 of CM066324.1, read as the reverse complement.
CCTGTGCTTTTTCATTGTGGACATTTATTTTGGGACGGAGAGAGTAACAGTTAAATCAACATTGCACGGACCTTGAACTCTATTTGTTGCCTACTTGCAACAAGAGATGACGATAGCTACGTCCTCTTACAACTCGGTGCCACTGGAATAGGACTGAATTTTTAAAGCTCATTTGAATTCTCTCCTGGACAAGCCTGCGGGATATGTGTAAGTTAGCATAACCAAATCCTTGCTGCATTCAAATTGAAAGACATATAATTGTACCATCTCACAAGACATCTTTGAATAGCACCGGATATTGGGCGAAAGAAGGATGGATCACGTTGGACATAGAGTAAACCAACCTGGGAAGTTGGAGAAGTTAAAACCACAGTATTAATATTTGTTACATTTAAGAGGTCTGATAATTAAAAAAAAGCACGCTGATATGTCAAATTTTTTATAGAATCAGCAATGATCTTTGACATGAATCCAACTATGACAATACTACTGCACGCCATTTTGAGACGATAGATATCAAGGATAAACTTTAAAAGAAAATGGGAATATGAAACGTACCTCAATCATTGCGTTAACAGAAGGATCGTCGAAGATCTCAAGACTACAATCAGAAAAATAATTAATCTGCACATGTTTACAGCAATGAATTAGAAAATATAGAAAATCTTGAAAGATAAGTAAGGGAAGACAGAAAAAGATGAAAGAAACATGTACCCCAAACTCTGCATTGACTAAAGTTTGGATGAAATCCATTAGTTGAAGCTTAGCCCATTCTGAACGCAGAATAGGGTCGTCCTTCTTTGGCGGGTGCCTCCACGGGGCACCAAATCGTAATTTATCTTTTGGAATTTTTCCCCTTTGAGCATCGAGAGCGAACTTTTGCAAGAGTGACAATACTCTATCCATGGCAGGATTCACGACGGTTACCTGTAAAGTGGGGTCAGAATAAAACGAAGCGCCGAATTCTGAACTATTAAATTCATAGATGGTCCTTAACTTCTTATTTTCCTAAATCGGCATTATTTAAAATTACTTACATATGATGCCCACAACTGAATTGCAAACAAAACATCAAGAACATACTCAAAAGAAGAGTTCATAGCAATAGTATATCATCAATTCATCATGATAGACTTTATAATGCTACATGAAAAAAGGAACCAACAACCAGTCAAAAAATGAGACTTAGGTGGCGTTTGTTTTTTTAAAGGTGGTGAAGTCTGAAGTCTTATTTCACTTCTAATTGATAAAAGATGGTGCTGAAGTCAGAAATTTGAATCAATAAGACCGTTTGTTTTTGTAAACTGATAAATGTCAGAATTTGTTTAAATTATGTATTTGACCCATTAGAATATTATAGTGTTGAATTTATATATATATATATATATATATATATATATATAAATTTATACAATTTCACATGTTTATGCATTATCATTACGAAATTTACATCTAAATCATAAAATTAGCATTCATTTAAACGAATACGGTTAATCGATAATAATATATTTAAACTATATAAATTTAAATTTGAAAGTCACCTAATTATAGTAAATTGAGTTTTATTATAATCCAGGTGAATCGATTGAGAGAAATGATCTATTAATGTTAATTCATTGAGAATAATAAGAGGCAAATAAGAGGTTGGTTTACTTCTTACCAGATAAGAGAACGATAAGACATAAGTGGCTCTGAAAATTTGGAAAAAAACAAACAGTCTGAATGACCCTACCTCTTAATGAATCAGACATAAGAGTTTTTTTCTAAAAGACAAACAAGGCCTTAGTTTTTATATAACCATGTTCAGTGGTGTGGATGAATGTTTCCAGCAGAATGAGCAAATATGGGATAAATTTCCTATTAAAACACATAAATAGCTCAAATTCAATCATATTTGTGATGAATATGCCTTGAAAACCTTCATTTTAACTTTCTATTTAAGTTCATCAAAACCTATAGTCAGTTACTCACCTGGTTCTAATCAGACAAATGTTCATTTGGTCATTTGACTATGATTTAATTGATCAAGTAACTGATACAAAAATCCAACAAATCAAATAAACAAAAAAGCAGTCTCGATCATCTTGAACCTATGAGTATTTGAAGCAATAGAACTTACTTGCAAATATGCCAGATATGCATCTATGATGTCCTCAAATGTACTCTCTTTATCATCCATTAGCCTGCAGGGTGTCATGTACAATATAAATCGGTGCAAATGCCAGGTCATCTTGCTTAATGACATGAGGAGTGAGGACTTCATGACACATAACAAAATGTGAATAAAATTTATGTTACTAGAAAAATTGCATTGAATACTTACGCCTGGTAATAATTGCTCTGTTTAAGCGCATATATCTCAAAAAGATGTCGTGGATTGGACCCAAGCACCTCAACAATCAAATCCCACTAGAAGTCGAACAAACAAATTAAATAAGTTGTGCAAATCCAAATGAGTCTACAACTGAAGCTTTATATAATAGCACAAAAATTGTCAAAAGGGATCAATAAGATTTCACCTCTGACTGGCTAAAATAATCTGGAACCATATGTACTTTGGCTTGCTGTGGAGTCCATCCAAATGTCTGCAAGGTGCAATGAGTTATATAGTTTTTAAGGACACTGGGAATAAGCTCCTATAATCTGAAATAACAGTTTTTTATAGTTTTATATGTTTCAAGTTTTCATAAATAGAAAAAACGAAATATCAAATCTCAAAAACAGGAAAACAGAGCTAGTAAAACTTAAGTTACCTCCCGGGAAATGAAAATGTCAGGAAATCCAAAATCCATGTAAGCTCCATATGAATAGTAGCTGCAAAATTTTGTTGAATTTAAATTTTTGGAAAAAAATATGGATGTCCCTTAAAGGCATGGGATCATGTGAGAAGTGCCATTTTTTATGAGAAGTGTGAGAAGTACTTTTAAACCGGATCACTTGTAATCAAATACCCTCCCATGAATTGCGGCTTATCAGTGCATCTTATCTCAGTACATCTCATTCTAATGTTCATCCATTTCTCATCCAGCGGTCGATAAACACTTCTCACGCTTCTCACCAAATTTGGCACTTCTCACCAGAACCCAACCCAATTGAATATATCCTAACTAAATATGGAAGGTATTCACATAATCAATGGGAAGTTTGAAGCAACTAAGAAACTATGAAGTGCCTTAAAAAAGCAACAATCTTGTCAAATCAATCACATAACCAAATAACTCATATTCATCAGCACTAAGACATTTCTACTATACAAATGTGTGATGTAGAAAGAACCAAATTATTATCTATTAAGTAAGAAGGTTTGCATTAGTATAAACAAATGAATGTTGCATAACTCGTAGCTAACGACGTTGTCATGAGATAGATTGTTTATTACCTTTCCGAAGTTACCAGAATAACTGGCAAACACATCTCATTTGCACCTAAAGCTATTATTCTCCAGATCAGACTGTCGTGATACATAGATGCAGAGACAGATGAATCATCCACCAAAGCAGCATTTTTCAAGACATCTATATTGTTTATTACCAACTTTGGCTGCAAAGCAGGCAGAGACAGAAATGGCAAAAGAACAGAGAAATTATCAGCGTAAGCACTAAACAGATATATATATATATATATCATGAACTTACCCCAGATATGAAGTGGTTCCCTTTTCATAGAATCCTAATAATACAGTCCAACCCATATTAAGCTTCTACCATCATATGCTTTTGTTAACATGTTAATGTGTGTGCAATTTGCAATAACTATCACCAATAATCACTTCAATTACTATTCAAAGTAGGCCAAAGTGCCAAACTCTACTCTTGATTAAACTTGGTTCAACATAGTATATATGTGTCTGCATCAATTTCAGTATTGACATTTCAGGCTTTAGCACTTGATCTATAATGGTCTCATTAAGCAGCATGTGAGATAGTAGCATGATTAACAGCTTCGCGTCTATATTCTATGAAGAAACTTAAACACTGTTCTCTTGTACCTGAAAGTAATCAGCTTGAGCAGCTACAGACAACAACTCCAGCAACAAATAAGGCCAATCAGTAGCTGAATTAGCCAAACTTCTTGAAAACCCACCGGTCTTATTCAAATGCTTAACAGCATTAGCCCTAAACCCTTGTTGAACCCTGATCACCTCCTTAGCCAGTTTCAAAGCAACCATCCCTTCCCTATAATAAGAAGCCTCTTGCACACTAAGGTTTTTCCCCTTCTCTCTTAACCCCAGAACCTCATCAATCTCTGTGGCATTTAATCGAGCAGTTAGCGTGCACACCGCCTTGTCCCACAAACTCAATGTTGAAACCTTATTAGACAAAACCATCTTCGAGGTTATCATTTCCTTATTAGTTTCAATTATTCTCTTGAGAGATGTATCGAGGTTATGCCATTTTCCGAGAGTTTTGCAAATCTGGTGAGAGCTAATGGCACCGAGTTGAACACCCTTTTCCGCCATGGACTCTAGAGATTTTTCAAGTTGGGTTCGGAGGGTGGGGAGAGATGGTGGTGAGCAATTAGACCAAGACGCCCATGGAAACGAATGGCCGTGGTGTGGGTGGTTATCTTCAATTGACTGTGCGAAGTCAACGTAGCCGGTGACATGAGCCCCCTTGTTCCAGTTCTCGAGAAGCCCTGAATCGAAATTAAACAAAATTCAGTGGCAACTGAGGTTTAATCCGGGCTAATATCTTACGGTGATAATTTGTCAAAAGATTAGTATGCATAGCATAGGACAACCTTCTAAAAGAAAAGACATGCATAATCACAATGAACAAATGAAATCACAATTGATACAAGTAGAAGTAGAAATAATTACGTTCAAGGATGAGGGTGGTTTTGCCGACGCCGCGGGGGCCGTGGAGAATGAGTGGTTGATGGACGCGGTGGCGGTGAGCGTGGTTGTTGAGGACAGTTTCCATGATTGGTCTTGGTATGATCCGCCATGCTTTGTTCACCATTTGAGTACCTAATTGGGCGTGAAACTGAATAACAATGGCGGCGCTTCCGATCTTGCTGCTGCTGCTTCTGGTGGTCTGCTGGGCTGGGCTGGGCTGGGCTGGGAAGCAAGAGGCATTGTTCACTGATTCGATTTGTTTAATTGTGCAAAACTACACCCTTTATTTTATGTCAAAATCATAATAACACCTTGTAAATTCATATATCATACAGAAACCCCCTCCATTCTTTACGGGTGCGTTTGGTACACAGACATGATAGAACAGAACAGGACGGAACAGGACAGAACAGAACAAGACAACACAGTTGTTCAGCGTTTGGTAGACAGGATTGGACAGAACAGAACATACAACATTAGATGAAATAAAATAAATAAAATTTAAAGAATGAGTTAAATATAAAATAGAACGTGTATTTGATGTTTTAGGATATAATTAAATTTTATTTTGAGGTTATATTGGTAAAACATAAGCATGTTCCACCTTGTTCCAGCTTGTTCCATGGGGTAGGGGTGGAACAGGCCTTTTCCACTTTGTTCATATTTGTTCCACATAAAAGTCATGCCAAACATAAATCAGTGATTAGGGGTGAGCAAACGGGCGGGTCGGGCCGATTTTTGGCCAACCCGATCGGGTTCGGGTGGGGGGATCAAACCCCGAAACCCGCCCAAAGTATAATTCGGGTTTCGGGTTTCGGGTGGAATCGGGTTCGGGTTGGGCGGTCGGGTTGGGCGGGTTGGGCCAGATTCATTTTAAGCCCAATTCATTCCAATTCATTTTAAGCCCAATTTATAATTGATGATCTCGAGCAAATAAAAAACCTACGGCTGCTATAATTAGTGTTAAACCAACCCCCAAACTTGATATGATCCATCGAAATGGTACATGGGCCTTATGATCGTTCTGATTTACTGCATATATAACAACATTAGTGAATTCCTCTCCTATAATCTCTAAGAAGAACACCATATGGTTGATGCAAGATATTTTTTTAAATAAGAAAATACAATATATATTTATATTTACAATTTATTAAATTAAAAAAATACTTTTTTTTCGGGTTAATCGGGTTTCGGGCGGGTTCGGGTTCGGGAAAACCCAAACCGAACCGAACCGAAGTACCCGACATAAAAGATCGGGTTCGGGTGGAATCGGGTTCGGGTCCGTCGGGTGGCCAAAGTTCGGGTGGAATCGGGTTCGGGTCGGTCGGGTTAATCGGGTTGGTCGGGTTATGCTCACCCCTAACAGTGATCTATGTTCTGTTATGTTCTGTCTTGTCCAGTGTACCAAACGCACCCTACAGAAACATTTATATATAGATTAGGGTAAATTACGTTTTTAGTCTCCATGGTTTGTTAAAAAAATCACTGATTCGATTCGTGTAATTGTGCAAAAAATACACCCTTTGTTTTATGTCAAAATCATGATAACACCTTGTAAATTCATATATCGTACAGAAACCCCCTCTATAGTCTTTACAAAAACATTTATATAGATTAGAGTAACTTACGTTTTTAGTCCCTACGGTTTGTTAAAAAGAAATAATTTTTGTCAATGTGTTTTTCAATTGAAATTTTCATCCTTATGATTCATATTTCATCTGAAGAGTGTCGACGTCAAAATAGATATATAACATATTCATCCGAATAAATCAATTTAAAAATAGATTTGTGAACATATTTGTGTTTTGCAAAACTGCAATTGATTCATCTAAATAAATCGAGTAGATACAAATTCATTTGAAGAAACCAAGCAGAATCCTTAATCGCTTGCTTTTTTTAGTATAAACCTTAACCACCTCTTGCTTTTTAGGAGAAATCGTACATAAACCAAACAAAAATCGAGCATAAATCAAGCGGAAACAAAGCAGAAATCGAGCAGAATAGAGAAGTGGATGACATAAACAAATAGAGTAATCCATAGCCGAAAAAAATAGAGAAATCGAACGTGTAGTGTCGCAATGGAGAAACGAGATAGGAGAGCTATAGAAACCGACGAAGAAGATGAGAAATAGATGGAGTCGATTGTTATGTTTGATTATATTAAGGTATATTTGGATTAAAAGTGTTTTTGGAAATTGAAAATTTAACATTCCATCCCATTACGGTGCGTTTGGTATGTACACATGATACAACTGAACAACTTTTCAGCGTTAGGTAAAATAGAATTGACAATAACAAAACAGATTATTTGACCAATTTACCCTTAATAAGTTGTTTATATATTTTGATTAATTATGTAATTTATTAAATTATAATGAAATAAATATTTTTTATAACAAAAATAAGTCATTAGAAAGTTTTCTAGTGACACCAAAATAAAAAATATACATAGTTTCCAACTTTATTTTCTAACATGTTCTATATATTTTTTTACTATTGGTATTTAAAAATTTACATAAATTAATCAATACATAGAAACCATGTAAAAACAATATTTGAGGAAAGTAACTGAAAGTTTAAAAAACATAAAATACAATAAATAAAATTTAAAGAATGAATAAGATATAAAATAGAATGCTTATTAGATGTTTTGGAAAAGAATTACATTTTATTTTGAAGTTACATTGATAAAACATAAGTTTGTTCCAGCTTGTTCTATAGGGTGGGGTGGAGCAGGTCTGTTCAACTTTGTTTCACCATGTCCCTGTCTGTTCCACATAAAAATCATGTCAAATGTAGGATAGTTGTCATGGAATGTTTATATATGTGGATTTTGTTGGAATTTGAAAATTCTTTCCTTAAAAAAGAATCAACCAAGTAAATGAATAGATTTCGGTCAAAAGAATTTAACATTCCAATTCATTAGGTCCATTATGAATAGAGATGGCAACGGGGCCGGGGATCGCAATCCCTATCCCCATCCCCGCTCCCCATCCCCATTCTCATCGGGGAATCGGGGATTTTTCCCGTTTACAAAACTTAATTTTTTTATATAATATCTTTATAAATGTCAACTTCACGATTGAATGCCGTATTTTTATAAACTTTAGTTAATCAACTTTTAATTTGTTACGTTTGTAAAAGAGTTTTTTGAAAATAAATATATCAATTATAATACATAATAATATATATTTTATACATCCACGTTATATAACTAAAAGTTTATCATAACAATAATATCAATACTATAATATAGCTTGAAAGTTTTCTCATAATCGAAGATTGATTATATTGGTATGTTATGTATATTATATATACTCATTGGATTTATCATTTTATTATGGTATATATACGTGTGTATATACATAAACACATACTATATAAAGACAATTATAGTAAATACCCGGGTCGGGTTTGAGAGGTATCCTCATCCCCGGTTAACAAATTCGGGGATTCCTTATCCTCATCTGGGGATCGCAATCCCTATCCCCATCCCCATCCCCGTCGGGGAACAAATTCCTTCTCCATCCACATCCCCATCCCCATTGGGGAACGGGAATCCCCACCGGGGAATCGAGTATTTTTCCCCGTTTACAAAATTTAATTTTTTATATAATATCTTTATAAATGTCAATTTCACGATTGAATGACATATTTTTATAAACTTTAGTTAACCAACTTTTAATTTGTTGCGTTTGTAAAAGAGTTTCTTGGAAATAAATATATTAATTACAATACATAATAATATATATTTTATGCATCCACATTATATAATCAAAAGTTTCTCCTAACAATAATACCAATCTGTCTATATCTATATCTATATATATTATAAAGCTGAATCATGAGCATATGACGTGGCATCACCACAAACGAGAATCCCATTTTTTCTTTTTTCTCAATTTACGCCATTATTTAACTTTTTTAAACAATTTTGGTTTAAACTCCAGACTCTTCGTCTCCCAAATCTCCTGTTTAACTCCAGACCTTTCATCTGCTCTCTTTCCACATGATTTCTTTCGGATAAATCTATATATATTATAAAGTTGAATCATGAGCAGATGACATGGCATCACCACAATCTATATCTATATATATATATATATATATATATATTATAAAGCTGAATCATGAGCAGATGACGTGACATCACCACAAACGAGAATCCCATTTTTTCTTTTTTCTCAATTTACGCCATTATTTAACTTTTTTCAACAATTTTGGTTTAAACTCCAGACTTTTCGTCTCCCAAATCTCATGTTTAACTCCAGACCTTTCATCTGCTCTCTTTCCACATGATTTCTTTCGGATAAATCTATCTATATCTATATATATTATAAAGTTGAATCATGAGCAGATGACGTGGCATCACCACAAACGAGAATCCCATTTTTTCTGTTTTCTCAATTTACGCCATTATTTTAACTTTTTCATATATATATATATATATATATATATATATATATATATATATTATAAAGCTGAATCATGAGCAGATGACGTGGTATCACCACAAACGAGAATCCCATTTTTTCTTTTTTCTCAATTTACGCCATTATTTAACTTTTTTCAACAATTTTGGTTTAAACTCCACACTCTTCGTCTCCCAAATCTCCTGTTTAACTCCAGACCTTTCATTTGCTCTCTTTCCACATGATTTCTTTCGGATAAATCTATATCTATATCTATATATATTATAAAGCTGAATCATGCGCAGATGACGTGGCATCACCACAAACGAGAATCCCATTTTTTTCTTTTTTCTCAATTTACGCCATTATTTTAACTTTTTTCAACAATTTTGGTTTAAACTCCAGACTCTTCGTCTCCCAAATCTCCTGTTTAACTCCAGACCTTTCATCTGCTCTCTTTCCACATGATTTCTTTCGGATAAATTATACATAGGAGAAACAGTCTGAGGTCTCGAAATATCACTACAAAAACGGATTTTTTCCAAGCGTTACCAAAATGTTGTATCGCTTTTTTCTGGCAGACTGTCAAATTCTTCATCTCTTTTCTTTTAGGGCTTGTAGAATTTCAATGGATCAATGGAGCCGCCCAAACCGTTACCTCAAACATTTCTCACTGGATGGTCAACATAGATTGCAAATTTTAATCTATATCTATATCTATATCTATATCTATCTATATATATTATAAAGTTGAATCATGAGCAGATGATGTGGCATCACCACAAACGAGAATCCCATTTTTTTTCCTTTTTCTCAATTTACGCCATTATTTTAACTTTTTTCAACAATTTTGGTTTAAACTCCAGACTCTTCGTCTCCCAAATCTCCTGTTTAACTCCAGACCTTTCATCTGCTCTCTTTCCACATGATTTCTTTCGGATAAATTATACATAGGAGAATCAGTCTGAGGTCTCGAAATATCACTACAAAAACGGATTTTTTCCAAGCGTTACCAAAATGTTGTATCGCTTTTTTCTGGTAGACTGTCAAATTCTTCATCTCTTTTCTTTTAGGGCTTGTAGAATTTCAATGGATCAATGGAGCCGCCCAAACCGTTACCTCGAACATTTCTCACTAGATGGTCAACATAGATTGCAAATTTTAAATTATTATGCTATGGTATGTCACCCTTATCTATAGCCATATATTCTTTTCATTTTTCTTTTACAATTTTGGGTTGCATTATGTTTTCAATAACTTTAACATATGTTGTTTAGCCTTTGACTAACTGGATGCCTGGGTAGAGTAGGGGTATTCCATCTGGAACGAAGCAGGAAGAAAAGTCTTTAAGAGCCTTTTTATCCTTGAATTTCAGGTATTTTTTTTCTTATATATTATGCGTTAAGTTGGATCATGAGCGTATTGTGATTTTAGATCAATGACGTGTTGGATATTTTTTGTTTATGCCAATTCTTTAGTGTACCTCTAAACCTAATATCTTCAAATCATCAATGAATTTGCAAGGAAGAATGTAAACCTATGAGAAGCAACAAAAAGTTTTTAACTCTTTTAGAACCCTTTTAGCTTCGAATTTGAGGTAATTTATATTCAGTTTCATTTTGTGTTTTTAGTTGGATCATGAATCGGGTACTGTGATTTTGGATCAATTATTTGTCGGATGGTTTTGTTTTTGTTGATAAGTTAACAACCCATTAGTCTACTTATAGTCTTAATTTTATCAAATCATTAGTGAATGTGTGCGTGTGTTTGGAAAAGGGTGAAGATGCATCTTTAGTGATAAAAAAGTTGTCTAATAAGTACTTATTCCTAGGTGTGAATCTCTAATCTTTCGGTTTTTCTCCGTGTCATATTACATTCATGTTCAACTCATATGACCATTTGGACTGATTATGCAAATGGAGCATATAATTTTATGGTTACTGGTTTTACCGTGAAACTCATCACTTCCATCACAGCGCACAACATGCTCAATAGAACGAGGTTAATATTTGATGACAAATACAAAGTAGGTTTTTGGCGGTAATAATATAGATGTGCAGGATTGCACAACCATTGAAATTGTTTCTACTAACTCAATGGATATGGAAATACATTGCCAACCTAATCATGGCAGATAGTAATGGTAGACGTATGCTTTTGATAAGAACCAACATATAAGGTTAAGCAGTACAACTAAAAAATGATCATTTGAGACCACAACATATTACGTTTTAGTGGTATCATGGACATTTCCTATAACTTTTCCACATCCTGATGGCAACAGAAACAATATTAATGAATGGTTATTTAGGATGCTAAGGGGATGTTTACCAAACGCTTACACGGTAAGTGCTTACGGGGTCAATTACCTTAGCAGATGTACATGAGAATGACCTAGAATCTTACCTGGTAAGAGCGTTGGCAAGGACCAAGAATCTTACCCTTTTACACATTCAATTTAATGCATTTTTTGTCGTATGTTTACACATTTCCATAACGTCATACTCCCGTGTGGTATCAAATAGATGACACCAAAAGACAAATGGAAAACAATAGTTGTGATTGGAATTGAAGTTTGTTTGATACGAACTGTGGCATCCAGTTACTTTTATGAATAATTATGTGTCATGTAACCTTCAACCAAAAGAAAATTTTAAGCAGTGAAATCCCAATTAGAAAACATAAAATGAATAACTCCTCTAGGGTTATGGGACATGGATGATGTCCTTCCATGCTCTGCTATATAAGGTTAATTCATTTGTATGTTTTAATTGCACCTAATGTATACAAAAAGTCAGCAAAGCAGTTTTTAAAGCCAACAAATAACAAAGTTAATGAAATAGAAACACAAAAATAAAATAAATTGATCCATACTACACTGCAAGATGAAACTACACAGCTGACAGCTTGCAAGTGAGTCTTTCATAATCTGTTTATTAAATTATAGTTGCCAATAATTGATGGTGGTGATGATTTACTTCCTAAGACTATCAATCAAAAGAGGATGCACTTCCATTTGATATTTAGAACTCACCCCAGGGGTGGAAGTTTAGATACATAAAGCTACTAACCCTTTTTCCAGCCGCAAATTTCTATTACCATATCAAAGCAATTGAAAAAGACTTGAAGCAACACAATAACTGTTACGAAATTTGTGGGTCTCCTTTTGAAACTCATTCGATCTCTATTTTATCTCAATTTAGGCCGTGATTTTCTACGCTATACAATTTCCTTCGACTTATATATATCTACGTCAACAAGTGTGTTTAGATTATTTTAACCACCAACAAGGATGCTTTTTAACTGTTTTCTAACTATTATATCTATGTCGTTTCAGGTACAAGGGTTGTTATAACGTATCAGAGTCAGGTTCGTTAAATTTGTAACTTTACTATGCTTTTCTAAAGTTAGGGTTATATTTATCCTTCTACTTTTGGTTAAACTCTACATAGAACCTTTATGTGCTTGTGCTTTGATTGGAACATATCAAATTTGGCGTATATACACAAATGCACACCGTCAACGGTTAGTTCGATGCACAAATGCACTAACAAAGTATTTTATTCAGGTATCATCGTAGCAGTTCTAACTCATGGTATTATAATGTTCGTAGTGTTTATATGTGAAAAGACTTGACTTATGTTTTCCTCGATTCGTCTTAGCAAATATTTCAGGGAAGACTACTACGATAAAAGCAAGAGAAACCCCATCCGCTGCCTGATCTTTTTTGCCACCATGTTGCCAAGTTACCCGCCATTAGAACGTTATTAATGTCGCCGGTTCAATCATGTGATCTTAGGGGCCGTTTACCTAATCACTTACTCGGGTAAGTGCTTACCGGTAAATTTCAAGACTATCACTTACTTCCCGGTAAGATTTTAGTCCACCAAAATGGTATTGTATGCAACAATTTAGCCGCTAAGCGCTTACTGTGGTAAGAGTCGTCGCACTCACTTACCGGGTAAGACTCTCGGTCCTTGCTTTCGACTCTCGATCCTTGCTTTCACTCTTATCGGGTAAGATTCTTGGTCTTTGTCATATTCATCCGGTAAACTAATGTGACTTGGTAAACACTTACCCAGATAAGCGTTTTGTAAACGACCCCTTAGTTAAAGCTATGACCTAACAATATATTATTAGTTTTATTTTTTCTCAATTATTCTTTTTGTGGAGAGACGGAGAAGAACAACAAATGGAAATTGGGAGGTATGTGGTGGTGATTAGTTTTGGATTTTTTTACCAACATTTTATGCACTATTTTTATACAGATTGTTGGAGTTTTGTGATTCCTTTGACGGTTGCCATTTTGCAATTTTAGTGGGGTATTTTCCAAATTTGACTCTTTAATTCATCATAATTTTAACCTTTTTATTTATGCATTATCGTTTCGCTTTTCACTAATAATATATTGGAACTCTCTTTACTTTTACAATAATAAAAACTATATTTAAGTTTTATCTTTGGTTAAAAATAATTTTAATATTTGAGTTTAATTGCATAATAAATCACAATATAATTTACGATGAATTTGGGTGTTCTGGAAAATTTAATATGATGTCTTATGAAATTTACTTAAACATTCAAAACAAATTTCAACTATATATCAGATTACTCAAATAGTCAAAACAAATTTCAACTATATATCAGATAAGTTCGTTGTTCACAAGTACAATTCTACCATAATTGTTGTTATACCTTAAATAATTATTGTTATACCTTAAACATTTCTTACTTGACAGAAACTTTTTGATGTACTTCACCAATAGTATGTTACAAATACCGTGCGAAGCGCGGTAAGATTACCTAGTATTATAATATATCTTGAAAGTTTCTTATAATTGAAGATTGATTATATTGGTACGTTATATATATTATATATACCCATTGGCTTTATCATTTTATTATGTTATATATACGTATATATATATATATATATATATAAACACATACTATATAAAAACATTTATATTAAATATTCGGGGTCGGGGTCGGGGCCAGGGTCGCGTTTGAGAGGTATCCCCATCCCCGGTTAACAAATTCGGGGATTCCCATCCCCATCTCCGGTCAACTTGGGGATTCCCCGGTCAAACTGGGTTTGGGTGTCGGTTCCCTATGAGGGACGGGTTTTTTTTTACCATCCCTACTTCAGAATATGTGAACCAAACGTCAACTTAGACAATTACAATATTTTCAATTAATAATAATTGTGTGGAGAGTTATTCGTTCATCTAGATATGGTCGTTAGTGGTGGGGGTGCCCATGCAACCACAAAAAATATTGCTACAAAAGTTTTCTTATAGTCCGAAAGAATGCTACACTTTTGTCTTGATGTGTGCTACGATGCGACCTTTTTTCAGTCTTTAAGAATGCTACAATTTTGTTGCATTTTATGATACGGTGCAACAACAAAAATAATCTCCCGATCCGCTTGATGGTCATTAGTTTTCGGCTTAATGATTGTTTTATCGAGTTTTCACATGAAAGCACACAAACATACGTTTACACGAAAAACACACAAAACCTTCATAAGAAGCACACGCTCATTGAACATGTAATACCTCAAAATCTAAAAGAAACGAGGCTAATTTAAAATGTGTATAACACATCAATTGAAGAATAAATTATTTTCTAAAGAACGACACTCGAAAAATGGCAATTTAAGATTTAACATCAATAAACTTATTGTGAGATTCTACATCGGGTGGGGAGGGAACTAAGGTCGCCTTGTAAGGGGCTGAATATCTCATTTATCAGACGTCTTAAAACACGAGTCCATGTGTGAACAAAACGAACAATATCTGGTAAGTATGGCTCAGCCGCTCAAGATGTTACCAAGATGGCTTTATTAAGCATTTTTCTACGTGCACAATATTTATTGCAACGACCTTATAAATGAGAATATAATTTTTCCTCCAAAATTGAATTAATGGACTTTTTACTCCATTAAAATTATAATTTTAAAATATAACTTATTTATCTTTTGATTTTGTATGTGATTATAAACACAATATTATGCCTTGTGTTGTCCAAAAATATATAAATTTTTGTTATTAAATTATAATATGAATTTATCAATTTGGCTATTAGTAATTTTGTAGAATATCAATGGTATTGGTTTCGATTTAAGAGTTCTTTTACAAATTACAATTGAAAGATTTATATATATTTTTTTGAACAGAAGAAGCAATTTAGTACCACCTTAATGAATATAAAGGACCATACAACAGTAATCGAAATCGAAAAAAACAGAAACAAGACGATCACAATTACAAGTATACAATACAGAAGCATGGCGAGACTGAAGAATACAGCAAATAACCAACCCATGAGGCCACTGTTTGCGAGCAGCAAATAGTAGCTGATGTGGCGAGCCTTCTCGGTCTGTACGGCTATGAAGTTACGTCGTTGATGGGTCCACGAGCCATTCCTTCCAATCTCCTAGCAACTTATTTGATCTTTTTGTGATCCACTCGTAGATTTTGCGTTGGAACTCAAAGAACAAATCCGTAATGTTACCCCTCTCACTTTTGAATACCAACTTATTCCTTTGGGACCAAATGAAATACATTAATGCCCATTTGGTCCCTATCCATACTGTGTCTCGTTTCGCATCTACCTCTCCTGTTTCATTTTCTTGTAGAATGTCTTGGATTGTCTCCACCCCCTCCAGGTCTTTTTTCCACCTTTTTTCCACCATCTACCCGTAGTCTCTTCACCTCCGGACTCGCGACAAGCGCATGATCCAACGATTCAATTTTATCACCACATCTCGGGCAAAGCATCGTATCCAAGTCTTTACCCATTTTATCCAAGGTCATTCTACACAGAATATGACCCAAACAGACCCTCCATACGAATATACATACCTTCTTTGGGATTATGTTTACCCATCTCGTTTGAACCGTGTTGACGTTTGAATTCTCCTCGATCTCTTATAGTAGCTTCGCATCCTTTTTACATTGTATTCCTTCGAATCATCTAGCATCTATTCCACCTTGTCCTCCTTATCGTGTACCGGTGTTACTCCGGTCAACCCAGCTGTAAGTTCCTCGAGCTCTCCAATTTCCCTTCTACGTGGTAGTTGTCTCTACTTCCATTTCCATTGCCATTCTCCGCCCATCCATTCGCATCTTTCCGCTATGGTCGTATCCTTCTCTACCTCCAATCAAAATAGTCAAGGATACTTGTCTTGGAGTCTCTCGGCACCGCACCATCTCTCCTTCCATATTTGTGTGTCCTTTCCGTCATTGATCCTCTTGCCGAAGGAGCTTGAAAAGTTCAGCCCCTTGCTATCCAATTCTGCACCAAGTCGAATTATATTCGACCACGTGTTACCTGCACCGTCAAAACCAAGCGAGTTACCCCAAGCCCCCCTCCCCCCCCCCCTCCATAAAGGCTTTGTATTACATGAACCCAAAGGGCGTCCTTTTCAACGAGGAAACGCCACCACCATTTACCCACAAGGCCTCGATTAATCAAGACTAAAGACCCAATGTTGAGACCCCCTTTCCCAAGGTTTTTCAAAGTGTTTTGCCATTTGACCCACACCATATCTTTTTTGATGTTACCGTTTACCCTCCCCCCCAAAAAAAAAACAATAATAATAATAATCTACATCTCGCTCTCTCACACTCTCTCACCACACCGCTCGGGGCACGATACAACGAGAAAAATACAACGACAAACTCCTCAACACCGATTTGACTAAGGCGAGTCTACCTCCAAACGATACGAGTCTCGATTTCCACGATGCGAGTCTTTTCTTTAATTTATTAATCGTCGGTCTCCAATGATCCATTCTCTTCATAGACACTCTTACCGGTCTCCAAGAGGTCCAGAAAGATTTAGGTTTGGGATTGGGAGAAGAAGTAGACATGAGAGAAGAAAGGAGGAGAAGAGATGTGGAGAAATGAGAAGGGAAGTGGGGTATTTATAATGGGTAAGAGATGGTAAAATGAAGGAAAAGATATGGTGGATAAAAGGATGGAGATGGTTGAGTGTATAGGGAAGAGAGATGTTATGTGGAGTAGGAAAAGTAGGAGAGAGAGGGTTTAAAAAAATTTGAATCTAAAAGAAATGTGGGAGTGTATGTGTTCGGCAGCCGCAAACCAAAAAAAAGGTGATCTTCGGCAAAGGGCAGTGTCGGGAGGTGGAGCTGCCGAGAGGTGGGTTTAGGTAAGGTTCGGCAAATGGGGGGGTCGGCAAAGGGAAGTGTTCGGCAAAAGAGAGAGAGCGATGTCGGGAAGGAGTTTGGTCGAAAAGGTCTTCGACAAGGGTGGGTATTCGGCAGCCGTGGGTTTGTGAGGTAAGAATGTTAGGAAAGAAAAGAAAATAGTTTGTGAGGTGAGTTAGGAGATATGGGTCTTAGGAAAATTTATAGTAAAAGGATGAATAGGGTAAGTTTAATTTAGGATAGGAGGTAGGGTGTATCTTAGGAGAGTAAAATAGGGATGGTAGGTTGTGTTTGTTGGAATGGAAAAAGAAGGGTTAGGATTGAAAGTAACTTTGGATAGGTAAAAGAATGGAAGGTTGAGATTGAGAGTCACATGGATTGAGAATGGTAAAAAGTGTGCTTATTGTGTGAGGTAAAAAGAGTTGGGTTGTATTGGGATAGGTAAAAGTAGAAAAGGAGAGTAGAAGAGAAGAATTAGAAAGAGAAACAGGTGGACTTTTCTTGTAACTGATAAAATATCAGTACTTGAAATTTTTAACTAATAAACTAATAAATACACTACTTCGGTACTTCCCTTCTCATTTCTCCACATCTCTTCTCCTCCATTCTTCTCTCATGTCTACTTCTTCTCCCAATCCCAAACCTAAATCTTCAAAATTCTCCATTCCCGCATGCCATGAAGATCTTGTTTTCAAGTCTTGCAATCATATTGCACGATTTGAAAATGATCCCGACTATCCCAATCACTTACCCGTTTCTCACTTTCTTCAACAAACCCCTCTACTTTATGCCTTCTCCAAATCTCTCATAATGAGCAAAAAGCTCCTTGAAATTTTTTGGTTAACTTGCTCTGTCAATGATGGTGAACCCAAGACCATCTCCGCCTCCATTTTTTCGGACACCGGTGATCATGATCTTACCTTTGATGTGGAAGATGTTTGTGCCGCTCTTCATCTTGAAAGTTACGATTCGTATGCACCTTTTCCGCTTGAGACGGAACATGACGATGTGGTACAAGCCATGAACTACACCGCCGACACTAAGTTCAAGAGTCTCGGCACTCTCCTACTCAAATTCATGGGTGGGGTATGGCATTTCTTCTTCACTCATATTATCTATTGCTTAAGTCGCAAAACTGGAGGTCATGATCAATCCTCCTCGTATATCACAAATCTTGCCCATGCTATTATGTTTCAAAGAAAAATAGATTTTGCACGCTATTTTTTTGATGAAATTGTTGAAGTTGTGACTCCTCCAAAAAGGCCACATGTTGCCTTCCCACGGTTCCTATCCATAATCATTGAACATAAAATGGGAAAATTACTTGATCTTGATCGCAAGTCGGCCAACCCAAGGTTCATCTATGATTTTCTTGCACCTACCATCACAAAGGCTATTATTCAACGTCCACCAAAGGCAACTGACAATGATCTCCTTCCAGGTATGGTTTCTATCCTTAGCTCTCCCAATCTACAATGGGGGGATAATCCTAACACTCCTCCTTCTCAAGTGTCTGCGACTCCCTCCAATGTAGTGGACCCTCCTCCCTCTTCCCGAGTGATACCGGCCAGCACTTCAAAAAAATCTAAGGCTTCCGGTACCTCCGCACTCTCTTCTATGACTTTGCCGCCGGCCAAACCTTTGGTGGCTTCCCCAGTCATAAAACCTTCTTCAAAGCGGAGGCACTCTCAATCCCCTCCTAAGTCTTCCCTGAAAAGAGTTAGGATACCCTCAAGGGCCAAACCACACCATCCAGCTACTGGTTCTCAAAAATCTGGAGCTGTTGAAATTGTCCCTACCAGGAAGGGAATCTGCTGACCCTATAGCTAGCTCCTCCGTCTCCTCCCAACAGGTTTCGGTTGAAAATTTGGAGACCCACAATGCTCCTTATTCTACCAACTTCTTGGTGGTTGAGGATGACTTGGGCCTCTCTCCAGCCCAAGGTTCTGTTTTCTCACTGCACGGCCTATCACCCGATCGTCCTACGATCGATGATGTTTCTACACAACCCACTACGGGTCATTCACGCTTACTTGATTTCCTTGTTGAAGATTCTCCAGAGGTTCTTCCCACTTTTGCATTTCTACATCACTCACCGACTACCACCGAAGAAGTTCAGTTGTATTCATCCAATGACAACTCCACTGCAAGCTTCCATGGCTCACCTTCTCCTCTTGTCTTCACGCCTCCTGGCCCCCCTCCACATGAAGAAATTGAGCATTCAAGCTCTTATGTTGCTGTCTCATCTACAAGTCTACCACCTTCTGGAGATCCTATCATTGACATGCTGGTGCCATCCTCTCCTCCATCTTCAAGGTATCTTCCTCATCATCCTCCTACACCTACTCATCACATGTTTGAAGCTCCCATCACCAGATATGTCTCTACAGCAAGCCAACTTGAATCCATCCAGGGTTCCCTCTCTGGCTTACACTCTCAGCTTCAGTCTCTCCTAGACTCCAATGCCAGTCTCACCCTCTCTATGACTGCTATGAAAGTTGCTTCCGACGCTCGTGATCAAGAAATTGTTAGACTACAATCAACAATTCAAAGCCAACAAAACCTAAATAATCAGCTCCTTGGTGGTCTTGTCTCTCTTCACCAAAGGATGGATGCTCTTCCAGCCGCACAGGCACGCGTCCTCACTCACTTTGCTGATGTTGTCCGGTCTCGTGATCGGTCGACCGCTGAGGGGGAGAGAGGTCCAGAAAGATTTTCCAGCGACCAACCGGGTCAATCTGACATGCCGAGTCCATCTGACCCATCTAAATCGGCACAACCAGATCCATCAGCTCAGGGGGAGCAATCTTTTGAACATGCAGGTACACTTGTTGAGGGGGAGCAATCTGAGTTCTTCAAAAAGCTTGAATGGTGCAAGAAGACGTTGCTAGAAAGGATCAACACCTCAAAATTTGCCAAAGCCAAACTTGCTACTCATAAATAGTCAAAGGACATCTATGTGATACTCACTCGGGCTGATGACACCGTCACACCAGTAAGATTCCCTGAACTTGACGCTTATGGTGTTTCAGAATGGTATGAAATTGCAAAATGTCTTCAAGATTCTCAAAGTCCAAACCTAGCTGCTATAAACATCTATCTCAAAGGACTTTTTGAAAATGTAAGGAAAATAAAGACAGGATTTCAGCAAACCATCTTCCAAGATCTTACTGCCAAAGGTATCCTTCCTAACTCAAAGAATCTGAACCTAAAGCTTCCATACAAAACACCTCCCAAAAAGACTCATTGTGTAACCTCCAAACCATGTGGGGGCATTTTCTTCAACAATGCCCAAGGTACTCGAGAATTCTTTAGACATAAAGAGATATCCATTGCTGACTCCAGCTTCCTTGAAGCCATCCTTTTCATCATCCCCGACACACATACAGGCACTCTCTTCCAACGTGCCATCATAGCCGAACTTCAGGAAAGGAAGAAGTGATCATGTTTTTACTTTTATATGCTTTTGATATGTACTTGTAAACTTAAGTTATTGTTGTTTCAAGTTTTCAATACAAGTACATTTTTGTTAATAGTTTGTACAGATATACCTTATTCTTTCATTATACTTGTAAATGTCGGATATACTTAAAAAATCCAAAAAAAAATATGTCTATGTGAAAAGAACCCAAAAAGAGTAAACAAGGGTCAAAAATGAATTATTCAGTGTTTACTTCTCAGATTCTAAGTATGGATGTCATCCTCAAATAGGGGGAGATTGTTGGGTCACTTAAGATTTGAAGATGACCTCAGTCTTTCATTTTTACACAGTTAATACTTAGAATAATTGTTAGGTTCTTTACAAGCAATTTAATTGTATAAAAGTGTTCGGCGAAATCGAAGATCAACCGAAAGAAACAAAGTAGAAGTGCATCTTCAAAGCGGATTGAAGATTGGACTTCTCAGCCAAAAGTTAAGCTGCTACTTGAAGACTTCCTAAAAGTCTTAGGCCAATACACTTGAATAGCAAGGAAAATGTTAGGCAAGATATTTGAAGACATGTTAGACAAGATAACATGTTAGGCAAAATACTTGAAGACATGTTAGGCAACATGAAATGTTAGGCAAGATATTTGAAGACATGTTAGACAAAATAACATGTTAGGCAAAATACTTGAAGACATGTTAGGAAGATGAAATGTTAGGCAATATATTTGAAGACATGTTAGACAAAATAACATGTTAGGCAAAATACTTGAAGACATGTTAGGAAGATGAAATGTTAGGCAAGATATTTGAAGACATGTTAGACAAGACAACATGTTAGGAAAAATACTTGAAGACATGTTAGGCAAAATGATATCTTCGGAAAGACACTCAAAGAAGTCTTCGGCAAAGAAATCTTCAGCAGGTATATTCTACTTTATCTGCAAAATATATCTAGGATATCTTGCTTTGATAGAGACACCATCCGAGGATCAGAAAAAGGCTGTTTGGATTTCTTATCTCTTTCAAGAAAGTTTAACCTCAACAAACAGGTCAACGCTTCAAGACAAATGTGCAAAGACAAAAGTACATCTTAGTACTTTTCAGAAGACCTGCTTCCTTCCTGCCTTCCAAGCTCTACTTGACAAGTAGCAAACATAATATCAGTTCTACTAGCAGTAAGATAAAGAAGTGACCCAATCATACCTCTAAACTTTGTTACATCAACAGATACACCAGCTGTATCAGCATCAAGTTTTAGAGGTGGTGCCATATGAGTTTTCATGGGAGAGCAGGTATCAAATTGAAACTTTTTCAAAAGATCACAAATGTATTTGCTTTGGTTTATAAAGATACCTTCAGAAGATTGTTTTACTTGGAGACCCAAGAAAAATGTGAGATCCCCCATCATGCTCATCTCATATTGACTCATCATGAGAGAAGCAAACTCGTCACACAGTGATTCATCGGTGGCACCAAAAATGATGTCATCCACATAGATTTGAACAAGAATAAGATTACCTGGGTTTTGTTTGATGAAAAGAGTGTTGTCAATCTTACCCTGAGTATACTTGTTCTTTAGAAGAAAGTCTGCTAGAGTGTCATACCAGGCACGAGGAGCTTGTTTAAGGCCATAGAGAGCCTTATCCAATTTGTACACATAGTCAGGATGATATGGATCTTCAAATCTAGGAGGTTGCTTCACATAGACTTCTTCAGCTAGTTCTCCATTTAGGAAGGCACTCTTGACATCCATCTGGAAGACTCTGAAGTTCTTGTATGCAACATGAGCAAGGAAGATTCTGATTGCTTCAAGTCTGGCAACTGGAGCAAAGGTTTCGTCATAGTCAATTCCTTCTTCTTGCCTGTACCCTTGAGCAACCAGCCTGGCTTTATTTCTGATGATCGTGTCGTCTTCATCCATCTTGTTTCTGAAGACCCACTTGGTTACTATGATTGTTTTTCCGGGAGGACGAGGAACCAGTCTCCAGACCTTGTTTCTCTCAAACTGAGATTGTTCTTCTTGCATGGCAGTGATCCAACATGGATCATCTAGAGCTTCTTCAACCTTCTTGGGCTCTATAAGGGACAAGAAGTTCACATAGAGACAGATATTGCCTACTCCTCTTCTGGTTTGGAAACCAGCCTGTTGATCACCAATTATTTGATCAATTGGATGATCCTTGGTCCATTTTATAGCAGGAGGCAAAGCTGGAGGATAGGAAGGTTGTGAGTGATATGTAGAAGGTAAATCTTCAGGAGGATTGAAGAAGGGAAGAGTAGGAGGATTTGATGAAGAAGGGATATTTGAAGGATGGGAGAGAGTGGTGTTTTGAAGAGAATTTTGGTTTTGGGAAGTTTGGATCGGCAGAGGATTTTCTTCTTGGTTTGAGGAAGGGTGTGAAGATGTGGAAGGGTTATTATCTTGAGAGGTAGGATTTTGAGGATAAGGTATAGGAATAGTTGGGTTAGGTGGAGAAGGAGAAACATCATCGATGCAAGAGGTGATCTAACTATTTAATTCATCATCATCTGAGGAGAGGGATGATACCTTGAGGTCATCAAACTTGACATGTATTGATTCATCAATACATTTTCTCCTAAGGTTGTAGATCCTGAATGCTTTGGAGGTGAGAGAATAACCCATAAAGATGCCTTCATCTGCTTTCGGATCAAACTTGCCCAAGTTTTCTCTGTCATTTAATATATAACAGACACACCCAAAGACATGAAGAAAACTGATGTTTGGTTTTCTACCATAAAAGACTTCATAAGGAGTCTTATTATGCCTTTTTACAATAATGGACCTATTTTGGGTAAAGCATGCAGTATTAATAGCCTCAGCCCAAAAATAGGTCGACAGGTGAGATTCACTCAGCATGGATCTGGCAGCTTCACACAGCGTCCTGTTCTTTCTCTCCACCACGCCATTTTGTTGTGGAGTCCGTACAGCTGAAAAATTCTGAGAGATGCCCTTTTCAGTGAAGAAGTCATCCAAAACACTGTTTTTGAATTCAGTGTCGTTGTCACTCCTTACTGATCTTAACAGCTGCCCATTCATCACTTCAGATCTTTTGATGAACTTTATGATTTCTTCATAAGTATCACTTTTATACCTGAGGAAAATACCCAAGTGTAACGTGTAAATTCATCAATAATAACAAGAATATACCTTCTTCCACCAAGGCTTGGAGTGCTGACTGGTCCACACAAATCCATGTGCAACATCTGAAGAGGTTGAGAGATGGAGAAACATTGCTTGGATTTGAACGAGGATTTTGTGAGCTTTCCCTTCTCACAAGCAGCACACCGCTTTTCTTTCACGAAGGTGAGCTTTGGCATACCAGACACGAGCTCTTTAGAGGAGAGAGAGTTCAAGGTTTTGAAGTTAAGGTGAGAGAGACGCTTGTGCCAAAGCCAACTGATCTTAACTGAGTTTCAGAGACAAAACAGATGTTTGTTCCAAAAGATGAACTCTGTCCCATGTCTATAACATAGACATTTTCTTTTCGGTACCCGGAAAGTACATCTTTCATGTCTTTGTCAACCACCGTGCAAATGGACAGTTCAAAGATTACCTTATAACCGAGATCACACAACTGGCTTATGCTCAAGAGGTTGTGCATCAAGCCTTCAACGTACATTACTTTATTAAATGTGACGGAACCATTAGAGAGAGTTCCGTAGCCTTTAGTACTGCCACGAGAATTATCGCCAAAGGTAACAGATGGACCTTTAGCCGACACGAAGTTTACAAGAAGAGATTTGTTTCCAGTCATGTGACGCGAACATCCACTATCCAGATACCAGATCTGATGATGTCCATAGACCTGAGTAGATGAGGAAGAGCATCCTGTTAAGACTAGAGCAAGAGTGGAAGGAGTTTCCTCACAGTCATTGATGTCATCAGTCTTTGCCATGAAACAAATATTTGCCATGTCCTTATCACTGTCAGATGTGGGTTCATCTGCCCAGTCATGAGACTCAGCCACCAGACCCTTTCCCTTTTTGGAAAGAATTTCATTTCTCTCTTTTTCTCTTTTGTATTTAGCCTTGTACTTTTCAGCACGTTCAGAGTTCACAGAGGAAACAGATTGGCCAAATTTTTTAGAGGAAGAGAAATTTGAATAAGGTCTGGATCTGCTAGATTTTGAAAGAGAACGACCAGAAGAAGAGTTCAGAGAGTTTGCTTTTGCACTCAGAGGCAAAGTGACATTTCTTCCCACATTTAAAGCATTCCTCATTTGATTTATCAGTTGAAGAGTGTTTGGGGAAATTTTGAGAAGATTTTCTAGAAAATTTAGATTTACCAGAAGAGAAACGAGATCTAGGTTTAGAGTAACCTGCCAGCATGGCCATGCCATTTGTCAGTTGATCAACAGGGGTTTCCTCACCTTCATCATCAGCATCAATAAGATATGCCTCTGAATGATCATTGGTATCTTCCTGACTATCATGGTCAGAATCAGAAGGATATGTGATTCTAGGAATGCACACAAATCTTTTGGAAGAGTCACTCACAAGAGCTAGAGAAGAGCTCTTGATGTCTTTAATGACAAACTTCCTTTGGAGCTTGGTTTGTTCAAAGTTAAAGAGAGTACCATAAAGAACAGTGAGAGGCATATGATCAAGTTCCTTGGTTGTCTTAATGCATGTGCAGATGTTTTCCCAGAAATCAGAAAGACAGTCCATAAACTTGCATAAAACTTCCTCATTGTCATAAATGCAACCCAACAACTTAAGATCATTAAGCAGACCGTTAAAACGGTTATAGTAATCAGAAAGAGATTCTCCTTTTTCATGCGAAAACAGTTCATATTTTCGAACAAGAGCGATCTTTTTGCTCTTTTTCACTTCAGAAGTACCTTCATAAAGAACACACAGGGTGGACCACATTTCCTTAGCAGTAGAAAAGTTCACAAGAGAATGATAAACCTCATCAGGCAAAGATAGGGCAATAATGGCTCTGACTTTAGTGTCAAGAGCTACAAGACGCTTGTCTTCATCAGTGTACTTACTGGGGTCCTTTACAATGTATCTCCCAGTTGTAGTGTTCGTTCTTCCTTATCATAAGAAGAATCATCACCATCCTCATCTTTATTTTTGGCATTATAACGATCCCAAACTCTAGGGACAAGAGGTCCTTCATGGAGTATAGTAGGATATCTGCTGTCAACTCCTTCTAGGAAGAGCATCATACGACTTTTCCACAAAGAGAAGTTATTAGGGTTAAACTTTGGTGGTTTGGCTATGGAGCCATTTTCGTATGATCCAGCATTTGAGTTTTGAGAAGAAACATTGTTTAAGGAAGAAGATGAAGCCATTGCAGATCAGATCAAGTTTATTATATTAAACTGGCCTACTTTGATACCACTTGTTGGTCCCCGCTATGAATTAG
Organism: Saussurea involucrata; assembly: GCA_033807775.1. Classification (NCBI taxonomy): domain Eukaryota; kingdom Viridiplantae; phylum Streptophyta; class Magnoliopsida; order Asterales; family Asteraceae; genus Saussurea; species Saussurea involucrata. Next base: position 128,543,067 of record CM066324.1, on the reverse strand, counting down.
CAATGGTAAACAAGTATTGTAGAAGGGGGGTTGAATACAATACACAAGATTTTTCACTTAATTAATTCTTTATTGATTTAAAATCAAGCATTACACATAGAAAACATAAAGATTGTTGCGGAACAAAACAAATAAAATATGCTTAAACAGTCTAACACAAAGTCACACAGAGAATAAGAACAATTGTAAAACACTAAGAAAACAATGAACTTCTTGAGAGAGAAATGTCAGCACTTGAAAGCTTTGAGAGTCTGTAAACTGGTGAGATTGCAAGGAAGGAGATGACCTCTTTATATAGTGCCTCATGCATTAAATGCATGGACACTTGTCAAGTAGAGCTTGGAAGACAGGAAGGAAGCAGGTCTTCTGAAAAGTACTGAGATGTACTTTTGTCTTTGCACATTTGTCTTGAAGCGTTGACCTGTTTGTTGAGGTTGAACTTTCTTGAAAGAGATAAGAAATCCAAACAACCTTTTTCTGATCCTCGGATGGTGTCTCTATCAAAGCAAGATATCCTAGATATATTTTGCAGATAAAGTAGAATATACCTGCTGAAGATTTCTTTGCCGAAGACTTCTTTGAGTGTCTTGCCGAAGATATCATTTTGCTTAACATGTCTTCAAGTAATTTGCCTAACATGTTGTCTTGTCTAACATGTCTTCAAATATCGTGCCTAACATTTCATCTTCCTAACATGTCTTCAAGTATTTTGCCTAACATTTCTTCAAATATCTTGCCTAACATTTCATCTTCCTAACATGTCTTCAAGTATTTTGCCTAACATGTTATTTTGTCTAACATGTCTTCAAATATCTTGCCTAACATTTCATCTTGCCTAACATGTCTTCAAGTATTTTGCCTAACATGTTATCTTGTCTAACATGTCTTCAAATATCTTGCCTAACATTTTCCTTACTCTTCAAGTGTACTGGCCTAAGACTTTTAGGAAGTCTTCAAGTAGCAGCTTAACTTTTGGCTGAGAAGTCCAATCTTCAATCCGCTTTGAAGATGCACTTCTACTTTGTTTCTTTCGGTTGATCTTCGACTTCACCGAACACTTTTATACAATTAAACTGCTTGTAAAGAACCTAAAAATTATTCTAATTATGAACTGTGTAAAAATGAAAGACGTCATCTTCAAATCTTAAGTGACCCAACAAACGGCATCTTACCATGGCCACATCCTACACTTCTCGCCCATTTAACAACCTCCTCCTCCGATATCTTAAAGTGTTTATATAGCTTAAGTATATATAATCAAACATGGAACGTCTAATTTAAAGACATTGCAACAAATTTATATAATGTTTTTGGTCATTTTAACAATTTCTTTACATTTTTAAAATAAAGTATTAAATTAACTTTTTTATATGATACTTTGAATTTTTTTCCCTGTAAAACAACATGACCATAGAACCCTTCTAAAAAATGTTATATATAATAACAAATACAATAATATATTATGAAATGTTCTAAGACACATGTTAAAATCCAAAAGCATTTTATAAACTTATCGTAACTCTTTTGGTTACAACATTTTATTGTTTAGTCTTATAAAACATTCTATTAAAACACTTAGGGGCTGTTTGTTTTCTTAAAAAAAGTCTTAAACCCTCTGAAATCATTTTCGGTCAGATATTTTGACTTTAAGACCGTTTGTTTTTTTTAAAAAAAAGAGCTTAAAAGCTCTTACATTCTCTTATTTCACAAGAGGCAAACATTTCTCTTAAAACCTCTGATTATGCTCTAACCTTCTCATCCGCCGCCTCATCGCTTCATGCCTCCATCGTCACTTCTCCATCTTCACTAATCGATCAACTCCCTGAAATCATTCCTCCATCGACTGCCGTTCCATTTCGTCGTCGTTCTAGCCGTTCCAGCCACCAGGTTCTCCTTCCAGCGACCCTCCATCGCCGTTCTCGCCGTTCTCTTCCAGCGACCCTCGACATTACCACTCCTCTAATCATTCCTTCAAACGATGTTGTAGGCGGCGACGGTGAACGTTGGCGACGACGGAGAAATTCCGGCAACTGGGACGATACGGCGGCGAACGATTCGGTGGAAGAGAGACAAAAACCCATCCTCGGTGAAAGAAGAGAGAAAAAATCCCATCCTCGTCTTGAAGAAAGAAACGTTCAAATAGAAGAAAACAACTTTAAAGAACTTTATCAGTTTTCTTCTTGAAGACTGTGACAACCCTTTGGAAAAAGAACAAATAAAGAGGCAATTTTTTCTTTACAAACAGCTTTAAAGTACTTCATCACTTTCTAGGCAAATTTTTTTACATATAATATAATATGGATTAACAATATAATGAAAAGTGTGGTTTATTTAATACTTTATAATGGGTTTATTGTTTCAAAATCATAAACTTTAAAGTTCTGTCAATTTATAAAAAAAAACATCTTATGATTCAGATTCAGATGTTTCAATTTAAAAAACAAACAATGTTTTTGATTCAGATTCAGATTTTAGACTTCAAACATTACAAAAACAAACAGTCTTATTAGTTCAGATTTCAGACTTTAACATCACCTCTTATAAATCAGAAATGAAATAAGACTTTAGACTTCAGACCTCTTAAAAAACAAACGGCACCTTAAACATTTTTTGTGTCATGTAAAACTAATTTTCTTATGGTACAACAGTAGAAATATACAAAATAAAATATCATATTTCCTTCTTCTTTAAAAAATGCAATTTAACCTTTTTTATTATTTTATGTTGTCGAGAAAAAACTCTCGATCATATCATCGAACCCTGGCTTCCTATGTAAAAAGAAGTATACCAAACCACTTGGACTACAAGGTTATATTGGTTACATTCCCTATACTATACTATATTAGCGGAACAGTTAGGGGGCTCAACACCTACCAGCCCTCTACTGGCTTCGCCACTGAGTACTACATCAAAAGAAAGTATGCAAAGCAAAGAGACAATCCACCAAAGTTGACGATGCACCGAATAAAGAAGCTTACGATAGAGGAGGCCATAATATTAGAAAGGAGAGTGTCGGAAGAGGAAGTATGGGGTGCGGTGAAATAGTGTGGGAAAAATAAGTCGTCGGGACCGGACGGATTCACGATTGGGTTTATAAAGAGATTTTGGGGGATAATAAAAGTTGACTTATTGGCGGTGTTCGATTGGTTTTGGGAAAAGGAGGATCTAAACGAGGGGTGCAATGCTTCGTTCTTAACTTTGATACCAAAAAATTCCAACCCAATTGGTCTAAATGAATTTAGACCAATTAGCCTCATCGGAATCCTATACAAATTGATATCGAAAGTCTTGGCGGAAAGTGTTGATCCAAACCCTCAGTGATTTGATAATGACTCCCTCTTAAACACTTAGTGAAAATTGTAAGTAAACAATATGTATTAGAGTTTCACTATCGCTGATAAGTACTAAGACTTTACAGTACCACTGATAGGAACTCTCACTCTTTAGATTAGATATTCAGCGAACACTGTTCATCATCATATAGCTCTGAGCCTGTTCAGTTTTATTGATGATCGCTGATAGTTTAGTTTGTTTACTTATGATCTCTGAAGACAAGTTTCACGTCAACCAAAGTTCTACGCTGAAGTCGAAGATCAAGCTCAAGAACCAGCGACAAGTCTACTCATGAACTGATGCGGATATCAGCGAAGCATTTAACGTGAAGTATCAAGTAAAAGACTTCAGCAATCGCTGAACTTTATCATTCGCTGATAAAGATCTGACTCAACGAAAGCTGATCATGAAGTCTCCCTGCATGTTACTATTGTCTTACCTCCCTTGCACGTCTCCGTACGAACTGTCAGAACGGACATCCCTTTTGTCTGTAATCGTACAACAACTCTGATTCTACACTGTGCACCATGCGGCTACTAAGGTTGTCTACAAAGGTCAATGACATGCAACCACTCAGCTGCTGCCACGTGTAAAGCCATACTGCCATGCATTAAATGCATGCAATATATAAGAAGAACCTTACTTCAGTTTTGAAGTGTGCTCGGACCATCTTCTTCTTTCTATCTATGTGTTAGGTTATTATTCGTAATTTCCTTATCTCCTTTCTATCTTATTCTAGTGCAAGAAACTTAGTGTTTCTCAGGACTTGTTTAGATTAGGTTTATCCTTAATTTTGTTCCGCAACAAGTTGTAAATTGTCTTGATTTATCAATAAACAATTTAGAAAAGTAAAAATGTGTGTTTGTATTCAACCCCCCCTTCTACAAACTTGTATAGCCCTTCGGGACCAACAGAAAGAAGGAAGACGATGATGGGAAAGTTGATTAGCAAGGAGCAAAGTGCGTTTTTAAGAGGGAGGTCTATACTAGACGGGGTCTTTATAGCAAATGAGACGGTCGATTTTTTGAAAAGAACAAAGAAGAGGGGCTTGATTTTTAAAGTTCGAAAAGGCGTATGACACGGTGGAGTGGGATTTTCTCTTGGACGGGTTGAAAAATATGGGATTCGGGGGAAAATGGAGGAGATAGATAGCGACATGTTTAAAGTCATCAAGGATTTCCGTCTTAAGTAATAGAGCACCAACAAAGGAGTTCCTAATGGAGAGGGGTCTAAGGCAAGGGGATCCTCTAGCCCCTTTCCTATTTTTGGTGGTCGCAGAAAGCCTACACATTATGATGGAGGAAGCTATTGAAAAAAGGTTGTTTAAAGGAATAAAAGTGGGTAAGGATGAAATTATGATATCTCATCTCCAATATGCGGACGATGTCGTATTTTTCGGTGAATGGGAGACTTCTAACTTAAAGAATCTTACGAAGATTTTGAAATGCTTCCATAAAGTTTCGGGTCTAAAGATGAACTTGAGTAAAAGCAAACTTTTCGGAGTGGGCGTATCGGAGGGGGAAGTTCATTCATTGGCAAGAAGATTGGGATGTGATAGTGATTATTTGCCATTCATCTATCTCGAGCTTCGGGTAAGCGTGGCAATGAGAAGAATATATCATTGGAAACCGGTGATTGAGAAGATGAAGAATAAACTCTCGACGTGGAAAGCAAAAATGATATCCTTTGGAGGACGATGGACGTTGGTAAGATCGGTTCTTGGTAATGTTTCATTATACTATTTTTCCTTGTTTCGTACCCCGATGAGTGTGTTGAAAGAACTCGAGAGAGTGCGTTGCCAATTTTTTTGGGCCGGGGGGGGGGGGGTGGAGAGGGAGAGTTAGTTAGGAGAGGCCGACCTTGGGTTAATTGGGAAAAAGTGTTGGGATCCTTTGGGAGGGGTGGTTTAAACATCGAGGGGCTTAAAGAGATGAATTGGGGTTTGATCGGGAAGTGGTGGTGGAGGTTCTATAAGGAAAGTGATGCTTTGTGGACAAAGGTAATAAAAAGCATTTATGGTTGGGAAGGTTGGCTTTTGGAGGGTGTACCTAGGGCTTTGGGGGGGAATTCGGTATGGGAAAGTATAATCAAGGTGGGGAAAGATATAGATAAGGCGGGGCTCCAATTTTCGGAATCTTTTTGGAAACAAGTAGGGGATGGGTCAAGCATTAAATTTTGGGAGGATAGATGGACGTCAGTGGGGAGACTTAAGGAGAGGTTCAAGTGGCTTTTCCAACTTGAATCGAGTAAGGTGCAGTGGTATCAGAAAGAGGAGAGTTTCTAGGTGAAGATTGGGTGTGGAAATGGGGATGGAGGAGGGAACCGTGTTAAAATGTAAAGTGGTTGGTACAATCTTGACGTATTGGAATAGTAATTAAGTTTGTTTGTTTTTGTGCAAGATGTAAAGGGTTGAAAGTGTCAAGCTGGTTAATCTTTGAGGACTGTGGATAAAAGAGTTGAAAGAACAAGGTTAGCGGAGCTTGTAGCTGAAATCTTGAAGGTCTTGGATGTAACTTCTCTGGTGTATATATTGTAGCTAATTCTCAGATTAGGGTTAATACTTTTAACCAATTTTCATTCACGAATAGTGTAGCAGCTAGGGTTTCGTTCTGAGAGGGTTAGATACAATCTGAGAGTTTCATATTGTTTGTAATCTGAGAGATTTTGTTTATAGTCATTGTTGATGAAATAAAGTGAATCTGATTTGAAGGTTTTAAAATGGTATCAGAGCCAAGTTCCCATCGATCCATCACCTTCAAACCCTAATTCTCGACTCTTCAGAATCTCGTTGAAGATCTTTGGTATTATTCGTTTCTTGTGAAGATCTATGGTATAATCGTTTCCCCATTCTCTGTTACGATTTGTTTCTTGAAGTTTTTGTGTGCGAAACATTGAATTGATTTTGGTGAACTCAAAGCGTGGTTAAAGTGAACCCTGCGTTCTCTGTGACCATACTCTCAACTGGTTCACGATCGTTCATCTTCATCACCATTCGATTCGATCCTTCACCTTGTGAAGAGATCTCTCTGTAAGGGTTTTATTTTCCCTTTCTGTTTGTGAATCAGATATGCTCGTCTAGTCCTTTCGTGACTAAATCTGTCCAAATCTGATTCTCTCATCGTCTTGCTGTGAGACTTGGTTGGCAAATCTAAGGTTGCAAAATTAGGGTTACCTCGAAACCCTAACCCTAGCTGATCCTTATATTTGTTCAGGTTATTTTCTGTTGGTATTTGTTGAAAATATACAGGTACCGTGGGTAGGCCCAGTTTGGTCACTCATTCCGTTGCACTATAAGTCATTCTTTCCTTCCTGTCAGTAGCAAACACATTGAGTCAGTGTGCTTGGCCTATAGGCAGGGTTCTTTGTATTGACTATTGTTTGTGTGTGATAGGCGGGTTTACACCCACCTAAATCTAACCGCAAGTGTACGGGTCAAATCAAGTAATAGTACTAAAAGTACGAGTATCGAACACAGGGAACTAGGAACTAAGTATCACAATTACTATAAGATCTATTAACTGAACAGTCGAAATTTCAGTTGTTGGTGTGAAACTAATCAATTGCAAGTAATTAAATCAAACACAAGACAATAGACAACTTAAGGAACTTCGGATAGAGAAAACAGTTGAGGGTTGGAAATCATAAGGTTTTCACGTACAAACACTTGACTTAAAACAATTACCAGTTATTCCCCTTAATGAATACTCAATCTCTAAAATCACCGTTATTCTCTCTCGAGCAACAACGGGTTTTATTTTGAAAGCATAAGTTCTATCTCTCGATCTCAACCTTTGGAACTCAAAACACATTAAACTCAAGATTGTAATGGGACTAAGGCTTACTTGGTATATCTCTATCCAATTTCTCACCTTAGGCGTGCAAATTCTAATTCTAGTTAACAATTAATTCTCTCGAACTTAACTGAAAACAAACAAAACAATTGAAAGTTGGCCAAACTCACAAAAGCATTAAAACTCAATTCACATGTTTCATTAAAAAGGAAAAAACTGATAAAAGTCTCAAATCATCTGTTTATAAGCTTAAACCAAATTCATTCCAACCCCCAACATCTAAAGATTAGTTCATGTTGGTGTGGATAAAAACATAAGAAAAGAAAGAGAAATCGTGTGTGCAAACATAGTAACCATGAACGTGATGAATGTAATGGTGAACTCCCTTCTCTCGGCTCTAATCCGCTTCGCGTGGTGAACGTCCCCTCAATCGATCCTCTATCGTGGCTCCAAAGTCTCTGAAAACCCTCTGAAAGTCGCCCCTAAGCAGCCTACCGTCGCATGTCGAGATAATGACCTAAAATCCGGAAAAACACCAAAATATAGAATTGAAACAGGGACTTACGCCACTTTTCCCGTGGCTTGCAAACCGCGGGGTAAACCACGGGGTTTCCCTGATGGCTCTGGGTCAGGTCTGGTTCATGGATCTGGGTCCGAGTTCGGGCACGGGTCTTGGGCTTGGATCTCGGGCTTCTGTTGGGCTTCGTTTTGTACTCGTTTTGGGATCTTTTCCGCTTCTTTTCCTCGATGTTTGCTGCCTTTTAGATTACCTGTACATTTCGCTCGATAAACCATAAAATTCCGCCTTTTTGCTAGAACACAAGCCAATCTCATTGGTTTGAGAATCGAAAATAACGCCAAAAAGTGGCGTTATCAACAACCCCAAACTGAGCGTTGCTTGTCCTCAAGCAAATTAGCGATAAAATAGAATCAAAGCATATATCATCGAAATAATAACTGTACAATTCCCAATCGGTACCATGTAATGCACTGGTGATTTCCCATACCCGTGAATGCCTATCTCACTCTCGCCTCATTCTTATTCTGTTTGATCTATGGCCTTCCATTGTGAGTTGAACTCGTGACTGCTCCGATTCCATTAAGGCCGTACTAGGTCCAAACATACTAGGGAAAACATTTCGCCTCGACCCTACCTCACGGGATACTCTCATTTCACTCGAACATAGGTTGTCGCACATGTTGTCATGTATAAGGAAGTTATGTACAAGAATACTCAAAAATTACATGACAACTCTAATGAAAGACGCACAAATGTCCAAAAAAAAGTTGATCTCAGAAAGGAATCAAGTAGCAAGACAGGGACTATTGGTAAAGGTGGTCGTATACCCTAATCACATTTTCCAGAAGATCATCCTGGTCTTTGCAAGGGTTGTAACGGGGCTAGGGTTATGGCTAAGAAACGAAAGGTAAGCGGATCAAACATCCTCGGTGTGTCAATCATTAGTAGTTGTGAACTATCATGGCTTCATATTCTATCACTTGGCCCTCTTTGTCACTACTGGAGTCGCTTTGACTCTCTTATTTAGCTGCTGTAACTACTATCTAACTAACTGTATTATAATTTTTTTTGGAGCATCATTGGCTCTCTTTATTTGTTTGGGGCTGCATTGGCCCTCTTTTCTAACTTTTGGGTTAAACTGACCCAATTTCTTCTCATGACTGGCATGTACTTTTTCTTTTCTGCTCTATCTTTCGCTGTTCATTACTGCTTCTGATTGACACACTTTCGGATAAGGGTTGGCTAAGGTTTTTGGCTAGGGTTTAATGGCGGGTCTGAAATGAACAAGTGGTGAGTGTTTGGCTTCAAAAGGGGTTTTGGGTACACACATAATGGGTAAAAAGGAACGATAGATAAAACAGGGTTAAACATACACACAATGCCTGGAATCATCTCTTAAGGTCCACACGATATGGTCTACCACACCCTTACCCAATCTCCCGATGGTTGTCTTTGCTGCTCAATGCAATATTATAGCGAGATCATTCTATAATCACGACAAGGAATTTGAAAAAGTGTATATGAATTTCGTGTTTAAATCCCTCGAAATGAAAAATGTCTTTTAGGCTCAGAACTCGCTATTGGGTGGTCTCCACTAATGTCCCTAGTCATGTCCTTTCCCGGTCCTTCCCTAATGGTCACGTTACTATCACCAGATTCTTCCCACAATGGTCGGTCTCAGTCATCCAAAACAAAATTTTAGCTAATGTGATCTAGACATTCAGAAGTGCAGGAAATCTACGTGCATAAACGTGGGCCCGAATGGGCAACCCCAAACCTTACCCACACATTGTCCCCAATGTGTAAGTAATGTTGTAGGCGATGCGACAAAAATCATTGTGCAATTATTACAGTCATCAAGCAGGAAAGGCAAAGCATTAACACACTACATCAAAAAGCGAGCCCATAGTTATTCAAATATGGTCACCTCAAACCTAGGCCATGGCCTAGGTTTGTCAACTAAAGCCAACCCCAAACCTCGGCAAAACCGAGGTTTGCACAGGATTAAAGGTGAGTGTGTAGATGTTGAAAGGTGAGGCACCCCAAACCTAAGTGAAACTTAGGTTTGTTGCATCTCGTTTAACTAATAAGGAAACAAAACATCGTACACCACTCGTTAACATACAGAGTTAGAACATACCTGTTTGACCGGACGAAGGAGATTCTCTTGAAAGATTTGAGCATCCAGTTGGGAGAAGATGGAGAAAGAATGCAAAACAAAAGAAATCAAAGCAAAAGACGAAAAACGCAAAGAAAGTGAAAACATAAAGCAAGAAAGGAACAAAAACTGCGCGAAAAACAACTAGAAGCATCAGGGGAATCCCCGCGGTTTTGGCCGCGGTTTGGAAGTCGCGGGATAAACCGCGCAACATTCTGTTTCGAAAACCAATCAGAGACTCCCGCGGTTTTGGCCGCGGTCTGTAAACCGCGTAAGTCTCTGTTCTCTCTCTCTATATATATATATATATATATATATATATGGGAGGTTTCTTTTACAAACCAATGTATTTGTAGAAACTTTGCAAACCACTCCTCAACCAATCATTTCATCTAATTTAATTAAAATTAATTATTAATTAATATCATCACATAGGGGTATGGAAGTAATTTACTAAATTCAGTTTTTTTAAATATTATTTACAGAATCATGTAAAAAAGGAAGTTTCCTAATTTCTTGCGTTTTGTTGATATCCAATTAAAATCTTCAAGAGTTTCATGATGCAACCCAGATACAAATCTTCAAGAGCTTCATGATTCAACCCAGAACTTCATGATGCAACCCAGATAAAAAAATCTTCAAGAGCTTCATGATGCAACCCAGAACTTCATGATGCAACCTAGAACTTCATGATGCAACCCAGATCTTCATGAAATCCACATCTTCATGAAACCCAGTTCTTCATGAAACCCGTATCTTCACGGTCTTCATAAAACCCAAAAACATAAACCTTGAAGATCTTCATAAAACCCAAATTTATGGAGAGAAAAAATCCTAAACCAAATTCATGAACCATATTTATGAAGAAAAAAAACATAAACCCATTTCAAGGAACAAAAACAGATTTGATACATAAACATCACCACCGATAGAATCAAGATGAACCAAAGAAAAAACCAGAAACATAAAAATGGATGAATGAATTCCAGAAGAAAAGAAATTCCCAGATTCATGAAACGAAAACATACTCAGATCTTCGTGAACTCAAAATCGAAGCCTATCAACAGATCTGAAAACCATAAACGAAATACGAGTTGGGTGGCATCATCATCATACCGGGCGGCGGCTGCTGCTGTTGGTGGTGATGTTGATGTTTTTGTAGCGATGGCGGTGGTGCTAAGGTTTGGACAAATCCATTGCAGAGAAAAATCCAATGAAAGTGATTGCGGTGGTGCTAAGGTTTGGACAAATCCATTGCAGAGAAAAAATCCAATAAAAGTGATTGTGGGTTTCGTTGATCTTGTGTTGATTTCATGATCTTGTGACTGGAAAAATGGTAGAGAAGAGAGAGAAAGGGATCCCGTGAGATGAGGGTGTGATTTGGGGTGGATGATGAAGGCAAGTTTGTTTTACCAATATACCCTTGTATCTGTTTTTTAATTATGAAATTAATTCACTGATGGTTAATATTTACCAAATTTGCCATTGGATGATTATTGACCCTAGATCAAATTAATGGATGGTGATTAAGGTAGTTGCATAGTTTCTACAAATGCATTGGTTTGTAAAAAATACCACCCCTATATATATATATATTATTTTTTATTTTTTAAAATAAAATCACTCCAACACTACACTCTAAAACGTAACTAAAAACAAAAATCTAACCTTGGTGGGTTGCCTCCCACCCAGCGCTGTAGTTAAAGTCGTGGCGCGACTATGTGGCTCTCAACTTGGCTCGGTATTCACGGAGTCGAACCGCCCACACTTGTGAATTTCTGTTGATTCTTCCACATCTGGTCTTCGTTGACCATCTCCGGGTTTCTCTTCACTTCGACTCTCGAACATCTTGAACATTACCTTCTCGCCGCCAACTCTTAAAGTCATCTCGCCTTCTTCCATGTCGATCAATGCTTTGCTTGTGGCGAGGAAAGGTCTTCCCAATATTAGCGGGACCTCTATATCTTCATCAATGTCCAGCACCACGAAGTCCACCAGAAAATAGAACTTGTCTACTTTGACGAGCACATCTTCTATCACTCCATATGGATACACGATTGATATATCTGCGAGTTTGAGCGTCATGTAAGTTGGCTTCACTTCCCCCAAACCGAGTTTCCTGAAAATAGATAGAGGCATTAAATTAATACTTGCCCCTAAATCGCATAACACTTTATTAAAACAAATATTCCCAATTTGGATAGGGATCGAAAAACTCCGTGGGTCCTTAAGCTTTGGGGGAAGCTTGTTCTGGATGATCGCGCTACACTCTTCAGTAAGTGCCACCGTTGCATGCTCCTCAATCTTCCTCTTGTTGGAGAGGATTTCTTTTAAGAACTTCATGTATGAGGGCATTTGTGCCAACGCATCTGCAAAAGAGATGTTAATATGCAATTTCTTAAAAACTTCAAGAAATTTAGAAAAGTTTAGATCATCCCTGTGGCTTTTAAGCCTATTTGGATACGGCACTTTTGGAACTGCCGGCTTGACCTGTGGTTGCTTTGACTGCTTATCTTCACTCTTCTTGTTCTCTTCAATCACAATACCTTCATTGGCTTCCAACTCATCCATATCTACGATCTCCACATCTTGCCTTTTAGGTTCAGTTTCCTTTGATGAAGGCTCTCTTGTCGGGTCTCTAATCAGCTCCTTGCCACTTCTTAGATAAATGGCTTTGCATTCTTCTCTTGGCTTTCTCTCAGTCTGACTCGGAAATGTTCCGGGAGCTCGGTTTTATAGGACTTCAGAAATTTGTCCCACTTGCCTCTCGAGGAGCTTAATCGATGCCGTATTCTGGTCCGTAGCTGCCTTGACGGTGTTAACCGTGCTTGCTAACCCTTCAACCGTGCTATCCATCTTTGTCATAAAACTTCATCATCATATCTTCCAGTCCCGGCTTCTTCTCCCCGGATGGTCCTTCATCAAATCTCCGTTGGTTGTAACCTGGAGGACGATAGACATTGTTAGTATTAGAAGAATTAGAGAAGTTGGAGTTATTACCTTGTGGTTGTTGACCGGGTTGACTCCATGAAAAGTTAGGGTGTTTCTTCCACCCCTCATTGTACGTGTTCGAGAAAGGGTCGTTCCTCGGCTGGTTATTCCGGTTCTGTAAAAACTGAACTTGTTCGGGTTCTTCCGGACTGCCTCCTTTCAAATGGTTCGTGATCGCATCTAGTTGAGCTTTTATTTCTTTCAGCCCATCCGATTCTTGAACACTTTCAACTCTTCTAACGGCTTATCTTGAAGTAGAAAAACTGTGTTCGGCCAGATTATCGATCACCTCGCACACTTCCTCATAAGACTTATCCATTAGAGCTCCACCCGATGCAGCTGTGATGTCATTTTTGAACTGCGGGTGAAGTCCACTGAAAAATGTTTGGATAATAACCCACCCTTGCAACCCATGATGAGGGCACTTCTTGATCATATCTTTGTATCTCTCCCAAGCTTCATATAATGTCTCTTGATCCCATTGAGCGAAATGGGTGATTTCAGCCATAAGTTGAGCGGTTCTGCTTGGTGGGAAGAATTTCTGAAAGAAGGCCGCTTTCAGTTGTGCCCAGGTGGTAATCGAGTCCGGCTGGATACTTTCTGTCCAAGTTTCGGCTCGGCCTTTGAGTGAAAAGTTGAACAGCCTCAGCTTAATTGCATCCTCGCTCATCCCATTGATCTTAAACGTGTTACAAATCCTCTCAAATGCACGGAGACGTGCGTGAGGATCTTCTGTCGGTGCTCCTCCGTACTGATTTTGTTGTACCATCACGATGGTACTCGGTTTAAGCTCAAAATAGTTCGCCCCAGTAGTGGGCGGTTGGATGCCTATGCGTGCGGCTGCCACGTTCGGATCAGCAAACGACCACATAGGACGTCTTTCCGGAGGTGGTGGAGGTGGGTTGTTGACACGTGGTTCATTGACAGGTCTCTCGTCGCCCATCTTCAATTGCCTTTTAACTTTTGATTCTTTGAGTAATCGACGGGCGGTTCTTTCGATTTCCTGATCAAGTGGTTCGATTCCTTCCCCTCGGGTTTTCCTTGGCATAAACCAATTAGTACCTGAAACGGAAAGTAAACAAAATTAGCAATCCGAAAACTGAAAGTGATGAAATAAAAATAGCAGAAAATAAAAATGTTCAATATAATAGCGCTAATAGCTGGTAGTGCTATTAGTTGCAACTAGTTCCCCGACAACGGCGCCAAAAACTTGATAGGCGGGTTTACACCCCCCTAAATCTAACCGCAAGTGTACGGGTCGAATCAAGTAATAGTACTGAAAGTACGAGTATCGAACACAGGGAACTAGAAACTAAGTATCACAATGACTATAAGAGCTATTAACTGAACAATCGCAATTTGAGTTGTTGGTGTGAAACTAATCAATTGCAAGTAATTAAATCAAACACAAGACAGTAGACAACTTAAGGAACTTCGGATAGAGAAAACAGTTGAGGGTTGGAAATCCTAAGGTTTTCACGTACAAACACTTGACTTAAAACAATTACCAGTTATTCCCCTTAATGAATACCCAATCTCTAAAATCACCGTTATTCTCTCTCGAGCAACAACGGGTTTTATTTTGAAAGCATAAGTTCTATCTCTCGATCTCAACCTATGGAACTCAAAACACATTAAACTCAAGATTGTAATGGGACTAAGGCTTACTTGGTATATCTCTATCCAATTTCTCACCTTAGGCATGCAAATTCTAATTCTAGTTAACAATTAATTCTCTCGAACTTAACTGAAAACAAACAAAACAATTGAAAGTTGGCCAAACTCACAAAAGCATTAAAACTCAATTCACATGTTTCATTAAAAAGGAAAAAACTGATAAAAGTCTCAAATCATCTGTTCATAAGCTTAAACCAAATTCATTCCAACCCCCAACATCTAAATATTAGTTCATGTTGGTGGTGGATAAAAACATAAGAAAAGGAAGAGAAATCGTGTGTGCAAACATAGTAACCGTGAACGTGATGAATGTAATGGTGAACTCCCTTTTCTCGGCTCTAATCCACTTCGCGTGGTGAACGTCCCCTCAATCGATCCTCTATCGTGGCTCCAAAGTCTCTGAAAAACCTCTGAAAATCGCCCCTAGGCAGCCTACCGTCGCATGTCGAGATAATGACCTAAAATCCGGAAAAACACCAAAATATAGAATTGAAACAGGGACTTACGCCACTTTTCCCGTGTCTTGCAAACCGCGGGGTAAACCGCCCGATTTCTCTGATGGCTCCGGGTCAGGTCTGGTTCATGGATCTGGGTCTGGTTCGGGCACGGGTCTTGGGCTTGGATCTCGGGTTTCCGTTGGGCTTCGTTTTGTACTCGTTTTGGGCTCTTTTCTGCTTCTTTTCCTCGATGTTTGCTGCCTTTTAGATTACCTGTACATTTCGCTCGATAAACCATAAAATTCCGCCTTTTTGCTAGAACACAAGGCAATCTCATTGTTTTGAGAACCGAAAATAACGCCAAAAAGTGGCGTTATCAGTGTGTAAGTTTTCTGTCTCTTGATACCTGAATCTGTGCTGCGATATGTGGTTCTTGTTCTTTGATTACTTTATTCTTGAATCTGCTATCTGCTATCTGCTATCTATGTTTTGTGCATACTTAGTTATGTTATCCTCTAGTTTCCTGCTATAAAGAGACTGAACAGTCGGCTTGACCTAGTACTTCAAGTGTTTTAGGAATCCTGCCAAAGTTCTGTTCAGGCCCCTTTTTGTGGTGTGTGTGTGATATGTTATCATGATCGTGGCTTCCAGCTCTGATGACCCTGAGGTGGTCAATACAGAGGTCTCCAAGATTGCTAAACTTGATTTTGGAGACCCTCTGTATCTCCACCCCAGTGACACAAGTGGAACTCCTATTCTTGGTTTAAAGTTGAGTGGCACGGATAATTACAAAGTGTGGTCATGTGCCATGGTTTTAGCCCTTGAAACCAAAAACAAACTTGGTTTTATAAACAATGCTTGTCCTAGACCTCAGGGTGATCTTGTCCTACAAAAACAGTGGGACAGGTGTAATGATGTGGTTCTGTCATGGATCTTGAGTTTTGTCACTGAAGATCTGTTCCTTGGGCAAGTTTTTTCAAAATTTGCCTATGAGGTATGGAATGAACTCAAAGAGACTTATGACAAAGTTGATGGCTCTGTCACATTCAACTTGTATCAAAAGATCAACTCTATAAGTCAAAATGGAACCCCCATTTCTGAATATTATCATAAATTAAATTCCTTATGGAAACAACTTGATGCCTTGGTTAACTTCCTACTTGTACATGCAGTGTTTCACATCAATTTTTTGAACATAATCAACTAATGAAGCTTATGCAGTTTCTAATGGGACTTGATGATGTATATCAGCCCATTAGAAGTAATATTCTTACCAGGGACCCCTTGCCATCTGTTAAGACTAGAGATGAGCCTCACAAAGGTGGATCTGTAGGGTCTGGTTCTAATACCAAACCACAACAGTCTGCTTCTGTAAGTAAGGGTCCAGACAATACAAAGAATTTTTTTAATAAAAAATCAAATCTGGTGTGCAAACACTGTGGTATTACTGGCCATACCATTGAAAGGTGTTACAAATTGGTGGGTTTTCCAAAGAAATCTTTTGGACAAAATTTCAAGTCCTCCTCCAACAATGTGTCCACATCATTATCTGATTCCAATGGAGAAAACCACAAAAGTGGGTCTTTTTCTTTTACTGAGGATCAGGTGTCAAAACTTCTTGGACTTCTTGATCAGATCAATTCATCAGAACCAGTGGCTGCCAACATGGCAGGTATCTTTGCAAATATGGCTGGTGTGTCTATGTTTTCAAAACCAACCTATAAAGGGTGGATCATTGACTCTGGTGCAACACAACATATGACTTTCTCTTCATCTAAACTTGTTAATATAGTGGATGTCACTGATTTAAATCTAAGTGTTAGACATCCCAATTCCTCTGTTGCTAAAATTAATAAGATTGGAAATTTCATTTTATCAAATCAAGTCATTATATATGATGTGTTAGTTGTACCAGAATTCAATGTAAATCTTTTGTCTGTACATAAGTTGGCAAGAGATAATAAATTGTTTGTGGGTTTTGATGAATTCAATTGTTATATTCAGGACTCTTTTCGAAAGAAAATAGTGGAGACTGGTAATCAAGAGGGTGGTCTCTATTATCTCAATGAAAACCAAGGTGTTAAGTCAATAAGTGTGAATAATTATGTGTTGTGTTATACATCAAAAACCCTTTGGCACAGTAGACTTGGTCATCCTGCTGACCAAACTCTTAATGTTTTGAAATCTCAGTTAAATTTGAGTTCAAAAAATATTGGTCCTGTGAAATATGTCACAAGGCTAAACAGTCTCGTGAGAAATTCGAGACTAGTAATCATAAGGCAACCACACTAGGTGAATTAATTCATCTTGATGTTTGGGGGCCCTATCGGGTTACAAGTAAGGAAGGGTATAAATACTTCATGACTGTAGTTGATGACTACTCAAGAGCTGTTTGGGTGTATTTGTTAAAAGGGAAAAATGAAGTCTATAATAATATCGTGTTATTCTATAATATGTTAGGCACCTAATTTGGAAAAACTGTAAAGATAATTAGAAGGGATAATGGCTTTGAGTTTCTGAATTCTTGCTTAGGTGAGTTCTTTGTGTTCAAAGAAATTGTTCATCAAACATCCTGTGTTTATACTCCCCAACAAAATGGGATTGTTGAGCGTAAACACAGGCATCTGTTAAATGTTGCAAGATCTCTTACGTTTCAAAGTGGAATTCCTCTACATATGTGGAATGAATGTATCTTAACTGCCACATATTTGATAAATAGGACACCATCTTTAGTATTAAGTGGTAAATGTCCTTATGAAATGATATATGGTTTTCCTCCTGTTTTGTCTCAATTGAGAAACTTTGGCTGTCTGTGTTTTGCAAAAAGACCAAATGTTACTGATAAGTTTGAATCCAGATCTAAAAAATGTGTTTTTTTGGGTTATGCCAATTCTCAAAAGGGTTACAGATTATCTAGTCTGGACTCTCAAAAGAATTTAGTTTCTCGAGATGTTCACTTTTATGAAAATATTTTTCCTTATAAAATGAATTCAAGTTGCGTAAGAGATCCTGACCATTCAGATACTAGTTGTTTAAATTTCTTTAATATGGTACCTGGAACTTCTAATGATTTTCAAGTTCTTTACCCAATGATGATGATTTGCGAGATCATTCTCAATCTGAGAAATTAATGGAAACTGATTTAACTGATCATTCAAATCTAGGTGGATCAAACAGATCTACCTATAACCAATCACTAGGGAATTCTAAAGAAAGAAATGCCAGTGAACAATTGGATGGCAGTACTGAAATGTCTACCTATAACCAATCACTAGGGAATTCTAATTCAAATGAAAGAAATGCCAGTGAACAATTGGATGGTAGTTCTGACTTTTCTGCCAGAGATCAATTAAATCCAGATTTTCCTAGTGCATCTGAAAATATAGGGAGGGATTATGATGTACAATTTCCTGATCTCCAATCTGAGGGAATTCCTTCTCATCCCAATACTTCTGGCCCATTTCAACCTTCTAGGAAATCTGATAGAACTCCTGTTTTTCCTAGTAAATTTAACGATTTTGTGGTGGAAGGCAAAGTAAAGTATGGGATAGAAAGAGTTGTGAATTACTCAGTTTTATCTGCTGAAAATTGTTGTTTTGTGTCTAATCTAAATAAAACTGTGGAACCTCGTACCTTTTCTGAAGCCTCTTATGATAAAAATTGGGTAGAGGCTATGAACAATGAAATGGAAGCTCTTTATAGGAATGGTACTTGGGCGCTATCTGATTTACCTATAGGAAGAAAACCCATGGGATGCAAGTGGATTTACAAAATTAAATATAAGTCAAATGGGGAAATTGAAAGGTATAAAGCACGTTTAGTTGCTAAAGGGTATAGTCAACGTGAAGGTTTGGACTATGAGGAAACTTTTAGTCCTGTAGTGAAAATGGTAACAGTACGTTGTATAATTGCTTTAGCAGTTCAGAATAATTGGTCTATTTTTCAACTAGATGTAAATAATGCCTTCTTGTATGGAGATTTAAGTGAAGATGTATATATGACACTTCCTGAAGGGTATTTTAATAAAAATGATAAGAGATTCTGTAACGTTAAGTCTTTGTATGGCCTGAAACAGGCTCCTAGACAATGGTATGCGAAATTGTCTAAGTGTTTAATTGATCATGGATTTGTGCAAAGTGAAAAAGATTATTCTCTGTTTACAAAGTGTTATGGATCTGATTTTGTTGTTTTGCTAGTTTATGTTGATGACATAGTAAAAAACTGGTAATAACAATAATAGTATTGCTAATGTAAAGGAATATCTCAAAAAGTAATTTTTTATAAAGGATTTGGGTAAAATGAAATTCTTTCTTGGTATTGAAATATTGGATACTGGAAATGGAGTCTGTATGACACAAAGAAAATACTGTTTGGAATTACTTCACGAATTTGGGTATTTAGGATGTAAACCACTAAATACACCTATGGACATGAATCTTGTCATAACTGACTTTCAAAAATCTGTTACTTCAGATCCTTTATTAGAAGATATATCTGGATATCAAAAGTTGATTGGAAAATTGATATATTTGTTAGCAACCAGACCTGATATAGCATTTCCTGTACACTGTTTAAGCCAATTCATGCACTCTCCTAGGAATTCTCATCTTAAACTTGCCTTACGTGTTCTTAGATATCTAAAGCTTGCTCCAGGTAAAGGAGTAACTTTTTCTAAATCTGATACATTCAAATTAAGTGTCTTTGTAGATGCAGAATGGGGCAAATGTTTAGCTACAAGGAGGCCTGGTTACTGTGTTTTTCTGGGAGGATCTATGATTTCCTGGAAAAGTAAAAAGCAATCCACAGTTTCTCGATCATCAACTGAGTCTGAGTATCGAGCAATGGCTGCTATTACTTGTGAACTGATTTGGATTCTTAAATTTTTAGATGATTTGAAAATTACTGATTTAATTCCTGTAAGTTTATTTAGTGACAATAAATCTGCTATACAAATTGCCAATAATCATGTTTTTCATGAAAAAACTAAACACATTGAAATAGATGTGCATCAGGTAAGAAAAAAGGTAAGTTCTGGAATGCTTAAAATTATTAAGGTTTCTTCATCTAAAAATACAGCAGATATTTTTACTAAATCTTTGAGAGTTAATCAGCATAACTATCTTTGTTCAAAATTAGGAATGATAAACTTATTCCAATGTCAAGCTTGAGGGCGGGTGTTAAAATGTAAAGTGGTTGGTACAATCTTGACGGATTGGAATAGTAATTAAATTTGTTTGTTTTTGTGCAAGATGTAAAGGGTTGAAAGTGTCAAGTTGGTTAATCTTTGAGGACTGTGGATAAAAGAGCTGAAAGAACAAGGTTAGCGGAGCTTGTAGCTGAAATCTTGAAGGTCTTGGATGTAACTTCTCTGGCGTATATATTGTAGCTAATTCTCAGACTAGGGTTAATACTTTTAACCATTTTTCATTCACGAATAGTGTAGCAGCTAGGGTTTCGTTCAGAGAGGGTTAGATACAATCTGAGAGTTTCATATTGTTTGTAATCTGAGAGATTTTGTTTGTAGTCATTGTTGATGAAATAAAGTGAATCTGATTTGAAGGTTTTAAAAAACCGAGAGGGAGGGAGCTTGGTGAATTGGAGGACCTACGGGGGGTGATTGTGGAACATGCACCAAAGGTAGGAAGCGAGGACCGGATCTCATGGAGGTTAGACCAACAAGGTGAGTTCACAGTTAAGACATTGCGGGGATTGATAGAGGAAATAAGGAACTTTACGGGAGGAAACGTGGCAGCAACTACTTGGCTTAAATCGGTTCCAAAGAAGGTTTGTATATTTATTTGGAGAGCCAAACTTGGTAGATTGCCTTCGCGTTCGGTTTTGGATAAGATAGGGGTCGATTTAGACTCAACTCTTTGTCCGAGATGTGAAAGAGAGGTTGAATCAATAGAGCATGCTCTAATCAATTGCCAAGCGGTGAGGAAGTTGTGGGAACTCATGGGAAGGTGGTGGAAGATCGACTTGGACGCGGCAAAACTCATTAGAGGAGTTATTTGGAGCTGGAAATTAACTAGGTAACAATGATAAGGGGCTGAGGAGATGGATGGCGATGGTTTGGTGTACTTTATATCTTGTTTGGGCGAATAGAAACAAGGTTGTCTTTCATAAAGCAAATGGTTCAATCTTGGATCTTTTCTTTAAGTTTCAACTCAAATCCTTTGATTGGGTGACGCGTAGAGACAAGGAGTTAGGAATGGATTGGCATCGTGGCTTTCGAATCCTTACGGTGCATAGAGATCATATACAGTCAAAGAAGGAGGAATGAGGAGACGGTTCGTTGACAATACAGAATCTGCCTAATAGCCCTCTGTATCATGCTGGACAGTTAAGTTGCAGCAGGAAGGAAGTGAAATTTCGGTTGTTTCCATTCAGAGATGCTTAATTTATTAAGCGGGTTAGCCCTAGTTAAGTGTTCGGTTTGGCTTAATTCATACAACTGGGCTGTTTGGATTCAGCAGTGCTGAACTGTGTTTGTTGCTCGCAAACAGACCGCTTAGCAGCCTAAATAACCAACTGCTTCTGTTAATTTATGCGTCTGTTGTCTGGTTTCGTGGTGGTTTGATTTGGTTGTATTTGTAAGCTCCTATTGAACCTTGTATTGATTGTCTTGGGTAATATATGGTTGTTTGCTGCTGCTGCTAAAAAAATATATAAGGGGGGCGTTTACCAAACGCTTACCAGTAAAAGTCAGCAGCCTTACTTTGATACTTATCGGTAATATTCTCAGTCATCAAAATGTATTGTTGGTAATTGTCCATCGTCCGGTAAACACTTACCAGATAAAAATAACTACCCTCACTTTTGAGTAAGATTATAGATCATTGTTTTGCCTCTTACCAGATACGATTATCGGTCGTTTCTATGTGCTTACTAGTAATTGCTTATCCAATAAACATTCAGTAAACGGGTCCTAAATCTCTATTTATTGATAGCCATCATCGATATTTATTTAAGTACGATTTATTGTATTTATTATCTTAGAAAACCGTAACGACATCGAAGTTTAATAGTATAATGAAGTGAAGAAAAGCATTGTTTTCATTAAAATTGTTATGGTAGTTGTAAAGCACGTGATAGGGTGGGAACTCACAAGAACTTGCCTTCTAACCCACCCGTTTTCTCACGCTTCTTACCCCCAAAAACCCCACCACCTTCTCAAACCCTCCTCTCAATTCGCAATGTTTTTCGATTCCATCTCTTGACCATTTCCCCATTCCCATCCAAATGGATCACCGGAAAATTCATTCACCACCTTCTCCCGCCGTCACCCTTAATCAAACCACCGCCCTCCTTTCTTTACTACTGCCGGCCTCCTTCTCCGTCAAGTCTTTCACCGCCCGCTGGCAAATCATCCGTTCAAAGCTCGCCATTCTCAAGTCTTCATTGTACGACATCTCCGAGTCGACTCACTGGTCGGAAAATACACTCCTCCAAACCCTACTCCCCGGTCTTCTATCAACACTCCGCCGTATCCAGACTCTATGCGATCAATGCACCGATTCGAATTGCACCGCTGGTAAGCTTCTTATGCAGAGTGACCTCGACATGGCCGCCGGTTGGCTTTCCAAGCAGCTTGACGACCTCGATTTGCTGCTACGATCCGGTGTATTGTGTCAATCGACTGCTATTGTTCTCTCTCAGCCCGCCCCTGGATCTTCTAAGGAGGATTTAGGTTTTTTCGTTAGAGACCTGTTCACTAGGTTACAGATTGGGGGAGTTGAGTTTAAGAGAAAGGCAATGGAGTGTCTTCTTCAATTACTCGTCGAAGATGAAAATGCGGTTACTGTAGTTGCGAGTGAAGGCAATATAAGGTATTTGGTTCAGCTACTTGATGTTGATGATCATAGAGAACAAGCGGTGTCTGCGGTATCTCTTCTCGCCTGTGCAAGCGAACAATCTAGAAAAACGGTTTTCGAGGAAGGTGGATTAGGGCCGTTGTTAAGGATTCTCGAATCTGGTTCAATTTCATCGAAGGAAAAGGCATCCGTTGCTATTGAATCAATCACCGGCGATATTGATAATGCGTGGGCTATATCGGCGTACGGCGGTGTTCCGATACTACTCGATGTTTGCAGATCTGGATCGTTAACTGCGCAATCACACGCAATTGGTGCTATTAAGAACGTTGCACCAGTTGAAGATATTCGCATCTGTTTATGCGAAGAAGATGCAGTTGCGGTCATCGTTCAGCTACTGGTTTCCGGCTCCGCCACTGCACAAGAAAAGGCGGCAAATTGTATTGCGATTGTCACTTCATCGAGCAAGTATTTCGCGACTCTGTTGATACAAGAGAAAGGATTGGAAAGCCTTTTACATTTGCTTCATCGATCATCAAATCCAGATACATTAGAGTATGTATTACGAGCAATTCATTCACTATCCACTTCTGATTCTGTTTGCCGGTTATTATCCTCATCATCTACGTTCATAATACAAATCGCCGAACTCATCGACCACGGGAACTTAACTCTACAACAAATCTCAGCTTCAATTTTAGCTAAATTGTCCATTAATGACGGTAACAAGCGTGCAGTCGCTGGATGCATGGCGTCTCTGATCAAGCTTATGGAATTTGTGAAACCGGTAGGGTTACAAGAGGCGGCGATGCAAGGATTAACTTCTCTACTGACAGTGAAACAGAACAGGAGTTATTTTACAAAGGACGAGAAGAGCATGATGATTTTAGTTCAGATGTTGGATCCGTTGACTGAATCGGTTCCGAAGAAGTTTCCGGTGGCGGTTGTTTATGCATTGATGGCCGGAGGAAGCAACAGTTGCCGGAAGAGGCTGGTGGATGCCGGTGCGTATAATTACTTGCAACTACTGAGTGAAATGGAGGTCGTCGGAGCTAAGAAAGCGTTACAGAGACTTTCCGGCAGCCGGCTCAAGAGTATCTTCACCAGAAGTTGGAGGGAGTAATAACGGAAATCACTCGCTCCCCGCCAAGGTAAACCTTTTTCCAAATTTAATGAAAAATTATTTTTGAATTTACCTCTTTGCCCTTTTCTTTGGTTATATATGTTAGGAGCTATATGGTTACCTCTTAATAGTTCCGTTAAGACTTAAGACGCAACCTCTGAATCGCTAAGAGGTAAATCCTTTTTAACAAAAAAAATGTCTGTCTCTTAATGGTTCTAAAACCCTCTGAATGATTTAGCATCCTGAGGCTCCCTTAACCATTCAGTACCATGATTTCATTCTAAACAATTACTAAACAACCATATTTCATTTTGCACTATATCGTAAAGGCCTCTTAATCATTCTGACCACTTAACAATTCTGCACTAAATCATTCAACAACTGCCAAACAGCCCCTTAGACGGCTTTAGGTTAAAATTAACTCAGAGGATGTTTGGGATTGCTTATTTAAAATAAATTATTCTTTTTTTGAAAAGTATTTATCGATTTATGTGGTGATAAAAAATAGTTTTATAAAAAGTGTTTGAATTAGTTTATTGTGGTAATTAAACATGATAAGTTAATAAGTTGTTATTTTATGGGGGGTGTTTGAGATTGCTTATACATGTAAAATAACCAAAAAAATCATAAGTTGTTTCAAATAAACTGATAAGTTAGTATGGACTAACTTATTAAAAAACAACTTATATGCGGTGACAAAAAGTCATAATCAATTTTTTTTTCAATCCAAACACTAGAAATAATTTATTTGTGGTGATAAAATGGAATAAGCAGATAAGTCATTTAAATAAGCAATCCCAAACATCCTCTAAATTCAATATTTAGAGCAAATCGGACATTTATGTTAAAACTTAGAAAAGATGGATTTTTACAATTTTCTTGTTAACAATTACCTCATCTTATATGTTAAAATAAAGAAAAGAGAAAAAAAATTGTAAAAAATCTACAAATATAGAGAGAAATTATTATTTTAATATTTCTTACAAAGTATAAATATTTAAAATAAATGTTTAGAAGAGATAAATAATGTTTTATTAAATGTATTAAATATTTTAATAATATAGTTATTGTTGTTTTTAAAAGGTGTTCTAACTTCTATGCTATGCCTATACTAATCTCTTGACAAATTATGACCGAAAGTCATCAGCCCTGAGATTATACCTTTGTGGCCACAAGTTATGTATGCCTGGATTCGAACCCTGGACAGATGGGTTATTCTGCCACATCCCCCAAGGTCTTAACCAGTACGCCACAACTCTTGTGGTTAATATAGTTATTGTTAAAATAGAGTAATTGTTAAGAGTTATCTATATCTTTTATAGAAAATTTAACTTTCAATACTTTATTTGAAAAATAATATAACATAACTGTTGAAGATGATCAAAATTAAAACCAAAACCAATTACAAAATAAAAATTAGGTATAGAAAGAATGCAAAGATTGCATTTTCAGGGACCAAATTTGTATTTTTTTTTCTAAAACAACAAAAGTATTATTACTATATGTATATTTTAGTTTCTTTAAAAATAAATATAAAATATCGATAATAAATATTTCATAATCATACTGAAAAATATAAAAAAAGCTACCAAAATAAAATGTGCAGTGGCTAAATTGTATTGGCCGCCAAGCATTAAAGTAGAGGCTTGGTGATTGGTGAAGCAAACCCCCACCACAACCATCAAAGGGATTAGTTTGTTATTCTTGTTTGGTATATATATAGTAATTTAATACTAGTAAATTTTGATTCCAAATATATAGAAACACACTACACACTTTTTGTAATAAGTTATGTCTATTTTTATAAAAAAATAAAATTTATCAGACTTTATATTGAAATTGTTTATATAAACATTGTAAACTAAAAGAATTAAAAAAACTTTATATATGTAGATATATAAGTAACATAACTAAAATGTCTTAAAAAAAAGAGTAACATAATTAAAAGAAGAACACCCCACCAAGAAGGGCGTTGGGATGCATGTTATTGTTTATATATATCACGTGGGGCTTAGCGTAGGTGTATGTTTCTTCCAACATTTAACTCTGTGTCTTCACATGAGTCATGATTGATGATAGTCTAGGCCATTGGATATTTTATTTATCTATTTAGGCTATGTTTGGCCAACTAGTTGATAAGCTAGCTTATGACTTATAAGCTACCTGGTAGCTATAAAGATCCTTCCAAAATTAACATGCAAAACATCAATTTCATAACATCCCAAAATCACGGTCTCAAAATTTCGTTACAAATACTCGATAGGTTTGCGGAAACAACCTACACAACTAAGAAAAACTAAATGCTAGAGTGTCACTACGCTTCTTGACTCTTCACGCTAAGCTCAACCTATTTGCCCGAGCTCCTGGAAACCTGCTTACCTGAAAAGGTTTTAATTTAAAAAAAAAATGAGGGTTAGACCATGAGGTCTAGTGAGTCCCTCCTAACAGTTATCAAAGCATTTAAAAACAGTTTATCTTTTCAGCACAAAACGTTCATACTCCACACGTCAAAATCATATACGGACTAAAGTCCGCCTCCTCGTAATCTGACACCCTGAAGCCACCCGAAGGTGACAACGAGTCAGCCTCATGCTGCCTTGTGGAGCCTCGCTCCTGGCATATAGGGACCTCCCTTCCCGCACGAGAGCTGGCGGAACTACTTTCCCGTCTTTGCCAGTTTACGTCTCCTCGATGTATGCATACATTCAATCATAAAACTTTCAACAACATTTATACAATCAAGCATAAAATATAGCATGGCAATTCTCATTATAAAACTTCTTTATTAAACACAGTAAAAGCCACGTATTTTGATTTAGAAAACTCACCTGATTGCAAACTCTCGCTTATTTCAAGACTCGCTCCAAACACACACCTAAACAATAATTTATTGATTAATTAAATGCATCTAACTTGGATCCTAAACTCTCTCAGCTCAAAATCGCAAAGCACGAAAATCACAGAACTCTAAAACTCGCAAGGCACTGAAACTCGCAAGGCACTGAAACTCGCAACCTTGGGTTGCGATTTTCTCCAAAACTCGCAGGCTTAGCTTGCGATTTTCTCCCCAAACTCGCAGGCTTAGCTTGCGACTTTCAGACTCAACCACTTCATCTTCTTTCCCCAGACACGCAGACATGTCTGATTCCTACCAAGCTATTGATACATAAATTTCAAGCCCAAAAATGAGGAAAGCTCATAAATAACAAACCTACTTTTCTCGGCCAGCCTAGGAATCGATCCAAAGAACGTTCATAAGCCTCCTACTACCGATTAAACTCAAGAATCGATCCCCCAACATCCTTAATATTGAAACAGTGCTAGACACAGAATGTGTGTGTGGATACACACACCCAGACCCTCCCAAACAGCTTCTAATCGGGAGAAAAGGAACTAAAGAGAAGGAGAATTAGAATACTTACTTGAACAGATGCCAAGAATTTTTCTCTTGTTTTCCCAATGATCACCGACAGCGCCCTTTTCTTCTTTTCCTCTAAGCCGCCGCACACACAGAGCACAAAAATACAATACTGATTGAAGAATGATTCCTCCTAGGGTTTTGGACCCCTTTTTAACATTTTCCCAATCTTTACATTTTGACCCCTCAAACTTCCTTCTTGTTTCACATTTTACACAAGCCCTTAATTATTTAATTACATACAAATCTCGGTTGTTACAGTAGCTGATAAGCTAGCTGTTGACTTATAAACTAGCTGGTAGCTGATAAGTTAGCTGATGAAAAAATCACGTTTGGCAAAACTAGCTTATAAGCGTGTAAAATGACTAAAAAAGACATATTAAAAAAAAATAGTAAATAAATAATAATTAAAGCAAAATGGGGGTATTTTTGGAAAAAACAAAAATCAAAGCAAAATAAGCTCCTAAACGCTACCATGACTAGCGTTTTGATAAGCTAGCTTTTTTTTTGCCAAACATGTACCTAGCTTATAAGCTAGTTTTTTTTTGTCAAACAATGCCTTAATTATGTATTTGTATCTTGTTTTTTTAGATAATTTCTGATATAATTTATACAAAACATCCGTTCTTGACTTTTGATGTTTAAATCATTAAATTTGACTCTTAATTTTTTTTATAATATTCACATTTAAGTAATTATAACCTGTACATATAATTATAAAATGTTTGTGGTTAAACATAGGGAGGTAGATAGAGGCCCAAGGGAAAAACTCAAAAAAATGAAAAAGTAAGGAACACTTTGGTAACATTTCATCTGGACGGTATGCATTTGTGCATACAGGTAAATTGAGTTTTTTGTTTTTGTTTTATGCACTTGTGCATTATGCATTATGCATTTGTGCATATGCACGCGTGCATGTTACAAATTAAATGTATGCACAAGTACATACCGTCCAGATGAGAGTGTTTCTTAGTTTTCCGTTTATTTGAGGTTTTCCTGTGAACCTGACCCTAGAGATGTAATGGCTAAAAAACTTAACGAGTTTGTCTTCTTTAAAAATTGAATGTACGGTCTTGTAAAACATCTTCTAATTAAGTCATCTAATAAAAACATCAAGAATAATTGTTTGGGTAAACATTTTAGACATTGGTTCTTTTATGTGACTTATTTTTTGTGCACTAATTGGGTATGTATGAAAAGCTTGATATTATATTTAATATGCAATACAATTAATCTTATGATTTTAAGTTTAAATCTTGTATTTTGTGTTGCAGGTGCTTGTTTGTTTGAAGTCATCTGGCATTTGTAGTATACATGCCCACAAAGTGAATATATACAGCAATAAATGAATCATAGTTTTCAATTCCTCCATACTATACATAATAATACTATTACATCTATTATAAGAAGATTTAAATCAAACACTTGGATGCTCGTTTTACGTAGTATCCTCGTCTTTTTATTTTTATTCAAATAGTTTAGAACCTGTTCATGCCAAAACCCATATGTACATGTTTGAGAATGTACATTTTAATACGGTGTTTGTGTTTTTTTATGTAACCACTAGCTTCGTAGATAATGCAATACTATGACTATACATATATAAAAGGGAAATTAATTAAAATGCCACAAGTTTTACTTTGCTTTATCAAAATACCCTAAATCTCTTTCAGTTTGCAAAAATGCCACAAATTTCCGCGGTGGGCCCCGCGATCACCCACGTGTCACAAAGTTTCGGCCTGGCCCGTGGTCGTTCCCCGCGATAGGCCAAAATTGTCACCGCGGGACATTTTGCCCAAACCTGGGTGACACGTGGGCTGGGCCCGTGATCGTGGAGCCCACCGCGGAAATTTAGGACATTTTGGTAAATCGGTAGAGATTTAGGGTATTTTGGTAAGAAGGGGTCAAACTTAGAGTATTTTAATTAATTTCCCTATATATATATATATATATATATATGACGATTTATATGTTTTACTCCATAAGACAGTAGTCGGAAAATGCTAATTTTATAGTGAAAAAACAATATATATATATATATATATATATATATAGTTGAGGTTAACGTAAAAACTGTGAGATGAGAAGTGGATTTGAATTGTTGATCACTTTTAATCCCATGCCCTCCTATGAATTGCGTCTTAAAAAAGGAATTGATTTGGTACACCTCATTCTAATGTGCACTCATTTCTCATCCAACGATTGATAATCAATTCTCACCGAAATAAATGCACAACTAAACAATTCCTCTATACTTTTTGACTAATACATCAATTAGATATTTAGAAAACATGATGATGTATAAAGTATAAACTCTGACATCACTAAAACAATTTATCAATTATTTCACATCTCATGGTCGAGAAGTTGATTAGCTCTTCCTTTTTGTGGATATTATAAATACTGATGCTCAATGCATATGCTTTGGTTTGATTTATTGTAATAACAAGACTAGAGATGGACAAAAATGTAAATAAACAGAATTTGATTCATATAACAAAGAGTTAGGTTATTAAACTAATAATTAATTTATTTTATATATTTTAAAATATATATTAATAAATAATAATTGAGGCCCTATTTTTGTTCAAGAATGCTCCTGATTAGAATATAAAAAAGTGGTTTTTTTTCTTTTCTTCCTATGGATAAAAACATGTTAAAGCTACGAGTTCGCTCCAAATATGAAAGGAGTTATGATGGCAAGAATAAGAGCTTGTTTGGTGGTTGCTGAATGGTTTGGTGTAGAATGATTAAGTGGTCAGAATGATTGGGCTGTTTGTTTACCTCTTAATGGTTCCATTAAGAGGCAACCTCTGGATCACTAAGAGGTAAATCATGTTTAGCAAAAAAATGTCCGCCTCTTAATGTTTCTAAAACCCTCTGAATGATTTAGCATCCTGGGTCTCCCTTAACCATTCAGCACCCTGATTTCATTCTAAACAATTACCAAACAACCATATTTCATTTTGCACTATATCATAAAAGCCTCTTAATCATTCTGACCACTTAATCATTCTGCACTAAACCATTCAGGGTGCTGAATGGTTAAGGGATGTCTAAGATGTTAAATCATTCAGAGGGTTTTAGAACCAATAAGAGTCAAACATTTTTTTGCCAAACAAGATTTACCTCTTAGTGATTCAGAGGTTACCTCTTAATAGTTCCATTAAGAGGTAAACAAACAGCCCCAAAATGTATTGAGGAGGATTAGGCAACAGCCAACAAGTAGGTTGGACCATCTCTAATCGTTTGTATTTTTTCTTATAAAACTATCTTGTAATGTTTAGTAAATTGTTAGTGATTAAAAAAAATTAGGGTGCAAAACTCAAGAGTTTGCATCAATTAACAATAAACTGAACATTATATAAAAAAGGAATAATATATATTAGATACAACGTATCTTGGTAGCCTTAGGGCATCTCTAATGGGTCACACTATATTTTACACTAAACATCAAAAGTAGTGTAAAATTTAGTGTTAATAATAAATCTTTTTCCAATGGGTGACACTATTTTTTACACCAAATCATTTTTATATTAATTTATTAAACTTTCAAAAATATCCTTATATTTATTAACTTTACAATTTATACCCATATTTTTTATTTAGATCACAACTTATTATTTTTTATTTTTTAGTAATTATGAACTAAATTATTTTAATGCATAAAACAAAATTTTTTATTAAACAATATATATATATATATATATTAAATAGGTTTATTTTATATATATATATATATATATATATATATAAAATAAACCTATTTAAACTTTAACACTTTAAAAGACAATAATAATAAATCTCAAATTTGAGAGACAAAAAATGTAATTGAGAAAGTAGTGTAAATGAACAGTTTTACACCAAATATAGTGTAATACTATTCATCACACTAAATTTAATGTGAAAAATAGTGACCCCATTGGAGATGTGAATAGTGAGATTTACACCAAATTTAGTGTTTAGTGTAAGATTTAGTGACCCCATTAGAGATGGTCTTAAACCCTTAACCATTGAATGAGTTAAAAAATATCTTTTCACACAAGTACACGTGAAAATGGGACCGATAAACAACTTTTTACCCAAATATATACCGAATACGTTTTCTTTTATTTAGGGGCCGTTTACCAAACACTTATCCGGGTAAGCGCTTACCAAATCAAATTACCTACCACATTGAGATGGCAATGATCAAATTTCTTACCCGGTAATAGCGAATGAAAGGATCGAGAGTCTTACCCCAGTAAGTGATGGCGACGATTGACAGGGATGGTGATTTGCCCCGACCCGACCGGGGCTGGGTATTCCCTGCTTTTGAGGGTCCGGGGCCGAGGAAACCCGGTAAGCTCAAACCGGGGCCGGTGCCGGGTAACACACCCCCGACCCGCCTGGTACCCGATATATATATATATATAAATTAAATATATTTAATTTAATATTAATATACAAAATCCATAAAGTAACAAACAAAATATTATTTAATATACAAAATCCATAAACCCATTTCTTACCCCTAAATCAATTAGCCAAAGGCAATGATTATATCCCACAAATTCCTTATAATTCCACCTCTACAATCACCAGTTCATCAAACACTACGAATTCTTGCATGTCTATGTTGAATTGCTGCTTGTGGTTTCATAATTGGTTATGTATGTTTTTCTAATCCAGAACCCTAATCAAATCCGTTTTGTAACAATCAGTTCTGTTCTAGTTTCTATGTTCTTCGATTTTGTCTATTTGTTAAATACAACAAAAAAATTGCACAAAACGGGTCCAGACCGGGGCGGGCAACCGGGGCCGGGGTATCAGGATGTTGACCGGGGTTTGACCGGGTGAATGGCCGGGGCCGGGTACCTAATCCCCGTACCCGCTAGGGACCGGGGCCAGGGCCGGGGACGGGTCCATCTACACGAAACCGGGGCGGGGGCCGGGTATAGGGATACCCGCCCCAAACCCGCCCCGTTACCATCCCTAGACGACTCTTACCACGGTTAGCGCTTACCGGGTGAATTGTTGCATCCGAAACCGATTTGACGGACTAAAATCTTACCCGATAAGTAAGTGATAATGTTAAATTTGACTAGTAAGCGCTTACCCGAGTAAGCATTTGGTAAACGACCCCATAGTTTTTCAAACACTTAAAACATCCTACAAATTCTCTTTTTACCCCAAAAATGTTTTTTTTTTAAATTACTATAACTTTTAGCTAACATGAAACTTTAAGAAACGTTTATCAAACACTTATCTGATAAGCATTTACCAAATCAAATTACCTTACCGGATAAATATGACAAGGACCACACATCTTACCCGGTAAGAACTAAGACAATGATCAAAAGTCTTACCCGATAACCGAGAGCAAATAATGTTACCACGGTTTTACCAGGACATTGTTGTATACAATACCGTTTTGATGAACTAAAATATTACATGATAAATAAATGATAGTATCCCACAATTCTATACGATCATGTAAACTATCAATAAAAAATCGAAAATCTCACTCATATGAACATAATTTTATAAGTTTTTTTCTTTTACAAAGAAATCATTATAAATTTGCATTTTTTACAAATATATAAATTACATTTAATTTTAATAAAACTAGCTATTGTAAAGTGTCAAAAACATTTTAATCCATAAGTTATAATGTGAAAAAAATGTATATATATAAATAACTCTTATTATTTAAGTATGCCAAAGTTTTTATTTTAAAATTTAAGTATGCCAATAAAATTTAAAAAATTTGAAATCTAAAATCTAAAATATATAATTGAAAAAAATAATATTTTTTAACCCTTTTAAATAAATGCGAGTTTCTAAAACCCAAACAAGCCCACTGGACTTAAACCTAAGCCCAACAAAACATGATCTTATCAACGGCTAATGTTTACTCCGGATCCAGACCGTTGGATGGGCTTCGTTTTAAACAAAACTAATCCCACAAAACCCTAATTCCTCCGTTCCTCTTTTAAGAAGAGCTTGTCATATACAAGAGACGCCCCTTACTCGCCTGCTGCTTTCAGTCGGTAAGCTTCTTCAGATCCTACATTCCTCTCTGTATGTTTCTAATCACCTTCTTCAACAACTGTATCTGTTGTTCATACATGTTTGATTACGTGAATTACGATTTATGAATCATTATCGCCGTTTAATATATGTTGATCTCACCTTTAGCTTTTTGTATTATGTATGGGACGTCATATCGTCGATTTAGGTATTTCGAATGTGTGATTTGTTACTGTAATTAGTTTTTTTAAGCAAAAATCGTTATACCGCAACTAATTGGTACCTTATTTAGTGAATTCATGATAGTATTGTCGTTTTAAGAGAATTTTGGTTTAACGTTTTGTCTTAGTTCGTTTGCTGATAAGTGGTTGGATTTGACGACTTTGATTTTTAGGGTTAAATATTTTGATGAATGGGTACATAGGTTTTAATTATGTAATTATTGATGTAGTCTGAAGAAATGGCTGAAGTTGCCAAGGTAGGACCTGCGGTTCCGGAGTCAGTGCTGAAGAAGCAGAAGAGAAGTGAGGAATGGGCTTTGGCTAAGAAGCAAGAGACTGAAGTCTTGAAGAAAAAGAATGCCGCCAACAGGAAACTGATATTCAACAGGGCTAAGCAGTACAGCCAGGAGTATGAAGCTCAGGTATGATATTTTTCCAATTTTATTCTGGTTAATGTGTATCAGACTTTCAGTATGAGTTGAATGGATATGTGTTTTTTTGAATGCAGCAAAAGGAATTGATTCAACTGAAACGTGAAGCAAGGTTGAAGGGTGGGTTTTATGTGAATCCTGAAGCGAAGATGCTGTTCATCATCAGGATCCGTGGGTATGCATCATTATTTGCCATATATTTATATATTTATGTTAAGTTTCATTGTAATTCTATGCAAATGCTAAAAGCGTCATGTTGTGTTTTATTTTTTAACAATATGTTTTTGAATAATCAGTATCAATGCAATGGACCCAAAATCAAAGAAAATCTTGCAGCTCTTGCGTTTGAGACAGGTGAGTTCCAAATCACCCATTCCAGGGTTCTTATTATTTCAATGTGGTTTTTGATATCATACTGTTAATTGATGATTGGACTTGTAACTTCTGAGTGTATTCTTGTATGCCCTTGTGCAATTTTGTTAATTAAATGCCAGCACATGTTTTCAGTCCACATTAACTTTATCACCTTTGAATTTCTATTATAAACCTGATGTTTTCTCCGAGCATTTTAGTGTAGCCTACATAGCTCAATAATCGGTGTCAAACATTGTAGGTTTAATGCAAAATTATTACTTTTGGTATATGCAATTTTCGGAAAGTTGTTGAAATATGCAATGCGAATGTGTTAATGCAATGTTATGATAGTGATATCAAAATTCATTAATTAAGATTAGAAAGTTATATTCTTGCACAATCCTGCACAGATATAGGGAAATAAGTTTACAAGTGATAAAGAAGTCATTATAGTACAATCAATGGTAACGGATCACAAATTCTATGCATTTTTTAAAGATAGATTAATGTTAAATAAAGCGTGATTTGTATTTCGTGGAGGTTTTATTTAATTTTCATTGAATTTTTGTTGAACACATATAGTTCATGTAGCCCTACCCAAGTATTTCAGACTACCATAGCTTGAATGCTCTTTATATTTCGAAGGTTGACTATTCTATCACTGTGTGTCTTATCTTTCTTATTCACCAGATTTTCAACGGTGTTTTCCTTAAAGTCAACAAGGCAACACTTAACATGCTTCACAGGGTTGAGCCATACGTTACCTATGGGTATGTATTTTTGCAAATGAATCACTCCTTCCTCCCCATAATAGACGTTCTTATGTTCCCAATCAAAATGGCACATAGTTTTAGAAATGTGTAGTTGTTACACTTTTTAATCAACCAAATTACATATTGATCTTTGATAATGTAGTGGGTAATGAACTTTTCTATCTCATAGTCAAGGTTTTAATTGGAAATTCAGCACTTAATTTTGAAATTGGACACTTGTAAAGTACTATCTTATATCATTGTTGGATCCATTTTTCTTCCCAGATACCCCAACTTGAAGAGCGTTAAGGAGTTGATATATAAGAGAGGCTACGGGAAATTAAACAAGCAGAGGATTCCGTTGACTGACAACTCCATCATAGAACAGGTCCGGCTGCGTTTTTCCATTTAATAAATTTTAAAAAAACTGTTTATGAAATCTGAAAAATATAACTTGTATTCAATTTGGAATCATAGGGTCTTGGGAAACATGGCATTATCTGTGTTGAAGATCTGATCCATGAGATCCTTACTGCTGGTCCTCATTTTAAGGAAGCCAACAACTTCCTTTGGCCATTCAAGCTGAAGGCTCCATTGGGAGGCCTGAAGAAGAAGAGAAACCACTACGTTGAAGGAGGTGATGCAGGTAATCGTGAAGATTTCATCAATGAACTCATTAGGCGAATGAATTAGAAAATTTCGATCATATTTTCCAGCGGTTTTGATGTTGCTATTTGGAATTATTAGATTGTTTACTTGCTATTTCTTTCAGAATCTGGGCACTTTTTTTCAAACAAACAAGGTTGTAACTTCATTAAGAAATTTTTGGATTTTGTCATCAAGATTTGTACTTTCCAATGGTTTCCTGTGTTACGAGTATGGTATATTTCCTTAAATCTTGCCCTATTGGGCACGTTTAGTACATGAGACAGGACATTTTTTGTACCACCAAATTAGGTGGAACGAAGCACATTTCTCATGTTTTGTAATCAAGTTTTCTACTTTCTAATGCTTTCTGATGTTACAAGTATCATATAGCTCCTTAAATCTTAAACGGCGTATTTGGTACACGAGACAAGACAATTGTTTCTCTACATTTGGCATGATATAAGATCGGGAGAAATCTTTGTTTCAAATTAGATGAAGGATTGTATAAGAAAAAAAGTTAAAAGTGAGAAGGTAAGAAGGGATCTGGACCTTTGAATCACTTTTAATCTCAAACCCATCCATTAATCCCACTTTATACAGGAATTAATTCGGTGCATCTCATCTTAATATGCATTTCTCCCCATCGGAACACAACACTTCATTTGGTTTGGGTTTGTCTTGAATCGCTTAAAATGCAAGTAATCTTTACAATGCCATCAAATGTTTGCCATATGTCTAGCCATGATCTTTTGTTGGTGTTGCAACCATAACTGTTGCTGTTTTAGCAAACTTTGTTGGTTCATTGTCTCATTGCAAGGCTCTTCTTTCTGAGTGTATGGCCCAAAAGGATCATTAGGATTGCCACCAAAAGGATCACTCTGATCGCCATGTGCTGGCGGTCTTAGAGATGATCGTGGGAAAGGATCGTTCTGGCTGCTGATTGATCTCACCAATAACCGATCATTTTTGCTTGCGCGTGGCACAGGTGGAAACCGATCACTTTGTGTTTTTCGCAATCCTGCTGAAAAAGGATCATTTTGGCTTTGAGTGGTCCTCGGAAATGGTGGTTTAAAAGATGATCGTGGGAAATGATCGTTCTGGCTGCTGAGTGATCTGACCAAGAACCGATCATTTTTGCTCGTGTGTGGCACAGGTGGAAACCGATCACTCTGTGTTTTTCGTAATCCCACTGAAAAATAATCTTTTTGGCTGTGAGTGGTCGTCGGAAATGGTGGTGGTGTTGAGAAGGGATCGCCACCCAAAAAGTTTCCTCCGAAATCCGTTGTTGGCGGAGGGTGGGCGGCAGGCGTGGCAGGTATGTCGTCTAAAAACGGGTTGTAATGGTTTAGTGACGGCGATGGAGGTGGAGGCTGGTCACAGAATGTGATATCAGTGGATGCACATAAGGTGTTCGATAAAATGCCTTCATCAGTTTGTTGTGGTAGCGGTTCAACACTCTGGGCCAGAACGAGCTCCCAGCTTTCGTCCAAACTAGATAGTAGCGGATCGTTGCTTGATGTCGAGTTTTGGGCGTTGGTTGAATCGTTCAATAACACGGTATCAAACAAATCTTGTTCTCTTTCTTGTTGTTGTTGTTGTTGTTGTTGTTGTTGTTCGTCTGGTGGCCAATCATCTAACGAAAGAAGGTCGATCATCGAGTTCATCACGGGCAATGATTGGGTGGAACCCAAGAAATTCTCTCTAAACGGTTCTTCTCGTTGGCATTTCTTCTCAAACTGATCCGAATACGCCTCCAAATCAATCGATATAGACGGTCTTGTCCCCGTCTCCGTAGCACCAATCAAATCCTCTATCGACGAGCATTCGGCACCAAATTCCGGTTGCCAACCGCCGCCACCGCTCGGCGGTGATCTCACTCCCGTTTCCAGGACAAAGAGCGGCTTATTCGGAGACGAAGATTGATCCTTCAAAAACTGTCCCATTCTTTCTAGCGATTCTTCCGATATCGTTTGGACGTTAGGGTACTCGGAAATCCTCCCGACCCCGATAGTTTGACATAACGAGTAAAACTCACTAAGCTCTTTGAATTGCTTCACCGCCTTAACGGAAATTTCAAACGCACAAACACATGCTTCATATTGTAATTGGAAGAAGCTCTTGAGAATAAGCGCTAATCCCTCGGTTATATCCTTGTAGAAATCAAAACTCTCTTTCACGACAGCGTAAAGAGAGATTTGAATCAACCGGTTCAGTTTGGCTGAACCGGTTGGTCTAGTAGCGATTGCTCGTTCGAGCAATCGCTGCCAGCATGCAATCTTATCCAATAACATTGAAGGTTTCAAATCACGAGCCGATTCGTTCTCCATCGTCCTATAGCTATGACTTCCATCTCTTTCTTTACACGTATACCGTTGTTGAAGTTTTCCGGTGAGAAAACAATCCAACCGTTGTTCTAGATAAAGCGCAAACGTCCGAACAAACGCGGTGTAATCCCACGGGCTCGAGTGCGATTCATCTCGAAAGTCCGAAAGGTTTAGAATCTTGGCGCCTCGTTTCGTAGCATGAAGAATTTCTCTCGGGAAGTACGGATCACCGTCTTGGAATATTCGAAGCACGAGAATAAGTGATTTCAGTGCAACGATCCAATTACGAGTCCGACCAATCCGTCTTCCAATGGCCCGCGCACACGCGGCGGCATGGATTTTGTTGGAGGAGACGATTTGGAGGACGTCGTACACGTGGCGTTCTTCGATTGGATCATCGTCGTGGGTGGTGGCTCGGACAATGGCGATCTCGAGATTAGATGAACCGTTGACTAGGGCTAGACTTAAGCTGGTTTGATCTTTGACTGCTCCTATAGCCTTTTGAAGTCTAGTGGGCATTGTTTCATTTCACCTTTTTCTAGGGTTTGATTAGGTTGTAGAAATGGTGTTTGATTGGTGAAGGGTTAGGGTTCCAAGAGAATTTGGGGGAAAGAAGATGGGAAATTGTTTTAAGGTTTGTGGTGATTCCTTAAGTTTCTCATGATCCCAAAATCTTTTGAGAAAATTTAGGATGGTGTTTTTTTTTCTTTTGCTTTTTACATTGTTGTTGGTCCAAATCATAATAACTGAAATATTGAATTTGATTGATTCTAACTTATAATTTTTTGAAAGAACTAGAAAATCACAAAAGTAAAAACTATAAATTCTGAACAACGAACGGAGAGTAAACAAGTCTGATAACAGGTTTTGCAACAAGCCTTACAAGGAGAAATAGGAACTCTGAATAGTTTTTTAAACGAGTTACATTTACGTATTATGGGTGCCAATGTTGGCATATTGGACCTAAGATACAAAAACATTTAGAGGGTATTAGACCCATTAAGAGGCATGTTTTTTTTGCCAAACAAGATTCGCCTCTTAGCGATGCAGATATTGTGTTTTAATGGAACTATTAACAGGTAAACAAACAACCCATAAATGTTTGACCGACATGCTAGGCAATATGCCTCGCAGAAAAAATCACTTGTTTCATTTCTTGTTATTTCAATTAAATTTCGGTTAAATTGTTAGGGGTCCATATGTAACTATAAGGAATGGTTATATAAATTAACGGTAGTAACAGTGATAAAAAAATGACACGTCGATATCTTATTAGAAGCATATGAAGAAAATAGGGAAGAGATAACGTGAGATTTTTTTCAGGCAAACAAGATGTACGAGCTTGCAAAGTTGCCATACCTCTTTGTTATTGAACCGCATATTCATAGGCACAAACCGTGGGTCTATTAAACCACCCCGAATATCTCTCACATCTTGTGAGATCCCATATCGATTGGGAGGGAACAAAAGTTGCCTTACATGGGACAACTCTATCAAACATGTTATGAAACCGTAAATCTAGATATGAACAAAACGGACAATATCTGATACGATTGCATGGGGATGTTACACATCTAATGGGAGTAATTGCCCTAGATCGGAAGAAGAACAAAGAAAACAAAAGAGAGAGAAATAGCAAAAAGATTCATTAGTTTTCATATCCCTTGTAATAATACAATATGTATTCAAATTCAAATTTCATTTCACTCCCATATTCGTAGTGATTGTTTACCAAACGCTTAGGCCATCCGTAGCCCAGCGGCTTCGGGCCCGGGTTCGGAGGGCGGGTTGGCGGGCTCTGGGTACGACTTCGGCGGGTTCACGCGGGTACGGGTGGCGGGTAAGGGGCTCGGGTTCCCCAGCCCGCATACCCGACGAGTTTATTTTTTTTTTTATAATTTTTTAATTCAAACGGCTATAATTCAAACGGCCATATTTTTTTTTTATCAATTTTTTATTTTCCAATTTAAACCCTATAAATCATCCTCAAATCTCATTCATTTTTCACACCAAAATTTAAACACTCATCTCAATCCTTAAATATTTTCTTTCATTTCTTTCAATCCGATATAAACTTTATGGATTCGCCACCCGTTTCATCGTCCGGTTCTTCATCATCCATTGACACCGACGAGGAATTCGGTCAACTATTAAATCGTTATGCAGATTTGTTGCAACAAGCTGTAGCCTCATCGTCAAGAAGACCGAGGTCCGGGAACATAGAAAGAGGTCGGGTAGATGCTAACGACCGGCTTTTGCAGGACTACTTTGGCGAAAACCCGGTGTATACTTCGTATTTGTTTAGACGGCGGTTTAGGATGAGCAGGCAACTATTTGAACGGATAGTTCAAGATTTATCGGGAGTGTATCCGTATTTTACACAACGGATTGACGGACTCGGGTTACAAGGTTTCTCTCCGATACAAAAGTGTGTATCCGCTGTTCGACAATTGGCGTATGGAGTAGCTTCCGACGCACTTGACGAGTACTTGAGGATGGGAGAGAAAACGTCACGAGATTGTCTGCACACTTTCTGCACAGGTATTATTGAACTCTATGGTGGAAAATATTTACGCAAGCCTACTTACGATGATATTCAGAAGTTGTACCACAAGCATGAAGCTAAACACGGATTTCCCGGCATGCTCGGCAGCATAGACTGTACTCATTGGTCGTGGGCAAATTGTCCGAACGCATGGCGAGGTCAATTCATGAGAGGTGATCATGAACATCCGACAATCATGCTAGAAGCGGTGGCCTCCCAAGATCTATGGTTCTGGCACGCATTCTTTGGTGTTGCCGGTTCCAACAACGACATCAATGTTCTCAATCAATCGCCCATCCTCAACGATGTCTACGACGGAAAAGCACCCGAGTGCCCTTTTGAGGTTAATGGAGTCACCTACAAGAACGGATATTATCTAACGGATGGGATATACCCGGAATGGGCAACTTTTGTAAAAGCGTTTACGTGCCCAAATGATGCTAAACGAATAAAGTTCAAGGCCGCACAAGAATCGGCACGTAAAGATGTTGAACGAGCTTTTGGCGTGCTTAAACAACGTTGGCATATACTTAAGTACCCGACACGCGGATGGCATAAGAATAAATTGGCGAATATTATGTACGCTTGTCTCATATTACACAATATGATACTCGAAGACGAAGGTCATGCCATTTGTGCCGATGGAAACGCCGTGGTAGCGGATGAAACACAAATCATTGAGGCACAACGCGCAACAAATGTTCGAGAAGTCAAAAACCGAGAGACTCATAATAACCTTCGGTCGGATTTGGTCGAACATATTTGGCATATCCGACTACCCAACAACGACGACGAGTAGATTTTTAATATTTTGTAATTTTTAATTTTATTTTGTAATTTTTAATTTTATTTTGTAATTTTATTTTTATTTTGTAATTTTATTTTTATTTTGTAATTTTTAATTTTATTTTGTAATTTTATTTTTATTTTTATGAATGTTATGATTTTTTATTAAAAAATTAGATGATGTGGCATGAGGGTTCAAAAGGTTCAAAAGGTTGGGGTACGGGATTAGAGGGTTCAAAAGGTTGAAGAGGGTTCAAAGTGGAAAACTGATGTGGAGCTGATGTGGCACTGAGGGTTCAAAAGGTTTGAACCCTGGGGTACGGAAGGCCTTATAGGTAAGCAGTCATACCCTCACTTGGATAACATTTTCAGCCGCAAGATAGATTGTTAATAAATGTCTTTTACCCTATAAGTATTTACGGGGTAAAAATCTTCTCCCTCATTTACGAGGTAAAATTCTCGGTCTTTGCTATGTTTCTTAACGGGTAAGGTAAGTGACACCCAATAAACGCTTACCCTATAAGTGTTTTGTAAACGACCCCCTAAGTTCATTCTTTTTGGCTCAATCCTAGTAGGACTAAGGCTATGTTTGGCAAACTAGCTGATAAGCTAGTTGTTAACTCATAAGCTAGTTGTTGACTGATAAGCTAGTTGATGAAGAAATCACGTTTGACAAAAATGACATCTTCAAAAAACTATCCATTGCAATATTTAATTATATAATTAAAACAAATTAATGGCAATATAATATATTAATTAGTAAAAAAAATTAAATAATATAACATGATAATTAAAAGAATTTAAAATTATTATAACATATGTACTATAAATTTTGAATTTGTTAAAACAAGTTTTAGAGAAAATATATATTAACTTAGACCATCCACACACCTGTAAGACCATACTCCTTTCTAAAGTGTCACATCAGTTTTGCAATAACACCTTCCACACACATGCAAGATCAAACCCCTTTCTAAACTAATAAATTATAATATAAATAATATATATATTAATAATTAATATTTAAACAAACAAACAAATTAATTAAATTAAAAAATGTTTTTGTTTAATATATTTATATTGTGAAAGGTCTTTCTAATTTAGAAAGATGAGTGTTGTTTTGCAAGGCCTTACAAGACACATGGCATGCCATGTCATCTTGCAAGGGGTCTTGCAAGATGTGTGTGGATGCCACCTCAGCGCCACGTCAGCTTTTCTCTTTCCTACCCTCCTTACCCTAAAGTGGAGTACCGCTTCCTATCATACCCTCTGAACCCTGATGCCACCTCAGCGCCACATCAACTTTTTTAATTCTTTTATTTATACATTTAATTATTTAACAAAATAAAAATATTCATATATTTTTAATAAATAAAAATAAGATAAATAATAAAAATAAAAATTCATAACATTCATTAAAAATTTAAAAATTACAAAA
Source organism: Saussurea involucrata (assembly GCA_033807775.1). Taxonomy (NCBI): domain Eukaryota; kingdom Viridiplantae; phylum Streptophyta; class Magnoliopsida; order Asterales; family Asteraceae; genus Saussurea; species Saussurea involucrata. Next base: position 128,500,294 of record CM066324.1, on the reverse strand, counting down.
TACAAAACACAAAACACTAAAAACTAATATAAAAAATTATGTAATTTTCTAATTCTCTCTTTCTTCGCCAAAGTAGCCCTCAAAATATCTCCCGTAAGGTGATCATGTGGGGCTATGAAAAACTCGAAGTCTTTATCAAATCGTTTTTCTAACTCGAGTTGCAACTGTTTTTCTTCGAGTTCAAGTTTTTTCATTTTGTAATCCATTGTATTGTCAGACCGATGGTTGAACGAGCTTATTTGACTCATCAACTGAGTAAAGCTTTCGTCCGGATTCGACCCTGTCGTATTACTCGTTGATGCCCTTTTTGCCTTGTTTCTCCCGATGGGTCGTTGAAGTTGCTCTATCTCGTCGACCCGAACATCTTCATCGTCATCATCGGAAGTTTTGGTACGTTTTGAAGCCCGGGATGTATTTGTCGACATCGTTGGAACCGGATTCCATTTTGGAGATTTTTTGAGGACCTCCCAAGCTTGTTCATGGATGAAAGGAACCCCATTATCCTCTCGGTACCGGTAGTGTGCCGTTTGTAAAATATCGGCTTCACTCATTCCGCTTGATCTATTATTGACCAAGTTGTTGTAGATGCCGGCAAAACACGTTATTTTCTTGTTTTGGTCTTTAAACTTGGTGTTCAGTTGATGAAATGTTCTATAATTTTGGCGACCCACAAATTTATAAAACACCTTCTCGATTCGCTTCCAAAAACTCTCTACATTTATATAAATTAAAGTATAAGAATAATAATAATAATAATAATAAAAATAGTACCACCGCTTTGTGCGTTACCGACAACGGGGTCCTCCGAAACGTCAACCCACGCCGACACTAACGCCACTTCCTCCTCTTTACTCCACATCTGTCGGGTGGCTCTATTTTCAAAAAAATTTCCCTCTTGCGTTGGTGTCGGGTTTGGTTGTCGTTCCGGGTTTGATTGTTGTGTCGAGATCGATCGTGGTGTTTGCGGTTCTTGGGTTTCAGGAACAAACTCCTCTTCGAGATCGATTCCGGTGTTGAAAGCCGCGGGTTGAGGAAGTTGGTGATTAGCGGGAGTAAAACCTTGTTGGAACAAACCTTGATATGTAAATTGATGAGGAATATAACCTTGTTGAGCAAATGCTTGGAAGCCAAGGTCCGGGTCTTGTTGCGGTGTATCCGAACTCCTCGATCGGTTACGACGGGATGTAGGTGTGGTGTTTGAATTCATGATGGAAGAAAGTATTGAATTTGAGATATTTTTTGGTGTGAAAAAATGAAGGTGGTAGAGGTTAATATATATATTGTGTATAATTTGAAAATAAAAAAAATAAAAAAGAGCCGTTGGTAAACAGTTATATTTAAAAAAAAAAATTACGCCGGGTTCCCGAACCCACCCTTACCCGCGACCATGAACCCGATGTGAACCCGCCCTACCCGCCTCCAACCCGATGGTGAACTTGCCGTGGTACCCGAAGGTGGTACGCACGGCCTTATAACTTTAAATAACCGTTACAGACAATAAGAAAAAAAAATCAAATAATAATTAAAACGATAATAGTAATTCATAATTAAAACATATTGATTAATATTAAAAAATACATAAAAATAATTTATATGATTAACAATAACTCTAAATATTTAAAAACAAATATCAATGTATAGTTAAAATTTAATTTAATAATTTTTAGTTAATATTAATTAATTAATAATAATTAAATTTAAAAAATTAATATTTGTTTATAATAATAGTTAATAAATAATGGGGGCAATATTGAAATATTCACAAAAAACTACTGAAAAGCTACTCCAAGTAGCGTATCAAAAAGCTAGCTTATGGTCATCCAAACATGTACCCAGGGAAAAAAAACTAGCTTATAAGCTAGTTTTTTTTGTGTGCCAAACAATGCCTAATCTAAGGGGTTGTTTACTAAACGCTTATCGTGTCCTGTTACCACCACAAATCATGGTAGAAATACTCATTGATACTCCATAGCTAAACACAATCCTCTTCTTCTAGCAACTACAACCTCATTATATTGCCAAACACAAGTGAACATCTTACATACAACATTCTTCCTGCAGTAAAGTAGAAAAGAAAAAACAATATATACAAAGAAAAACTAAAACCATGGCTTCTTAATTTCTATCCAACGGTTTCTTTCGATCTCCTTCGATAACAACGCGTGAGCATAAAAGAATGCATGAAAGATCATGTCAGCTCTGCTTCGTGCTTTTATTCGGCAACGGCTTTCGTTCCTTGGGTTCTGGCTGTAATCACACAAAAAAAAGCATTCAAAACTTACTAAAAATCCATGGATATAATCCATTTGGTTTGTAGGAGTTGGAATGGAATTGAATTCTATTATTAATAAATAATGTAAAACAAATTATAAAGATAACTAAATTACCTTTTTTCTTAATTGATTTTTTAGAACATTATTACAAACAGATCATATGAAATCCCGTGAAATACCAACTACACTAGTCCCATGTTTGTGGGATTTCAATTCCGGACTTCTCTATAAAGCTAGCGCGGGATTGGAATGGAATGCAGTTCCAAATCCTACCAAATCCCACAAAGCAAACGGGCCTAAGAGTTTGACAAGAAAAGTTCCTTGGATTCGACTATTTCCTCGAAATGTTGACTAAGAATGCATGGGGAGAAAAGAGGGGAAATTTGGTCCTTTTTTACAAGAAGGATAAAAATCCACAATTTGTAAATGTGAAAACCAAAGGCTAAATTCCAAAAGTAAACCTCTCTAACCCTTGGGGGTAGAGGTAACATCAACGTACATCCTACCCTCTCCAAACCCAACATCTGTGTGAAAAATACGGATTCGTTTGGTTTACTTTGAACTACAATGGTACGCTAAGTAAAAGTAAAAACATGAGTGACTCAACAAAATGCCCCCCTCGTGAAATGAAAACAACGATCGACTTGACAAGGTGTCAACACTTTTCGATTGTTTGTCAAATAGTTACAATACCATGCAATATACACATGGTAACTAATATTGGAGTTTTGTGGACCCAAGTTAATACTATCAATTAATTTGTACCCCCGATAATGTTCAGAATTTCGACATGGAAACCTCCAAAAGCAAGAATATTTTTGTGGTAACCGACTAACTGTGAGTGTTCGGGTCAACCTACATGCACCTTTTTAAATACTATGTAGCCCTAAGACCATCTCCAATGGGGTCACTAAATGTTACACTAAACACTAAATTTAGAGTAAATAACACTATTCACATCTCCAATGGGGTCTCTATTTTTCACACTATTACACTATATTTGGTGTAACACTATTCATTTACACTACTTTTCATATCATTTTTTAAAAATAATGTTACCACTTACCCATTGGAGAAGATTTACTATTAACACTAAAACTTACACTACCTTTAAAATTTAGTGTAAAATACAGTGTGACCCATTGGAGATGCCCTAAGGGGAGACCTGAATTGTTCACCTCCGGGGAGCAAACCCACGGTATTACCAATTGAAGTACCCTGAAAAGGGGGAATGTTGGGACATCCCGAAAAAGAAAATATTGCAATTTTCCTCAAGGTATGAGCAAGAACAGTGTATATAACATCATGGCATATAGCAACTTACCGGGGGCGTCCGAGTTCCAGCTTTCTGTACTCTATTGTTAGAATTCAACGGCTCTGGTATTTCGGCTGGCCGATAAGGTCTTCGAATGAACTCCAGTAAATGGTTGTATATGCTGAATATCAAAGAAAGCACTTACCGGGTAAGCGTTTGGGTAAATGGCCCCTAAATGTTACAATTATTTTCAAATGCACTTGCAAGTGATCAACAGAAAAATAGAAGTGAATCAACTTTTTAGCAAATTATGTCCAATCACATAAAAATGCACTTGACCTATGTTTTTTTTAAACTCAATGGCTGTAGGATACGCAATCAAGTGAAAGCATATAAATAACATCCAAAGATCACCCACAAGTAAGAGATCTAACCTTAATCGGTGTCTATTGCAAGCTGCAAAGAATGCAACAACGCCGTATAAAATGCTCTTGATAGCACGGAAAATCTAGAATAAGAACGACAATTCTATTAGTACACCAACTGAGAGAAAGCAATGATTTAAAGCTTGATAAACAGAAATAAAGAAAGCAACGATTTAAAGCTTCAACCACCTGAGAGAAAAGGTCGTTCCAGAGGGCACGCCACATAGAAACCTCGGAAGTGTGCACGGTTGCCTCGGCACTTGAAGCCACTTTTAATAGGCTGCTCACAAACAGCCATATACCTCCAACAAAATCATAAATGTACTTGTATATAAATCCCACAAAGTTGGAAAGTCCCATAACGAGGTGAATCGGAGCACAAATTACCCCCCAAAGAAACAAGAATATAGGGAGCATAACTGCAGCGGCTGCAAGTTGGCAAATACTCAGAACAATAGCAACATTCGTCGAACTATGCAGGGGCAAATTGCATGAAAATGCAACCAATTAGCGTCCTTTCAAAACCTTCATTTTGGTACCTAAGATGTGACATCTCAAACATTTAAGATCAGGTATTTGTAGACATGACATCGACTTTTAAACTTTTTAAAAATCAACTAATCAAAAACAATTCCACTATCATTAATCTTATTAAAATTGTAAAAAAAAAATTGGTGGAGACTGGAACATGAAATCATTTAAAAAATATTCCAATTTTCATTTTTTTTAAATAATGACTTGAAACTTTTAGTTATTTTTTTAAAAAATTAAAAAAATCAATGTCATGTCTACAAATACCTTGTCTTATTCAGCATTTTCGGTAAACCAGGTACCTAAGGGGCTGTTTGGCAGTTGCTGAATGGTTTGGTGCAGAATGATTAAGTGGTCAGAATCATTAAGAGACTCTTATGATATAGTGCAAAATGAAATATGGTTGTTTGGTAACTGTTCATAATGAAATCAGGGTGCTGAATGGTTAAGGGAGGCCCAAGATACAAAATCATTCAGAGGGTTTTAGAACCATTAAGAGGCAGACTTTTTTTTGCCAAACAAGATTTACCTCTTAGCGATTCAGAGGTTGCCTCTTAATGAAACTATTAAGAGATAAACAAACAGCCCCTAAATGCCTGGGATGTCACATCTCACATACCAAAATGAAGGTTTTGAAAGTACGTTACCTAAAATTACAAATCATACCAAAATACGCTGCATTTTCACGCAATTTTCCCAACCATGCTGTCCATTAAACTGGTTAAGAAAGATATAATCATAGAAACAAATTACCGAAATTGCAAATGGCTGATGAGATGTACCACACAGGAAGCAGTAGAATCTCGGTTAGATCCTCCAAGAGATTCCAAGAAGTGTCCATCAGAATGCAAAAGAACGAGTATAGATTATCCCCCATCTCGATAAAGAAGTTAAAAAACGGAAATAAAGCATCCAAAGCTACCAGAAATGGTGCAACCAACGGCTGTGTGAGAACCGAAAAGATCGATCGGACACTGCGTGTCACCATCAAGAACCACATGATAGCCTTCTCCGCATTATGCAAAAACAACATAGTTCCCAAGTACTTGATCCTCGATACCATCTCCCACGTTTCTATCCAGTCAAACAAAGGTCCAAACAAACGGGAAGCAGTCACCTTAAGAACAGGGACGTTTTTGTACAAATCATAGAAACCAATGACAACGGTAACAAAGGAAATCGCAACGTATAGAGCTCTCGCTAGCGGGCACATCCATGGCCGATATATATGACAAAATACCGGATAAGACTGAAAGAAAATCACCCAAGATGGAAGTCCAGCCTCCAATAATGTAAGTAATCGCAAATCAGACATGATTATCTTTCGTAATTCAAAAGGGAGGTCACGATCATTAAAGCGAAACAAAAGCAGGACATCTCTGTACTGGATAGCTTCTGTGGCTCCCTCACATTCACTTGGACACGGAGAGGGTATTTGACAGCTGGCAGTTCCACTGTAAGACATTTCGGTGTATATATCACCCTCAACATCGATCTCTGGAGAATTCGTTCTTGTCTTGTAGGGCCCATCAGGAGAAGGTGTATGTGATACACTTGCTTGATCTTCTAAATTTTCTGATTGATCACTGAGACTACTACTAGGGCTGCACAGAGATTCATCCTCTGCCAACGCATCAATGTCACCATCACTTGTACTGCAGAAGCTTGGAGAATCCATATCAGCATCATGAACTACTTCTCCTGAAGAGATATCGAGAAAATAATAATAAGCTATCTCTGAATTCATCACAAACTCTTTAGCAATGACATGAAAGTATGCTTTCATCCTCCTAAAGCTCAGTTATTAGACTGCTACCAGAAAGGTACTATGCAGATCTCTATAACAAGCACTTTAACTTGATATCAATTGCACAAAATTACTTCAGCTATTAATATGTAACATATTCAGAAACATGACTCAAAGTTGAATTTATGAAATGGAATTGAATTCCATCACATATGCGATAAAATCATGAAATCCGTGAACGGTGGAATTTAGGGAATTCAATTCCATTCCATGTGCAAACCAAATAGTTGAATGGAATTTGGTCAACGAAATTGGCCATTCCAATTCCTTCAGATTCCATAAGAATCCTGCGAACCAACTGCCCCCTAAGTTATCTAGAAACTGTTAGGTGCTAATGTCGCATCAGGTGGCCAACATAGCAGCCGACGTGTCACTAATGTGGCACTAACATGTTAGCAAAGGTGACTGAGAATTCCTGGTAACTTGCTTGCCAAAAATGGGAAAAAGTACCTTGCTATTCTAAGTAAAAAAGTAGAGTACATTGCTTAAAATGAATATTGACCTATAGTAAATTGCCCATTTGTGCATTTAACCCTTGTAACAAACGCCCAAACACCGTAACACTGATGGGAGTTTCTCAAAGGTCATGGTATGTATTTAATGAAATAACACAAGTCTATAGATTAATCTGATGAACTAACAAATTCCCTATGCATCCCACTTTCACCCAAGTTGTATACACCGGAGACTCACAACATACGTCAAGTATTAAATACCTCTTTTAAGAAGCTGGACCTCCCTGTTTTAGTTGATAGTCAACTATTTAAAACATTTGATATTAAGACAAAAGCGAAGTTTCTCAATTGTATCCATATTAAACCAGTCCAATCTATGTCCTGGTTAAATTCATGAAAAGCATAGACCACAATTTCTGATCTCTTGGAACTAAAGACACCTGCAACACCAAACTTCCTTCTGTAAGGAATAAAATTGGAAAATTCATAATAATGAAACTGGACTTCACTATATTTGACTTCTTCCACATAGACATCAATCATCAAATGCAAGAACATGAAGTGACGGCTTACACTTCTTGTACACAAGTAAAAACAACATTATATGTTTACAAAAAACAGCACTAAACTAGATTGAAAATGGCCCAATGAGCTCGTCAAGAGAGAAATGAGCAAAATTTTGCAAACCTCCAAGAGCTCGAAAATAAAATTGAGAAGAAAGGTGGTAGATCCCAAAATCAAGGGAAGGCTAAGATTTATGAACACCTCTCAATCAAGTCACTAGCTTAGGGGTGTATATTTTTACTTAAGCAAAGTCTGGTAATGGTTTAATTGTTTTCTTAATACAATGAACGCAATTTATCTGGTTAATTAATTAAATCTGAGCGTTGAGAAAAATTTATAGGACAGCCATCAGACCAACTATGTTGTGTGAATCGGAGTGTTCTGCGAAATACAAGGCCCATGAGAGGAAGATGGAAGTTGCGGAAATGAGGACTCTTAGACGTGGCTATGGTAGAACCAAGTTTCACATAATACCGAACAAGGTCTTTTGGGTTTTGAGATCGTGTGCGGACCGGGTTTTGAGATCGTGTGCGGCTTCAAATGGTTGGGTTTTTAGAACCGGGCGAATTTCAGCCATAAATGACCTGGGTTTCATTTATTGTAGTTTAGACTTGTTCCTACTTCCTCCTACATTGAACACTAAGAGAGAAAGTGAAAGTTTTTGGGCTTACATATTGTCAAAGAATAAGTGATTGACCTTTGTAATCGGTAATAACTCTTTGTAATATTCTTTGGTATCAAAATACGAACCACCATCAATCCCATGTTGATGTACACCACCTCACGATAGTGAAACCACGTTAAATCCTCATGTTGTTGTTGTTGTTGTTTTCTAGTAGATCTTTATTGCTTTGTTTGGTTGGTTGTTACCAGTCTCGTTGAGATCTATTTGTTTTGCATTATTTTTGGGTTATTGCACTAATTTTTTGTCTGGGACCTTGGTACTTTGTAAAAGATTGTTAAATATCACCCTAAAAAGACTAGGGTAGCAGACTAGAAGAGGGATCTAAACGGGAGGAAGGGAGTTGGAGAGGAAGAGGGCGGGGGATTGGGTTAGTGAGTCGGTAGTTATGTTACCAGACCCCTAAGTTAGACTAAGAATGTGTAGTTTCCGGCTTTCCGCACCTTGGTTATGTTTTTCATATACTTGCTTCTATATGTCTCTTGCTTACTCATATCTATTTTTCAAAATTCAGCATAGCTCTCTTCCACACACTTTTCACAAGCCGGTCTTCACAGAAACAACCTTTCTATTCTTCGGGGTAGGGATTAGATTTGTGTACATCTAACCCCTAGACCCCACCTCCATATGGGATATATCGGACTCGTTTGGTTTGGTTTTAATTTAATGTACAATATTTTTGCTGTTAAAAAATTATGATCCCTTGAAATTTGATAAAAATGTATTTAAACATATACCTAGCATAGAATTGAGATGCTGTTCCAAGAGAAGACGCTCATATGGAGTCCCTGGAAACCATGAAGTTATGCCTGTAGCAGCTTGAGCTATACTATCAAATTCCCATCTTCTCATGTATTTGGCCTCTATAGCAAGAGATGTAGCAGTCTGCTCATAGGATAAACACACTTACATATTACTCCACTACAAAGGTAATACACATATAGGACAAGAATTACCTGAAGCTCATTCAAATAATTGATCCCACGGACATCTTTCCATTCCACTTCAAAAACAATAAATCCATACAGGGTTCTATGCAACTGGCTATTTGCAATCAAGGAAGTTCGGAGTTTCTTTACAGGTAGCAAGGCCCGCTTTCTTGAAAGCGTTATCATTGACAACCATTTTTTCAACTTCTGGGTCTGGCTTGAAGCTTTGGAACAGCAGTTGAGCTCACTGAACTCTGGATCCTCTTTACCTCCCTTCCGCCCTCGTGTGATCGCAAAGGGGGACATCCTGGACTGCAAACATAAATTGTTAGGGTAGTCAAAACTTACCTAATACAATTAGAGATTTATTAAGATGTTTTGGACTTCTCTCAAACCTTGGTAACCATCAACTGCCACAGGTGTGCAGGCCCTGAGACTAGGTCTTCCAGCCATGGCCTATTATCCACCAATACATAAAATGTCTTGCTCTCAGGCGCCAAGAAAAGGCTAAGATCAGAAAGATAAGACTGCAAATCCCTAGAAGCAAAAAATCATAATTAAGTCAATGATATGGCTTACACTTAGCAAACATAAACATACCCATTTATCAAAGTTATTGCATTGGAAGAGGTCACATATAGGATATAGAGAATTGTGTAGTTACAGTTGATCCTAACATGATGGTCTATCCAAATTAGTCGGTGAAACATGTGTGAATTTGCTTAAATGATATTTTATATTGGAAGGGCATCATACCACCTTATCAAAGTGGATATGATAGCATTCCTCCCCTTCACGGCTCCACCTACCAAACTAAAGTCACAAATCTACCATTAAAAAGAATGTGTTCTCTTACTAGCACAATGGACACTCCCAGCATGCCATATTGCCATAGCCAAATGGTCATTACATCTGGTAGTCATCTACATAAAAGCTAACCGCAACCTCTAACGGCTACAACCTTCATCCCTTTAACAAAGTGACTGGCTAGTCTACCTTAACTATTGGAAGAGTGTCATGTAATTTATAACAAATGAATACACCCCATCATTACCTGTACATCATTATCCACTTAAAAGCCCTTAGTAGCAAACGTTGCATCAATTTGTTTGATTTTCCTTGTTTATCAGACAATAGACATGCTGATGTTAAATTGAACAAATCACCAATAAAAAACAATTACAAGTAAGTTTTCAATAAATGCCTTTCACAATCAAAATTATCACCCTAATTTTCACCATATCAAAACCCTTTCAAAAACTCAAAACCATCAAATCAAGTATAATTCATGTAAATAATCCCCATACCCAATCTGAAAACCGTTCAAAGGAAAAAAGTGTCGAACATCGTTGCATCTCCCCATGTAAACCACGCTCTAACCCCTGCATACCACAAAACAACAATAACGACAAATACTTTAATCAATTTTATACACAATTTCACAGAAAATTTTCAAAAACTTGATAACATAATATCCTACAAACGCAATGAATTAAAGTAAATTCAAACCTGAAAGGATTTGATTAATCGAATAATGCCATAACGCAGGATGAGAAGAAGAAACGAAAGAAACACCGTGGAACATCATAACAAAGAGATGAATTAGGTCATGCGTATCGAAGCAGCCATCGTTGATTAAAGCATGAATCAATGTAAACAATTCAATTCAATTCAATTCAAATTCGTTCATGAATTGGATCAATAGAGAAATTCAAATTCATTTTCTCTCTCTCTCTCTCACAAGATCTTTGTGTGTTTGTTTCTCTCTCTCTCTAGGTTGAAAGGAAGAGGGAAGAATAGAGATACCATAGATGACACGTGGACGACGGAAGCAAGCTCCAGAGAGACGCCCTCCATCCGTCCCTGTTAAACAACAGACTTTCTTCTTCACACTGTTTTCATGTTCCAGTAGGCACTAGGCAGAACTGGTTTTCATATGAATATAAAAATTATTTAATAATTTTTAAAATTTAAAAATAAAACCTAGTTTTTATAGGTTTCAACTTTCAAGCAAATTTTATTTTTGACCATTTATAAAATTATTTTTCTAAATAATGTAATTTGAACATATTTTGTTTTACACGTTCGATTATTAGCATGTTAAGGGTGCGTTTGGTAGGGTGGACGGCATGGGACAGGACAGGACAGGACACACCTGTCCCATGTTTGGTGCGACCAAATGTAGAACTAAGTGGAACCATCATGGGACAAGGGTGTTCTATGCTTACCCCCTAGAACTAAGTGGAACAAGGATTTTTTGACAAATATACCCCTTCTTCTTCTTTCTTTCCCACCACCACCACCACCCCCGCCACCGCCGCCACCGCCACCGCCGTCGCCGCCACCACCACCGCCACCGCCGCCACCACCGCCGCCACCACCACCGCCACCACCACCACCACCACCACCGCCACCACCACCACCACCGCCACCACCACCACCGCCGTCGCCGCCACCACCACCGCCGTCGCCGCCACCACCACCACCACCACCGCTGCCACCGCCACCACCACCGCCGTCGCCACCACCACCACCACCCCGCGCGCCACCACCACCACCACCACCACCACCGCCGCCGCCACTGCCACCGCCACCACCACCGCCGTCGCCGCCGCCGTCGTCGCCACCACCACCACCGCCGCCGCCGCCGCCACCATCACCACCACCGTCGTCGCCGCCACCACCACCACCGTCGCCGCCACCACCACCACCGCCACCGCCGTCGCCGCCACCACCACCGCTGTCGCCACCGCCACCGCCACCACCACTAAACAAATCACTAGGGGTAAATGGGTCATTTAACTGGTCATGTTCTGTCCTGTCCAGTCCTATTTATGTGTTACCAAACACTGAACAGCTGTCATGTCCTGTTCTGTCATGTCCCGTCCTGTCTGCGTACCAAACGCACCCTAAATATGATATTTTGAAAAGTGCTATCAATTTGTTTAAAGGATATTGTTTTGTTTGTGTAAATGAAGTTTAAATAATTATTATTTTTACTATGTAGGTTTAATTGTGTCTATACTTGATATATGTGTAGCTATGTTATCTCATTTTATCAAAACTTTTGATGTAACATGACATCCAAATAGATTGAAATGGCATTGTTTATTTACAGTTTTGAATCGATTAATGATAGAACATAAATGATCCGGGTAAAGGAAAAGACAGTAGCAACACACTAGTATGTGTCGTGAAAAAGTAGAAAACGTGTATAATGCAATTAAATTCACCAACATTCTATAGTAATTAGTTATGTAACCATATGAATATATGATGCAACAAAATATACTTACTAATTGTAGAACAATAAAGAAACGACTCAAATACTTATGATACGTTTGGTTTGTATTTTGGAATTTAGTTGAATTTTAAGCCATTGATTTTGAAGAAATCGGATTGAAACTAAGTAGAATTTGACCACATACTTGGTTGGCATAAATTAAATGAAATCTAGCAAAAGAACTAGAATCTTCAGGATTGGAATGAAAAAATAAAAAACGACTAAAATACCAAATCATTACATTTCCATACTTTTATGCTTAAATTATAAATGCAGTGTAATGATACTAATTGGTGGTGGGGTGGCAGGGGGTTGTGATGGTGACGGTAATGGCATGGTGTAACACCCCTGAAGGTAAATTTAAACATGAATATGGACATAATTTAATACTTAAATAAATGGATCACCTAAAATGAGGAAATAGTAAGACGTTTACAAACCAATAACATAAGAGATAGTTTCAACAACCTACTAATCTAAAACTAATCTAGCTTAGATTAAAGATGAGTGTCACTATCTCTTCTCAAAAGAATCTTGTTCAACAAACAATCCCCATAACTATGCGTGTAATAACCAAGGTCTTAGTTGAAAAGATTAAGTTTTGTGGGGAATTTTGTAAAGTTGTAAGTTCAGGGGCTGAATTGTAATTTGTTTGGAAGGTATAAAACCCCACAAGAAGGTCACAAAACCCTAAAAGAAATTCATTTGTGTGTGTGTGGCGGCTTAGAGAGAAAGAGATAGCAGAGAAAGGAAAATTGTTCAAGTGCAATTTGGAGAGGAAAGTATCTTCAATCTACAAATTGGAAGAGGAGGTGGAATTGGAGTCTGATTCCTACGTTGATTTTACCAGGTACTTTCTTATTTCAATTATGGTCTTTAGATTTGCTACAGAGTTGGGTTATTTTGGGGTTTTTGGTTAAAAGTTAAGAATGATGTTCTAAGAAGAGGATTAGGCATCATTTGTGTGTTTAATTAGCTAAGGACTTGATAAGAAATGAACTAAGTAAGTTATGATGTTGTTTTTAGCTCAAAATCGTTGGGTTGAAAAGCTTGACAGCAGATTTCGATCCTAAAAAGGTATCACAGCCGTCGTCCGAAAAGTCTAGCAGGTGTCCGGACAAAGTGCCCGGATAGGGTAAGTATCCGAATGGGATGACTGTCCGGATAGGGTAAAGAGCCCGGATAGGTGGATGTCCGGATAGCTTGGACGTCCGGATGGATAGATGTCCGGATGGGTAGACGTACGGATAGTTTTGGTTGTCCGGGAAGGGGATCCGGGTAGTTCGGTATCTGGTAAGTTTCGTCCGAACAGCGTGTTATCCGGTAAGTTGCGTCCGGATAGTCAATGTCCGGAAATATGGTTAATTAGTAACCGGCCAACTTATATTTTATTCCCCTTATCCAGGTATTCCATTCGAAGGTCAAAAGTGTAACATCTCGATTTTTATAAAAGATTATGTTTGGATTATTAAATAATTTGAATATAATTATTTGATAAGTTATGATTTATATAGTGATAAATTAATTTTAGAGTTTAACCCCAAAATAAGTTATGTTGTTTATTTTGTGAAGTTATAAGTTAAGGGGTAAGCTTTAATTTTGATTGAGAAGTTTAAGGGTAAATCTTGCCAAGTGTTGATAGTTGGAGGGTTGTTTGGTTAAGTGATGTGTGAGGTGTCATCACCACCGAATTCTTGAAAGGAAAAGACATTAAAGTGGGACACATCCTCACTTTATCTATTTTGTGTTATCTTGAAAGTGTGTGTGTGTGTTTTGGTGAAAGAAGGCGAGAAAGATAGAGAGAAGGAGAAGACGAAAGAAAGAAATGAAGAAAAAGAGAAGGCAGATTACTTTCAGCTAGAAATTACACAAGCAATTTGTGAAACAAAGGTAATCTTATTACTTGAATTCTTCATATTACGTAGAGGAAGTTTCTATGGATTTTTAGAAATGGGTCTTGAATGATTTTTTAAAGATTATGATAATCTGGGTTGATGTTTATGTTTTAATAGTAGTATTAAACATATCTGCAAAATTATAGAAACATGCATAGCGTAAAAGTATGAATTTCTGGGTTTTTACGTTTTTCAGTTAGTTGAGATATTCATGAACTTAGTTAGTTGCGACAGTTATGAATTTAGTTGGTTGTGATATGGTGTTATGTCTCAACAGTTGGTTGCGATATGGTGCTATGTCTCAACAGTTGGTTGTGATATGGTGCTATGTCTCAACAGTTGGTTGCGATATCGTGTTTGTTGGGTCATCAAGATTTGAAGATGACCTCATGATCTCCTTTTATACTTTGAAAAACATTTTATACTTAGAGAAATTTTGGATGCATGGTTCTTTGTAATGGCTTGTACAAGATAGCAAATGTTTGGTGAAGTCAAAGATCAACCAAAGTCAAGATTAAAGAATCTCTCATTGTGGAAGTGAAAGATCTTTTCTCAACACATACAAGTCATTGTCCACCGATGGTGTTCTCACACATCGGTGGACATCTCTCCACCGAAATCTCTCTCTGTTTCGGCCAAAGAATCCCACCAATAGAAGTCCAATTTCGGTGGGATCTCAAAGAAGTCTCAAAGATACTTTCTCCAAAGATGATGTCACATATCCCAAAGATGATGTCACATATCTCAAATATGTGTCACATATCCCAAGGCTATCATCAGTGGGATCTCAAAGAAGTCTCAAATATGCTTTCTTCAAAGATGTGTCACATATCCCAAAGTGACATTTCGGTGGGACCTCAAAGAAGATTCAAAGATGCTTTCTCCAAAGATGTGTCACATATCCCAAGTTTCCTTCGGTGGTGCAATCTTTAGAAGACAAATTGAGAAGATATTTTCTACATGGATAAAGTGACATTTTGTCTTATTATCCATTTCCATATAAAGTTATTTTCTCATGCATGGGCTCTTCTGACTGTACCTTGTAAAAGGTGACAAGGACTTCAGAACTCTCCAGAAGTCAACATCCTCAGCAAGTGTGAAGATGACAAGTGTCCCAAGCATTCAATGCTTGCACACTCCTTGTCACTATAAAAGGAAGACCTCTCCATGCAGAAAAGACTAACATCTTGAGAGACTTGAAGATTACTGTGTGCTCTTGATATTCTACGCAAACTGGAAGATTTCTCTAAGTGCAAGAATTTCCAGTTTGCTTGAAAAACTTTATAGCTTTGTTCTAAGTGTTCTTAGTTATTTTGTTAGTATACTTTGTGTAAGATTGTTAGAATAGTTATATGTTCTTTTCCGCAACAGTCTTAAGGTTTCTATGTGTAATTCTTGTTGAAAGATTTTCAATATAAAGAATTAAAATTGTGAAAATTTTGAGTATTGTATTCAAACCCCCCCCCCTTCCTACAATACTTGGTTAGCCATCTGGTACTAACAGTGTTATGTCTCAACAGTTGGTTGCGATATGGTGTTATGTCTCAACAGTTGGTTGAGACAAGAGGGAGTTATCGCAATAGTGGGTTGCGACAAGGTATATCGCAGCTAGTTGGTTGCGATAAGAGACGAGAATTTTGGATATTTAGGATTTTCAGTACTTAAGGGTCCTAAGCAGTAGATTAATACCAGTACATTATGTATTTGGGTATTTCAGATCTCTGTGAAGTTGGTGACTGAAGTTCCTTACAACTTTGAGAAAGGAAAAGTAGCTCTACTGCTATCAGGTGAGTTAATTCTTACCTTACCTTTTTATAATGTTTTAAATTATGGTAAGGTGTGTTTTATAAATGAACTGATTGGATGACTTTTGGAAGAATAATTTTATGGAGTAAAATTATATCAAGGCTCGTAAGTGTTAATATTGATGGTTAAATTTATAGAATGAGGAATTGACGTATCGGCTGATATTAAATGATATAAGAGATATATAAAGGAGGTTTGATTTTTCTGAATGATATGGGGAATTTGTGCGATTGGCTTATATTGAATGATATGAGAAATACATATAAGCATTGTCCTGAACAAGTATGAGTAAGAGAAACGGATTCATAAACATTAGTTTTATTTGATAATGTAGGATAGGCAAAGTATAATTGCTATTCCTGTTTATATTGGAAGGTAATGAATAGGCAAAGTAGAATTGCTATTCATATTGATAAATAGGCAAAGTAGATTTGCTATTTATAATTGAAAAGAAGGAATAGACAAAGTATAAATGTTATTCCCGTGTATCCTTGAATGATTGAATAGACAAAGTAGAATTGTTATTCATGTGAATGATTGAATAGACAAAGTAGAATTGTTATTCATGTGAATGCTTGAATAGACAAAGTAGAATTGTTATTCATGTGAATGATTGAATAGACAAAGTAGAAAACCAAAGATCGTGTTTGGGGTGACGATGAACAGTAACTAACAGAAGTCTATTAGTTCCGTTAAGTCTGTTACATTTTTGGGTATTTTCCGTTAAGTCCGTTAGAGTCAGTTAGTTTGTCCGTTAGTTTTTGTTAATTTTTTAGTCCTTTTCCGTTAAGGGTCAGTTAGTGTCAGTTAGTTGGTTCAGTTAACTTTTCCGTTAGTTTTTCTGTTAGTTTCATTACATTTTGGTCCTTCGTTAGTAGTATCAGTTAAGTCTAGTTTGGGGTTTTAGAGTTTTACACTTCTGGTCCCTGGACTTCTAGTTTCAGGATTTAGCAGTTTAAGTCCCTGTAGTTTAGGTTTTTGTTTTAGTCTGTTTTAGTCCCTTTAGTTTTAAGTTTTTGATTTTTACCTTTTTAGTCCTTAGAGTTTATTTTTCTTTTAGGATTTTTCATTTTTGGTCCTTTGAGTCGTA
This sequence comes from Saussurea involucrata, assembly GCA_033807775.1. NCBI lineage: Eukaryota > Viridiplantae > Streptophyta > Magnoliopsida > Asterales > Asteraceae > Saussurea > Saussurea involucrata. The sequence continues at coordinate 128,483,299 of CM066324.1, read as the reverse complement.
ACTTTAGGATTTTTGTCATTTTTAGTCCTTGTCTTTTATTAGTGATAGTATTTTACACTTTTAGTCCTTATTTTTCGTTTTAGTTTCGTAAGTTGTCAGTTTTAGTCCTCATTTTTCATTATTTTTCGTTTTTCGTCATTTTTATCAGTTTTTACCTGCAATTAATTGTAACTGATATATTTTTCTCGTGTTTTGCAGGTTCATCGATTTAAAGTCCAATTTTCCGCATTAACTTTTCAAAATTAATTTTTGAAGACAAATTTACAATTTGTTTTTCAAATTTTATTTCTGAAAATTTTTCTGACTTTAATCGATATTTTTTCTCTGATCGTTCAAGCGCACAAATTCTACTTCTCACGAAGTATCTGTTAACGATCTTTCATTTTAACATTTCAGGTAACAATGTCAAAATATTCAAGTTGGTGGAGTGATTCTCAGAAGATAAACCATTTAGAAAAAGAACTTGAAAAAGAAAGTATAAGAGCTAGCCTAATTCAGAGCGATAATTCTAAATATATGGCTAAAATTGCAGAACAAAATAAACTTATTGAAGGTTATATAAACACGTTTAACTTTCTGAAAACACAAGTTGGTGTGAAGAAGTGTGATTGTGAATCTAAAGCAAATCTGATGCTTTCTTTAGAGGAAAAGAACGTTGAGCTAACAAAGAAAATATCTGATCTTGAACAAGTGATGAGAAAGGAAAGAGAAGAATTTGAGAAAGAAATAGATGAGATGAAGAAGAGAGAGGAAAAAGTAAGAGCATTGGAAACTGAAAATGCTGAGCTAAAGCATGAGAACTCTGAGTTTGTTAAGAACATTTCCAATTTACAAATGGAGTTTGGAAAAGAAAGAACATTTTTTGAAAAAGAAAAGGCAAGCTTTGGAAAGAAATTTTCTGAGTTTTCCAAGAAGTGTTTTGAGGAAAAGAAAGCTGTTGAACTTAAATGCATAAAACTTTCAAAACAAAACTCAGATTTTGAAAAAGTTTTATTTTTAGAAAAGGAAAAGCTTGAGAAAAGGATGTCTGAGTTTAATGTTGAGAGAAAATCCTTTGAGGGAAAGATTGCTGAGCTCTCAATGCAAATATCTAATTTGGAGAAAGAATTAGACATCGAAATAAAAGAATCTGAAAAGAAGAAAATTAAAGATTTTCAAGCGAAAAGTGTGAAAGATGTATATTCAGATGAAAGAAAGATGTTTCAGGCCGAAATCTCAAAGCTAACGAGGAGAGTGTCTGCTTTAGCATCGGAAGCTATGAAAGAGCAGAAGATCAAATCTGATCTACAAAAGAAGTTTGATCTGATTTCTCGAGAAAGGAATGTTCTGTCCGACAAGGTTCAGAAACTAGAAGCAATTAACATCGTTGAATTATCTGAACAATCTAGTGCCGATACTATTGTTCAATCTCCGTATGATGATTCAACTGCTTCTGGTTCAATTCATGAACATCTTTCTTCGGCAAAGTCCGTCAAATCAAGCACTTCTTCAAATGATCAGATGCGCTCTTCTAATCTTTTCTATAACCATGCTGCTTCAAGTTCAGATACTCCTATCTTTAAGCCTGTTAAGATGGTTTGGAAAGTGAAAGGATCTTCACCTGAAAGAGATGTGCCAAAGTCATATGTTCCTCCACCCACCGTGAACAAGAAGAACAACGTTCCAAAAGGTAAGTCTTTTGTTAAACCTAATCCTGTTTATTCTGCAAATCATTTGATTAGGTTAGCACAAAAGCAAATATGTTGTTCTTATTGTGGAACTAATGATTTTGTTAAGAAAGAAGATGTTCAGTACTGGTATGGTACTTACAATATTCCTTCAAATCGAACTGCACATAACAAGCCAGGACCCAATTGGCAATGGGTACCAAAATCTACTTAATCTGTTTTGCAGGTTTATCATGTGCGGTGCTGAATGCCTAATTACTACCAAACACATGACTGGAAAACAGAAGAGAAGTGTGCAACTTGAAGAAGAGTACTTGTGCTGAAACCATATGCATAATTTTAGGGGGAGAAATTCTTAAACTGTTTGGTTTATATGTGTGCTTATTGACATGTCTTTTTATGCTTCTTTGTAGGGGGAGCATACACAATAATGGTTTCTAAACACATCAGTTTAGAACCCGGATTTCAATGAGTTAATGGTTTCTGAATAATTCAGTTCAGAACCCGTACTTCAAAGAGATAATGGTTTCTGAATAATTCAGTTCAGAACCCGCTTTTCAAAGTCATTATGGCTTCTAAACACTTCAGTTTAGAACCCGAGCTTTAAATGTGTTTGACTTCTGATCATATCAGATCAGGACTCGTTCTTAATCTCTAATAATAATAATTAAAAAAAAACTTTGACTGTTACATGTGCTGATTTTGTCAAATTAAGATCTTTGCAGATTTTGAGGGGGAGCTTATCCGATTCTTAAATCAGTCGATCATAATTTGAGGGGGAGATAATACTGATGACTGTAAGTATCTTCTGAACTTCATCTGAGATTGTTTGAAAGAAGGACAACTTTCAAGCATGAAAAACATGTTCTTAAATGTTCAAACCACTTCTCTAATTCAAACAGATTTTATAATTTTAGAAGTGTGATTTTAAATGTTTTTCATGATTATCTCAGATTATATCATTGTTTCTGATCGTGTGTTTCAAAAGATTAATACTTGTGTATTATCTTTTCTATATTTTCAAGTACTCATACACACCGGTTCAGCTTCTTTTTGACTTTGTTATTACCACGTCTCAAAATGAAACAATTTTCGATGGTAATACTCCCGTTTGAATTTCAAAGTTTGTTGAGCATCATATTCATTTCAGCGTAAGAGCATAACCGTTTCATTCAAAGATTGTTTATATTTGGTCATATAAACAAAAGATCCAATTCTTTGATACCCTAACCGTTAATGAATATCTTTCATATTTTGATCTGATTGATACATTGTCAGATTCTCAAACAAGTGTTTCGAATTCATTTCATTCTTTCAATATCCTTGTTCTGAGAAATCTTCAAAGTTCAAATGCTTAAATATTTCATGATATTTTATTGAGGAGCATACATTTTGATGACAATGTTTTCAAAAAGCTGAGATTTATAATTGTCTAAGATAAACTGTTGAACAACACATCTTTTAGGACAACATTCATGGGAATCAGTGTGAGAGCTTAAAAGAACTTCTATGGATCCACGTTAACCAGTGTTTCCTACCCAAGAAGTTATCCTTGAGTGATTGAGGGGTGAGGGGTCAAAATCAAAGAGTGGGGGAGATAACTCATCCGGTTGAGTAATCTCATTGTGTTGAGGTAAAATGAAAAAAAGAGTTTGGTTAGCAGTGAGCAGATTAAAAACAGAAAGAGGGTGTGAGAACAGAGTTAAAAGAATACGAGAACTCTGCACCAGCCACTTTCTGAGCCGGGCAGCCACATTACTGATTGGTTCACATTCTTTGGTGACCATCATTGAAACAGGCAACTAGCCCATGCCAACTCTTGCTTTAAACCCCACCAGCTACTCATTTCTTTCTCAACAAAGAAATGTTTCAATTTTCTTGGGGATGCAGCATATTATCTATCCAATCTTCACTCGGAAGGTTTGGATATTGAAAAGAAGGAAGTTTGCCCCACCTTCGTTCTTCATTCATGCACATTGAGTCTGTGGAAAACTTGTTGTTGTCTCAACAGTTTACACAATTTGAGCCTAACTATTATCAAGCATAAGTTGCTTCAATCATTTCTACACTTGCACGTACACACAAGGAATATGTTTTCTTGTCATAACGTTCATAGAAATTCCTTCGTGCTTTTCCATTATTGAATGGAAGCCCTGGAGGAGTGAACATCAAAAAGCTCCTTTCCAAAGTACATCCGTTGTACTAAGTGGCTTTGTGCAACTTACAGGCATTTTAACTGATTCATCCGTTGTTTCAGGGTTACCACTTTATATTATCTGAATTTGAAAAGATTCGGATAAACATTTTTGGAATTGACGGTTATACAGATCAAAAGGAGGAGATTGTTTCTGGTATTTAAAGACTGCTGAAATTGAAAAGAATTTTGATGATCATGATGCTCACAATCATCAAAAAGGGGGAGAAATATCAATCAGAAGAAAAGGCAGAGATAATTCGAATATTTCAATTTCCAAGAGTTAATGTTGATATTTGCCAAAGTCAGAATTTCAAGATAAAGTGTTTTCGAGAGATAAGTTCAAGACAGTGTGTTCATAATTGTTCAAATGTGTGAAGATACAAAGACAATTCGTGCTTAAAGATTATTCAAGAATGTCTTAAAGCTCAAAGCCCATTCAACCTCAAATCCCGTTCATAATTCAAAGACTGAAGAAATTTGCCAAAAGATCCGTGCTACAATGATTCGAAGTTTTGAAGATATAATGATTTTGTTTTGAAGACCTTGATCAACCTTACACATATTTGAAGTTCGTGTTTTCAAGACTTGTTGACTATTTGTTTCGAAAGAGCCTAATGAAGATTTAAAGCCGCCAAAGTGGATCCTTGAAGATAAAGCCTATCTGAAGATTAAAGTGCTGAAGACTAGCGTCATAATTTTTTTTTTAAATCTTGAATCCATAGGGGGGGATTGTTAGTACACAATGTATTCAAGATTTAGGACTAATTGTAATTAGTCAAAGTCAAAGTCAAAATAGCTAGGTTTGGTCAAAGGGTATATAAACCCAATTATTAGGGTTTGTGTGAGTGAGGTCATTTGTGTATCTAGCCACCATAGTGTGTGTGTGTGGCCTCCAAGAGAGAAAGTGTGTGCAAAATTCATATCTTCTACATTTTCTCAATCAATCCATGTTCTAATTGCTAAATCATTGTTACTTGATTTGTTCTCAGTTATTCATGTGAATGATTGAATAGGCAAAGTAGAATTGCTATTCAGGTTGAATGTTGAATAGGCATAGTATAATTGCTATTCGAGGGAATATTTGAATAGGCATAGTATCATTGCTATTCAGGTTGAATGAGTTAATAGGCAAAGTAGAGTTGCTATTTGTATATGAGATATGGAAGTATGAATTATACGAAGTGTAAGTGTTGTTTCTTGTGTATTTGGTGGATTAAAAATAGGTAATATATAAGTGTTATTTTGTATCCATTTCAAGAAGAAGGTATGATGTTTGAATGTAAGTTTGTAAGATGGAATATGGTGATATGACTTTATGAATGGTAGTTATACTCATAGGTTTGGGTATGATTCTGTTAGTATGAGACGAGTACGAATAAGGTAAGAATGAGTGTAAGTCAAGTTTGATAAACCTTGTTTACATTGATTTAAAAGTATTATTTTGAAACTGAATGTTCTCACTAGGCATTAGCCTAATCGTTTCAAATTATATTTTCTTACCAGGTATGAGCTCAGGGAAGTAATGGGATGAGTGGAGAGTTTGTGGTGACAACAAGTTGATGTAAATTAACACTTGTTATTGTTTTCATTCGTTAAGAAATTTTATGTTATGGATTTTTGGATAAGTAAACCCTTTTATTTCAGGTTTAAATTTACCCTGATTTTGGGGTGTTACAATATGGCATCAGAGTTTTAGTTTAAGTGAACTAGGTATGATAGTGATATACCTAGACTTAAGTTGAGATGAATTAAGATGTGAAATGTGAGATATGGGTAGAAGTATTAAGACGGGATAGTCTTAGAGTCAACGGTAATACGTGAAATTAGTAATGTAGCGATGGTAATAAGGATTCTCATGTATAATATATTCACAATTTCAATTAGCTACTGTTATTATGAATATGTTACTACATAAGCATACTTGTTTTTAAAATTGTTACAGTGACTAATGATCGGTAGAGTACGTTTCGTAATGTATGAGTTTGTGTAACCATTTCTTATGGTTATTCCTCTGTGTTATATCAGAACGATGGTGAATACGCCGCCATTGTCCCCTATTTCTTCAATGGATAGGACCGGGATTGATGGGACAGGAGAAAGGCGACCTGGATTAGGTGAAATTCATGAGACACCGTCGGGGTTTCTTTCTATTGGAGGAGCGCATAGTCAAGTACATAGAGTGGGTACCAGTACAGCTGACCAAGAAACACCGGGGTCAAACATGGAGTCTCGTATGATGGACAACATGATGAGAATGATGAACACGGCAATGGAAAAACAAACCGAAATGTTTATGAAAGCATTAAATGACCGGAGTTCAGAGCTACGTCGAACGGGAACTGATACTGGGGTAATAAATACAGTTAGTAACCCGAGATTAGAGGCAGAGAGGAGAGTTGAAAGAATCTACTCATACAAAACGTTTTTAAGCTGTAAGCCGCCAGAGTTTAAAGGAACAGATAATCCAGTAGCCTACATGAATTGGCTTAGGGAATGGAACAAGTTTTTAGAGCTTGTGAATGTGATGAAAAGTCAAAAGTTAGATTTGCATCTCAAATGCTAAAAGGTAACGCGCTGACTTGGTGGAACGTTGTGACGGCTACAACCTCTGCTCAAGTATTGACTACTATGATTTGGGAGTCATTCAAGAAGAAAGTTTTGGAGGAGTACTGCAATGAAAATGAGATGGATAGAATTGAAGAAGAGTTTCGGACTCTTAAGAAGGGTAATATGTCTGTTAGGATGTATACTGAAACTTTTATGGAGAAGTTGAATTTGGTGGGGCAAGTGGCTCCGACGGAAAAAGAAAAGATTAAGGCCTACCTGAAGGGTTTGCCGACTGATATGATGTCTCGAGTCAGGAGTTCAAAAGCTTCAACATTAAGGGAAACGATTGAGGAGGCAAAAGTTGTAGAATAAGTTTATGCAAGGGACAAAGCAGAGAAGGCTCAAATGGGAGAGAAAAGAAAATTTGAAAGTCGATCGGAACCTTCACAAGGACTGAAGTCCCTTATTAAGGACACTCAACTTGAGACTCGACCAGAGTCTAATTGGTGTCAGAAATGTAAGAGTAAGCATTTTGGACCGTGTCGGGTATTATCTAGGGAGTGTTTTAAATGTGGAAAGACTGGTCATCAAATAGAGAATTGTTCCATCCAAGGACCAACTTGCTATGAATGTAAGAAGCCTGGTCATTATCGAAGGGATTGCCCGATGCTGAAAGATAGCGGGAATAAAGGGAAGAAACCCAACATCTCATCATCAAAGGATTGAAATTTGCATGTGATGATGGAAGACGTTAAGAAATGGATGGATACATTTTGGCACTATCCTTGGTTGTTATGCATAGGTGTACGTATATTATGTAAGTAGTGCTAAGTTACTTATTGTATTTTGGTCTATATCTAAAGTTAGCTGTATTAGTTGTTATTTTGGATAGATGCTTTAGTGATTGAAGTAATTAAAGAAAATCAATGATATATTTGGATGAAGGTTTGATGATAAATGTTGTTCTAAGGAGGATTGTAAATTTAAGTTGGGGAGCGGGGAATATTGAAGGATGTAAGATCCAGAAGATATGAAAATTTGATATCCTTATTTTGTTTACTTAATTTTGATTTCGGGGACGAAATCCTTTTAAGTTGGGGAGTATTGTAACATCTCGATTTTTATAAAAGATTATGTTTGGATTATTAAATAATTTGAATATAATTATTTGATAAGGTATGATTTATATAGTGATAAATTAATTTTAGAGTTTAACCCCAAAATAAGTTATGTTATTTATTTTGTGAAGTTATAAGTTAAGGGGTAAGCTTTAATTTTGATTGAGAAGTTTAAGGGTAAATCTTGCCAAGTGTTGATAGTTGGAGGGTTGTTTGGTTAAGTGATGTGTGAGGTGTCATCACCACCGAATTCTTGAAAGGAAAAGACATTAAAGTGGGACACATCCTCACTTTATCTATTTTGTGTTATCTTGAAAGTGTGTGTGTGTGTGTGTGTTTTGGTGAAAGAAGGAGAGAAAGATAGAGAGAAGGAGAAGACGAAAGAAAGAAAGGAAGAAGAAGAGAAGGCAGATTACTTTCAGCTAGAAATTATACAAGCAATTTGTGAAACAAAGGTAATCTTATTACTTGAATTCTTCATATTACGTAGAGGAAGTTTCTATGGATTTTTAGAAATGGGTCTTGAATGATTTTTTTAAAGATTATGATAATCTGGGTTGATGTTTATGTTCTAATAGTAGTATTAAACATATCTGCAAAATTGTAGAAACATGCATAGCGTAAAAGTATGAATTTCTGGGTTTTTACGTTTTTCAGTTAGTTGAGATATTCATGAACTCAGTTAGTTGCGACAATTATGAATTTAGTTGGTTGCGATATGATGCTATGTCTCAACAGTTGGTTGCGATATGGTGCTATGTCTCAACAGTTGGTTGCGATATGGTGCTATGTCTCAACAGTTGGTTGCGATATGGTGCTATGTCTCAACAGTTGGTTGCGATATGGTGCTATGTCTCAACAGTTGGTTGCGATATGGTGTTATGTCTCAACAGTTGGTTGCGATATGGTGTTATGTCTCAACAGTTGGTTGCGACAAGAGGGAGTTATCGCAATAGTGGGTTGCGACAAGGTATATCGCAGCTAGTTGGTTGCGATAAGTGACGAGAATTTTAGATATTTAGGATTTTCAGTACTTAAGGGTCCTAAACAGTAGATTAATACCAGTACATTATGTATTTGGGTATTTCAGATCTCTGTGAAGTTGGTGACTGAAGTTCCTTACAACTTTGAGAAAGGAAAAGTAGCTCTACTGCTATCAGGTGAGTTCATTCTTACTTTACCTTTTTATAATGTTTTAAATTATGGTAAGGTGTGTTTTATAAATGAACTGATTGGATGACTTTTGGAAGAATAATTTTATGGAGTAAAATTATATCAAGGCTCGTAAGTGTTAATATTGATGGCTAAATTTATAGAATGAGGAATTGACGTATTAAAATATGATCGGCTGATATTAAATGATATAAGAGATATATAAAGGAGGTTTGATTTTTCTGAATGATATGGGGAATTTGTGCGATTGGCTTATATTGAATAATATGAGAAATACATATAAGCATTGTCCTGAACAAGTATGAGTAAGAGGAACGGATTCATAAACATTAGTTTTATTTGATAATGTAGGATAGGCAAAGTATAATTGCTATTCCTGTTTATATTGGAAGGTAATGAATAGGCAAAGTAGAATTGCTATTCATATTGATAAATAGGCAAAGTAGATTTGCTATTTATAATTGAAAAGGAGGAATAGACAAAGTATAAATGTTATTCCCGTGTATCCTTGAATGATTGAATAGACAAAGTAGAATTGTTATTCATGTGAATGATTGAATAGACAAAGTAGAATTGTTATTCATGTGAATGATTGAATAGACAAAGTAGAATGGTTATTCATGTGAATGATTGGATAGGCAAAGTAGAATTGTTATTCAGGTTGAATGTTGAATAGACATAGTATAATTGCTATTCGAGGGAATATTTGAATAGGCATAGTATCATTGCTATTCAGGTTGAATGAGTTAATAGGCAAAGTAGAGTTGCTATTTGTATATGAGATATGGAAGTATGAATTAGACGAAGTGTAAGTGTTGTTTCTTGTGTATTTGGTGGATTAAAAATAGGTAATATATAAGTGTTATTTTGTATCCATTTCAAGAAGAAGGTATGATGTTTGAATGTAAGTTTGTAAGATGGAATATGGTGATATGACTTTATGAATGGTAGTTATACTCATGGGTTTGGGTATGATTCTGTTAGTATGAGACGAGTACGAATATGGTAAGAACGAGTGTAAGGCAAGTTTGATAAACATTGTTTACATTGATTAAAAAGTATTATTTTGAAACTGAATGTTCTCACTAGGCATTAGCCTAATCGTTTCAAATTATATTTTCTTACCAGGTATGAGCTCAGGGAAGTAATGGGATGAGTGGAGAGTTTGTGGTGACAACAAGTTGATGTAAATTAACACTTGTTATTGTTTTCATTCGTTAAGAAAGTTTATGTTATGGATTTTTGGATAAGTAAACCCTTTTATTTCAGGTTTAAATTTACCCTGATTTTGGGGTGTTACAAAAAGTAAAGTGAGAAGAGTTGTTAAGAGCACCACATGAGTTTTTCTAACTTAAAATACGTGTTTTCTGAAAGTAAGTAAATGAGAAGAAATGCCATGTTTTTATCGCATGATTTTGATTGTATGAAAGTTTATTTGAGATGTATGCATATATTGTGATTAGATGTAAATCGGCTAAGTCGGGGGGTGTGGTCCGCCAGTGCTCATACCGGGGGGGTCCCGTTTATGCCATGGGAGGAGTGACCCAGTAAGGCAGTGTGAGACTGACACGTTGTCACTTCCGAGTGACTTCAGTGTGCCATTTACATGAGTTGAGTTATCTGAAAGTTTTGTATTAAAGATGTTATGATTGAAAGTTATAAACTGTTTTATAAGCACATTTTCAAACTGTTGAGGGAGCTCACTAGACCTCATGGTCTAACCCTCGCATTTTCCAAACTAAATATGTTCAGGTAAGCAGGTTGTAGGAAGTTCCGGTAAAGGAAAAGAACAGGCTTAGAGTACGGATGCTTCTAGAGTTAGAGTTTATTTTACTTATAGACATTTTGATATTCTCAGTTATGAATAGGTTGTTTCCGCCAACCTAGTTTTGAAGACGTTTGTAATGAAAGTTTTGAGACAGATTTTGGGATGTTTATATTATTATGAATGATATGCTTTATTCTAGTTTGGGTTGTTACAATTGGTATCAAAGCTATAGTTCAAGGGATTTAGGTGACCGGACGGGCCTAGACTTAAACTGTGGAAGTAGAAATCACAACTGAGAATCAGGAATGCGCTAGAAGGACACTATTACTAGGATAAGACTGATAGGGTGGATAGGACAGTCATGTAAGGTAGATTCGGGATTACACCTGGCCAGTGTAATTGCGAATTTACAGGTACATGTATGTGCTTAAAATGCCTTATTATTCTTGAGCAGTAGACTTAAGTTATTCATTTTGTCGTATTTCAGTAATTAAGAATGTTTGAAAGAAGCTTGAGGAGTAGATCTGTGCCCGTGGTTGTTACAACTCCAGTTGTGGGAGAGATTCGAGTAGAGGAGATCTTCGAGGAGGAAGCGGTGAATCCTCCGAGACGAGCAGCCACCCGCGGAAGGGGCAGAGGCCGAGGAAGAGGACGAGGTAGACCACCGTTGCGAGTTGTCTCTCAGAAAGTTGGGACTGGTGTGGCAACCCGCGGAGGGAAGAAAAAGCCAACCACCCGTCGAGCTAAGAGCGCGGGGAGCGCCTGAAGTGCGCGGACCTTTGCACCAAGAAAGTACCGCTTCTGTAGGCGGAGGAAGTCAGTCAGACGACCCAAGGAGAAACCGGAATCAAGCTTTCGTGACTGAGGAGAAGTTTACGGCTGAGATGGGTAAATTGCAAGATACTCTGCAGGCATTGTTGGAAAATCAGATCAAGAATACACCAGAAGGGCAAACTAGAAGTGGGAACGAGACGAGGACTGAGACGTCTAGCCTACCTCCGACTGTGGTGGGAAATCATTCTTTATGAACTCCAGTGGTGGTTAACGAATCGAAGCCGATGAGGGATGTACCTTTAAGACGTTTGCATCGTGTAAGCCTCCGACTTAAAGCGGAGAGCGCAATCCGGTTTTAGCTTTGAGATGGATACACGAGATGGAACTAGCTTTTGACACAAGCAAGTGCGCCGAAGAAGACAAAGTGTTGTTTGCAATGTCTATGCTGAAAGCATACGCCATATTCTGGTGGGACGTCGAAACTGGCGGTAAGGGTTCATAAATAGCAAAGACAACTTCATGGGAGTTTTCACTAAGAGGTTTAAGGCACCGTTTTGCTCAGTAGCGGCAGTTAAGAAGCTTGAGGAAGAATTTATGGGATTTGAACAAGGGACGATGTCAGTCCAAGAGTACACATCGAAGTTCATTGAGAAAGCCCGGTTTGCTGAACTGTATGTGCCTACTGAGGAGAGGCGCATAGAGAGATACATATGGGGATTGAAGAGTAGCGTGAGGGAATTGGTGCAGGTGAAAGGTCCAGTTACTTTTCAGGTTGCAGTAGATACTGCAGAGCTTACAGAAAAAGAAAAGAATAGACAGATGACAAAGAGGGTTGGAGACAAGTGGAAATGGGAAGGACCGAATCGCGATGCTAAGAGGCCGAGCGCGCCTAAACCCGAGCTACGGGTGGGGTTCAGATCAGGAGAGATACCGTGTGGCAAGTGTAACCGAATGCATAAGGGGGAGTGTTTGGCTGGTAGAGACGGATGTTACAAGTGCGGGAAAACATGACACATGGCTCGAGACTGCCGCAGTTCGAGGTCATGTTATCAATGTGATTCGTCAGATCATGTCAAGCTGGATTGTCCGCAGTTGAAGAAAGGATATGTTAGGGTTACAGCGGGAATAGTGGAGGAAGAGACGGATATAGAAAGAGGGAGCTGACTCGCGCGAAGGCGAGGGCTTTCTATATGTCGATAGAGGAGGCGGTGAACACGCCTGATGTAGTGACAGGTACTTTCCCAATTGACTTGACTTATGCTAAAGTATTGTTTGATTCGGGCGCCAATCGTTCGTTTGTGTCGCCTAATTTTATTCGAAAATTGCAACTGAAGCCCAAGAGGTTGAACTTTGGGTTTGAGGTGGAAGTGGCAGATGATAGTCGAGTCTGGGTGAAAGAGGTCTATGAGGGGTGTAGCATAGACGTAGACGGTCACTCGTTTCCTTTGCCTTTGTACCCTATGGGAATGTGGGAGTTTGATGTGGTTCTAGGAATGGATTGTGTTAGGACAACCTTAGGGGGGGTAAAGGTTGTATTTAAAAATATTTCACAAATACAAATTCTCTTATCAAAATCAACAACAAATATTGCATGCACAACAAATATATAAATAAAATTAAGTGCACAACGGGAATATAAAGAGATAAGGGTAGAGAATATTGATACCGACACCGAGATTTAAAGTGGTTCACCACCAACTGGCTGGCTAGTCCACTTGCCGAGACACTTCTCGACACACTGATTCACTATAAGTGTTCTTTATGGTAGAACACAAACCTTGATACAATGATAATAAAATCTCTTGCTTTTGCTCGAGAACGTGAATCACTCACACTATTCAAATACTTACAAGAGAATATATCTCACAATATTAATCACTCTTGTATAAGTATAACACTTGGATCTTTGAGGGTTTGATCACTCAAAAAATATATTGAATAAGTGATGGGTGTAGCTGGTAGTTTCTCCAAGAGATAGATTTTTCAATTATGTATTATATTGCATGGAGTTGAGAAGCTGCATGTATATATACTTGGAGCAGCAACGGTCGAGAGGGTGCCGCGGTATACCGCCTATATGGGCGCGGTATACCGCCCAGAAAAAGCTGACATAAAGAAGTCAACCTGCAAAAGCAACCTGCAGCACTTGCAGCAGAGCCGCGGTATACCGCCATACACCACGCGGTATACCGCCTGAAAAAGTGGCTGACAGCAGGAAGGTCAACCTGCAAGAACCTGCCATACGTAACAGAGCCGCGGTATACCGCCATACACTACGCGGTATACCGCCTGAAAAAGTAGCTCGGCGCCAGAGAGGAGTCACATCCATTGTTGAAAGACCATAGCTAAAAATAGTATCTGAATTCTTTTTGCATTATTCCAAAAGAGTCAACATTAATTTAAATCAAGGATTTAGTTTAATTTAAAAATAGTGTTGGGTTAGGTTTTTGAAATATCCAAGTGGTATATTATTTTAGGGTGTTTATTATTATGAGATATATGATGACGTAAACACCAGTCTTGGACTCTTCAGATAAAATCTTCATGTTGTCCAATTAACTGCACACTTGGATAAAATTGTTAGAAAAACAATAATACGGTGTGTTTGTAATCATCAAAATAAATATATAAAATATATAGAGATGTGGTACACTTGCACCAACAATCTCCCCCTTTTTGATGATGACAAACACAACCGCTAAACACGAGAGCATACTCGGTTTCTCTCCCCCTTTTGTCGAAGCAAAAAGGGTTAAGAAAGACGTTATGCTCCCCCTCGAGAGATGCTCCCCCTCAAAATATGCATATAATTGAGAGTAGCATTATCTCATGGGTTATACTCAAGCATGCCTAAACCAAGTCTTAATTTAAAGAACGATTTTTTGTTTAGGGCTTTAGTAAAAATATCGGCCAAATTGTCTTCGGAAACAACTTTTTCAAGCACAATGTGGCCTTTTTGAACATTATCTCGTAGAAAATGATGTCGCAACTCAATATGTTTGGTACGAGAATGTAAAACGGGATTTTTACTTAGGTTTATGGCACTTGAGTTATCACACATAATTGGAATTTTGGATTGACGTACCTCAAAGTCGGTAAGTGTGTGCTTCATCCATAGAACTTGAGCACACGCTCTCGCGGCGGCTACATATTCCGCTTCGGTAGTGGATAAGGCTACGGAATGTTGTTTCTTGGAAAACCAAGACACAAGCGAGAGACCTATAAAGGCACATACTCCACTAGTGCTTTTTCGATCAACCATCGAGCCACCAAGATCGGAATCGGTGAAGCATGTTACTTCTAGCTCGGGTTGTTTTGGATACCATAGTCCAAGATTCGTAGTCCCTCTAAGATATCTAAAAATACGCTTGACGGCTTCATAGTGAGATTGTTTAGGCGAAGATTGAAAGCGAGCACATAAACACACACTATACATGATATCAGGTCTACTAGCAGTTAAATACAATAAGCTACCAATCATGCCACGATAAATCTTTTCATTAAAAACGGTTCCCTCTTCGTCACTAGATAATTTTAGATTGGTGGTCATCGGAGTTTCAACAGGTTTGACATTTTCAAAATTAAACTTTTTCAGCATGTCTTTACAGTATTTTGATTGACTTATAAAGGTACCATTTTCACTTTGTTTTATTTGCAATCCTAAGAAGAATTTTAATTCTCCCATCATGCTCATTTCAAATTCATTAGTCATTTTTGTAGCAAATTCATTACAAAGATTTTCATTTGTAGAACCAAAGATAATATCATCAACATACACTTGCACAACCACAATATCATTTTGAGCATATTTGACAAACAAAGTATTATCTATTTTACCCATAATATAACCACTTGTAATTAAAAAGGATTTTAATCTATCATACCACGCACGCGGAGCTTGCTTTAAACCATAAAGCGCCTTTTTTAATTTATAAACATGCGACGGATTTTCAAAATTTTCAAAGCCGGGAGGTTGGGAAACATATACCTCCTCATTTATAAAACCATTTAGGAAAGCACTTTTGACATCCATTTGATATAATTTAAAATTTTTAGCATTCGCAAAAGCGAGAAGCATTCTAATAGACTCTAACCTTGCAACTGGTGCAAAGGTTTCATCATAATCGATACCTTCTTGTTGATTGTACCCCTTGGCAACTAAACGTGCCTTGTTTCGGGTGACTTCACCGTTTTCGTCTACCTTGTTACGAAAGACCCATCGTGTGCCAATAATGGTTTGACCGCTAGGGCAAGGAACTAAGTCCCACACATCATTCCTAGTAAATTGGTTTAACTCTTCTTGCATGGCCATTATCCAATCCTCATCACCTAAAGCTTCTTCTATGTTTTTAGGTTCTATGGCTGAGATAAAGGCGTGAAAGGCACAAAAGGGTATGGATTTGTGATCTAGTCGTTCTTTGGTTTAGGTCACCTATGATTTGATCTACGGGATGGCCTCTAGATGTTCTAAGGTTAGGATCATCTACTCCTTGTGGAACATAACATGGAGGGGCATCACTAGATTCTACATTGTTTGTAAGAGATTGGGTTCCTAAGTCCAAGGTTCTAAGATGTTGGGCTAATGCATCTCCTTCACAACCATTATCATTTGCTAAGGGTGCACTAGGTTTAGGAGGACTTTCATCAAAGCTTACATTTAGGGATTCTTCTACAACCATGGTCTCTTTATTAAGGACTCTATAGGCTTTGCTATTCCAAGAATAACCAAGGAATACTCCCTCATAGGCTTTTGGGTCAAATTTGGTCAAATAAGATTTGGTATCTAAAATAAAACATTTACAACCAAATACCTTAAGATGGGCTAAGGAAGGCTTTCTACCACGTAGGATCTCATAAGGGGTCTTATTTAGGATACTCCTAATTAGCACACGATTGAGGACATAGGTCGCGGTAGCTACGGCATCACACCAAAACTTTTGGGGAACTTGATGTTCATTAAGCATAGTCCTACTCATTTCTTGTAGGGTTCTATTTTTCCTCTCCACAACCCCATTAGACTGAGGAGTGCGAGGAGCAGAAAAATTGTGCGTTATACCATATTTGTCGCAAAACGCACCAAATTGAGTTTCATTATCGAATTCGCGTCCATGGTCCGTACGAATCGAAACAATCGTGCAACCTTGTTGGTTTTGAATTCGTTTTCCCAAAATCTTAAATTTTTCAAAAGCTTCATTTTTATGTTTTAAAAATAAAGTCCACGTATATCGGGAAAAATCATCTACAATTACTAGAGTGTAATAATTTCCTCCAAAACTTTGAATGGCCATAGGGCCAAAAAGATCCATGTGTAAAAGTTCTAAAACTCTTTTAGTTGAAATCACATTTTTTGATTTATGAGAAACATGAGTTTGTTTGCCGACACGACATGCATCACAAAAATGATTATCAAATTTTAATTTTGGAAGGTCACTCACAAGCTCCTTATTTTTCAAATTTTGAATTAATCTAAGGTTAGCGTGACCTAAACGTCTATGCCACAAAGTCGAATTATCATATACGGAAGATAAACAAACATTTTTATTTACATCAGTTTTACAAACATAAAGATTTCCTTTTATAACCCCATTCAAAAGAACTTTACCATTTTCCAGAATTTTGCAAGAGTCTTCTTCAAAAACAACAATTATACCATTTTTGCACAGTTGACGAACACTTAGCAAGTTAAATTTCAAATTATCAACATGCGTAACATCTAAAAATGTAACATTGTTGCAAGAAATTGTACCTTTCCCAATTACCTTTCCTTTGGAGTTTCCTCCAAAAATTACTAGTCCACCATCACATGACTCATATGATGAAAAAAGATTATGGTTTCCGGTCATGTGACGTGTGCATCCACTATCAAGAATCCAATCCATATCAAGATTTATCTACAACATTTAAAGTACAACTTTTATGGTCCCCACATCTTATGGGTCCTTTGGAAGTTAGTCTAGAAAGCATAGAAAACCACATATAATAATAAATATATTTTCACAAAAAATATACAGACAAGGAAATTATTTACTCAACCCTTTTCGGTAGCTCTACTTGGAAGCGACCAGGAAAGACGGTGAGGGTGGTAAGCGCGAAGGCACTTTAAAAAAACGACCTCATTAGAATTCGAAGAATTCGCCTTTATCTTTCCTAGACACCGTATCCAAATAGGTGAGCCTATTCGGAGTTGACTCATAATTTTCAAGCACAGAATATATATATATATATGTATATAATATATATACAAAAAAAAATTTAAAACCATAAACGCATGCCACCGGGATTATCAACACTAAAGGAGCCTTTAGGAATCCACTTTGGTACCATTTTAATTTTACGATCATATTTATCAAAGACGTAAAAAGGAGCATGCATATTCATACTATTTTTTGGTCTAGAAAATTTACTATTATACATGCATGCATAAGATTTCCTAGACTTATAATTCACATTATTTATGTTGGACATATATGAGGATTTTTGCACATACTGTTTTCTCATTTCAACATTTTTAGGTGGTTCAAAATATCTTTTGATAGGCATACATAAGCACTTATCTTTACACGTATCGGAACCAACGCCTTTTCTACAATTAGTGCTATTTGACATATTTAACATTTTAAGCATTTTCTCATTGCTACTTTGAAAGGCATGTGCTAACAAATTATCTTTTTCATGTTTATCACATTTTTCTTTTAAACATGCATTTTCCTTTTTAAGCACATCACAATTAGCACATAAATCATTTTCAACTATTCTTTTCTCAAGGCATGCAATTTCTTTATTTAAAATGTCACAAGAATTGCAAACATATTTTTCACTTAATTTATTTTCTAAATTTATGATTTTTTCATTATCGCATGCAATTTTTTGTTTGCTATCATGAATTTCCTTTTTACTTAATAATAATTATTCCTTTAATTTTGCGTTCTCATCTTTATAATTATTTGTAAGCATAACCATTTTTTGAAAGGCATCATTTAACATATCAAGATCATCATCATCATTACATTCATCATCGCTAGAGTAATTTGAGTAACACGAGTTTACCTCATCGTCGCTTTCCGCCATGAGACAAATGGCTTCATACTCATTTTCATCTTCACTTGCGCTCCACGCGCCTCCAACGAAGGCTTTCTCCTTCTTGATTTTAGGTTTATTTCTTTTTGGACACTCGTTGGCATAGTGATCCTTGTCTCCACATGAGTAGCAAAAGCCCTTCTTTTTCTTGGCTTCTTCATCATCACTTGATTCGCCATTTTTATTTATTTTGTCGTTCCGTTTATGGAACTTTCGGCTTCGGTTTTCTCCACCACGGCGATAATCTCCTTTTCTTTGAAACCTATCATTTCTTGAAAACTTTTTGTTAGCTAAAAATTTAGAAAAATTTCTTACCAACACGGCTACATCGTCAAGATGTTCGGGTTGATCCTTTGAGGGGCTAGCTTTCTCCTTCTTTTTCTTCTTCTCCTTCTCGTCACTTGAAGTTGAAGCTTTAAGCGCCAAAGATTTCTTTTTATCATGCTCCCGATCTTTGTTCCTTTTTAGTGCAATTTCATGCACTTTGAGATTTCCAATGAGATCATCTAATTTCATCATTGAGAGGTCACGGGAGTCTTCCAAGGATGTGATTTTCGGCATCCACTCCGGAGGAAGCGCTCGAAGAATTTTTCGCACGTAATCTTCGTTAGGATATGTTCTACCAAGACCTTTCAAGCTCACCATGATAAGGTTAAAACGTTTAAACATTGAGTCGATTGACTCATCTTTTAACATCTCAAACATTTCATAATCATGTACAAGAATATTTATTTTTGAGCTTTTGACTTGAGAATTTCCTCTATGAGTATTATTTAGATTTTCCCAAATATCGTGAGCAGTTTCACAAGAATAAACACGTTCAATCTCATCTTTAGTAAGTGCCGAAAAAAGAATATTTTTAGCTTCAAAATTTAAGCAAACCCAAGCATCCTCAGCGGCGGACCATTCCGCTACTGGTTTTTCACTAATTACTCCATCTTTGGTTTTGGTGGGTTTATAATCTCCATTTTTAATAATGTCCCAAATTTTTCGACTTTTGCCACGAACGTAGCATTCAAAAAGATTTGCCCAAAGACCAAAATTTTCGGTGTCAATTTGCGGAATCTTTGTAGAAATAATTCCCTCAGAGGTTGCCATTTAAAATACAAGAACAAGTTTTTAAAAAGCACAAATATTTTTAAAGAAACTTGCAACCCGCTCTGATACCAATTGTTAGGACAACCTTAGGGGGGGTAAAGGTTGTATTTAAAAATATTTCACAAATACAAATTCTCTTATCAAAATCAACAACAAATATTGCATGCACAACAAATATATAAATAAAATTAAGTGCACAACGGGAATATAAAGAGATAAGGGTAGAGAATATTGATACCGACACCGAGATTTAAAGTGGTTCACCACCAACTGGCTGGCTAGTCCACTTGCCGAGACACTTCTCGACACACTGATTCACTATAAGTGTTCTTTATGGTAGAACACAAACCTTGATACAATGATAATAAAATCTCTTGCTTTTGCTCGAGAACGTGAATCACTCACACTATTCAAATACTTACAAGAGAATATATCTCACAATATTAATCACTCTTGTATAAGTATAACACTTGGATCTTTGAGGGTTTGATCACTCAAAAAATATATTGAATAAGTGATGGGTGTAGCTGGTAGTTTCTCCAAGAGATAGATTTTTCAATTATGTATTATATTGCATGGAGTTGAGAAGCTGCATGTATATATACTTGGAGCAGCAACGGTCGAGAGGGTGCCGCGGTATACCGCCTATATGGGCGCGGTATACCGCCCAGAAAAAGCTGACATAAAGAAGTCAACCTGCAAAAGCAACCTGCAGCACTTGCAGCAGAGCCGCGGTATACCGCCATACACCACGCGGTATACCGCCTGAAAAAGTGGCTGACAGCAGGAAGGTCAACCTGCAAGAACCTGCCATACGTAACAGAGCCGCGGTATACCGCCATACACTACGCGGTATACCGCCTGAAAAAGTAGCTCGGCGCCAGAGAGGAGTCACATCCATTGTTGAAAGACCATAGCTAAAAATAGTATCTGAATTCTTTTTGCATTATTCCAAAAGAGTCAACATTAATTTAAATCAAGGATTTAGTTTAATTTAAAAATAGTGTTGGGTTAGGTTTTTGAAATATCCAAGTGGTATATTATTTTAGGGTGTTTATTATTATGAGATATATGATGACGTAAACACCAGTCTTGGACTCTTCAGATAAAATCTTCATGTTGTCCAATTAACTGCACACTTGGATAAAATTGTTAGAAAAACAATAATACGGTGTGTTTGTAATCATCAAAATAAATATATAAAATATATAGAGATGTGGTACACTTGCACCAACAGATTGGTTAGCGGAGAACGGCGCAAGCATAGTGTGTAATAAGAAGTTGATTCGTATCGCCTTGCCTGATAAGAAGGAAGTAGTAATTTATATGGATCGTCGAGATAGGAAGTCGTGTATAATTTCTATGTTGAAAGCTAGGCGGTGTATGGGGAAAGGATGTCTGGGGTATTTAGCTTATGTGCTAGATGCTAAGAAAGAGAAGAAAGAAGTAAATGATGTGCCGATAGTTAGTGAGTACCCAAAAGTGTTTCTGGATGACTTGACGAGTCTGCCCCTAGATCGTCAAGTAGAGTTCAGAATAGATTTGATGCTTGGCGGCACCGAATACACGTGCGCCCTATCGTCTGGCACCGACAGAAATGAAGGAGATGATGACGCTGCTGCAAGAGCTATTAGACAAGGGTTTCATTCGTCCGAGCTCATCGCCTTGGGGAACGCCGGTACTTTTTGTGAAGAAGAAGGACGGATCTATGAGGATGTGCATAGATTACCGTGAGCTCAACAAGGTAACAGTAGAGAACAAGTACCCGCTTCCGAGGATTGATGACCTCTTCGACCAGTTGCAAGGTGCGAGCTACTTTTCGAAGATAGATTTGAGGTCGGGTTACCATCAGCTAAAGGTGAGAGAGGAAGATGTGCCTAAGACAGCCTTTCGTACGAGGTACAGACACTACGAGTTCTTAGTCATGCCTTTTGTCTTGACTAATGCCCCAACAGTGTTCATGGATTTGATGAACATGGTGTGTAGCTCGTTGCTAGACAAGTGTGTGATCGTCTTCATTGACGATATTCTGATCTACTCCCGTACCCGTAAAGATCACGAGGAGCATCTTCGAGCATCGTTGGAATTGCTGAAACGCGAGAAGTTGTACACTAAGTTTTCCAAGTGCGAGTTCTGCTTGAGAGAAGTTCAATTTCTAGGTCACGTGGTGTTAGCAGATGGTATCAAAGTGGACCCCGCTAAGATAGAAGCTATTAAAGATTGGGAGTCGCCAAAGTCTCCATCAGAAGTGAGAAGTTTTCTTGGGTTAGCAGGCTACTACTGGAAGTTCATTCAGGACTTCTCTCGTATAGCCACACCGTTAACAGCTTTGACGAGGAAGAACGTCAAGTTTGTTTGGACTGAAGCTCAAGAGGCCGCATTCGAGAGATTGAAAGAGAGTTTAAGCAGCGTTCCGATTTTGTCGTTACCGGGTGGATCAGAAGGTTTTGTAATTTACAGCGATGCTTCTAGGCTTGGGCTAGGGTGTGTTCTAATGCAAAACGGGAAGGTGATTGCTTACGCATCCCGACAGTTGAAAGATCACGAGAAGAACTACCCTACTCATGACATGGAACTAGCGGCGGTGGTGTTCGCTCTAAAGATATGGTGACACTACTTGTATGGAGTAAAGTGTCAGATCTACACCGATCATAAGAGTCTTAAGCATCTTTTTAACCAGAAGGAATTGAATATGAGACAGAGAAGGTGGATGAAATTATTGAACGACTATGACTGCGAGATCCTTTACCACCCGGGTAAAGCAAATGTAGTAGCGAACGCGTTGAGTCGAAAAGAGCGAGGATAATCGACCAAAGTGGTGGCCTTCAGGGTCGAGGCGACTTCGAGTCTTCTGGACGAGGTCAAGAAGACTCAAGAGGAAACATTGTTAGAAGAGAATCTAAAGAGTGAGAGGATCGTTGGAATTACATCATTGTTAAGTATCAACAGTGGTGGGTTGAGGTGTATGAAGGGTCGGGTGTGGGTTCCCAAGTTGGGAACTTAAGAGTAAGCATTCTGGAAGAGACGCATAAGTCGCGATATTCTATGCACCCGGGGACGAATAAGATGTATCGTGATTTAAGACAGTTTTACTGGTGGCCAGGAATGAAGGACATCGCTCACTTTGTTGAACGATGTGTGACGTGTTTAAAGGTTAAAGCAGAGCATCAACGACCGTATGGAGAACTCCAGTCTACGGAGATACCTGTATGGAAGTGGGATAACATCACTATGGATTTCATTACGAAGCTACCAATGACTCCGAAGGGTAACGATGCGATTTGGGTGATTGTGGATAGTGTCACCAAGTCCGCGCATTTTCTACCGATCAGAGAGTCGGATCCATTGGAGAAGTTAGCCCGGATGTACATTAATGAGATCGTATCAAGACACGGAGTGCCGCGATCTATCGTATCCGACCGAGATAGCCGGTTTACGTCGGCATTTTGGAGAAGTCTCCAGCGAGAGTTGGGTTCGCGAGTGAAGTTGAGTACCGCTTATCATCCCCAAACGGATGGCCAGAGCGAAAGGACTATTTAAACGTTAGAGGATATGCTCTGAGCCTGTGTAATTGATTTCAAGGGCTCTTGGGAAGTACACATACCCTTGATAGAGTTCTCGTATAACAACAGTTACCATGCGAGCATTCAAGCAGCACCGTTCGAAGCCTTGTACGGACGGAAGTGTCGAACGCCGTTGTGTTGGAACGAAGCGGGAGAAAGACAGTTAGCAGGTCCCGAAATTGCGCAATTAACGGCATATAAGATAAACCTAATTCGTGAGAAAATGAGGATCGCGCAAGATCGGCAAAGAAAGTACGCAAACAAAAGAAGGAAGCCTATCGAATTTCATGCGGGTGACAAAGTAATGCTGAAGGTCTCGCCTTGGAAGGGAGTAGTACGTTTCAGGAAGAAAGGGAAGTTGAGACCGAGATATGTGGGACCTTTCGTCATTATTGAGCGAGTTGGAGTAGTGGCATACAAGTTAGACTTGCCAGATGAATTAAAGGGCGTTCATTCAAAGTTTCATGTCTCGAACATAAAGAAGTGTTTAGCAGAAGCAGACGTGGTTGTTCCTTTGGAAGACATCAGCGTTGATGAGAAGTTAACCTATGTCGAGGAACCAATAGAAATCGTGGACAGTAAGGTTTGTAAAACGAGGAACAAAGAGGTTCGACTAGTAAAGGTTCAGTGGAGATATCATAAAGAACGAGAGGCAACTTGGGAGGTAGAAGCGGATATGAGGTCCAAGTACCCTCATCTATTCGACAATGGAATTCCGGGGACGGAATTCTTTTGAGGGGGAGTATTGTAATAACCAAGGTCTTAATTGAAAAAACTAAGTTTTGTGGGGAATTTTGTAATGTTGTAAGTTCAGGGGCTGAATTGTAATTTGTTTATAAGGTATAAAAATCCACAAGAAGGGCATAAAACCCTAGAAGAAATTCATTTGTGTGTGTGCGGCGGCTTAGAGAGAAAGAGAGAGCAGAGAAAGGAAAATTGTTCAAGTGCAATTTGGAGAGGAAAGTATATTCAATCTAGAAATTGGAAGAGGAAGTGGAATTGGAGTCTGATTCCTACATTGATTCTACCACGTACTTTCTTATTTCAATTACGGTCTTTAGATTTGCTACAGAGTTGGGTTATTTTGGGGGTTTTGGTTAAAAGTTAAGAATGATGTTCTAAGAAGAGGATTATGCATCATCTTTGTGTTTAATTAGCTAAGGACTTGATAAGAAATGAACTAAGTAAGTTATGATGTTGTTTTTAGCTCAAAATCGTTGGGTTGAAGAGCTTGACAGCAGATTTCGATACCAAAAAGGTATCACAGCCGTCGTCCGAAAAGTCTAGCAGGTGTCCGGACAAAGTGTCCGGATAGGGTAAAGAACCCGGATAGGTGGATGTCCGGATAGCTTGGACGTCCGGATAGATAGATATCCGGATGGGTAGGCATCCGGATAGTTTTGGTTGTCCGGGAAGGGGATCCGAGTAGTTCGGTATCCGGTAAGTTTCGTCCGGACAACGTGTTATCCGGTAAGTTGCGTCCGGATAGTCGGTGTCCGGAAAGATGGTTAATTAGTAACCGGTCAACTTATATTTTATTCCAATTATCTAGGTATTCCATTCGAAGGTCAAAAGTAAAGTGAGAAGAGTTGTTAAGAGCACCAGGTGAGTTTTTTCTAACTTAAAATACGTGTTTTAAAACGTGTTTTCTGAAAGTAAGTAAATGAGAAGAAATACCATGTTTTTATCGCATGATTTTGATTGTATGAAAGTTTATTTGAGATGTATGCATACATTGTGATTAGAGGTAAATCGGCTAAGTCGGGGTGTGTGGCCCGCCAATGCTCATACCGGGGTGTGTGTCCCGTTTATGCCATGGGAGGAATGACCCAGTAAGGCAGTGTGAGACTGACACGTTGTCACTTCCGAGTGACTTCAGTGTGCCATTTACATGAGTTGAGTTATCTGAAAGTTTTGTATTAAAGATGTTATGATTGAAAGTTATAAATTGTTTTATAAGCATGTTTTCAAACTGTTGAGGGAGATCACTAGACCTCGTGGTCTACCCCTCGCAGTTTCCAAACTAAATCTGTTCAGGTAAGCAGGTTGTAGGAAGTTCCGGTAAAGGAAAAGAACAGTCTTAGAGTACGGATGCTTCTAGAGTTAGAGTTTATTTTACTTATAGACATTTTGATATTCTCAGTTGTGAATATGTTGTTTCCGCCAACCTAGTTTTGAAGACGTTTGTAATGAAAGTTTTGAGACAAATTTTGGGATGTTTATATTATTATGAATGCTATGCTTTATTCTAGTTTGGGTCGTTACAATGCGTCACCAAAAAGAAATAGTTTTATCTCCTTTTCAAGAAGTCAATTCCTTATTCAATCCTCCCCCGTGCCATTACCGACAACCTGACTCTTCGTTCAACCCCGAGGACTTCACCGCTAGAAGGACCTAAAAGCATAAGAATTTGAAATATAGCTTTAAATCAACAAATTTGACAATTTGAGTCATAATTGACCTTAAGAGAACACATAACATCTTACAATGACGAGGAATACCCGATTCCATGATCAGTGACGGGACACGAGAGTAAGCCACAACACATGTTAAATAAGTCACACTCATGGATTATAATCAAATGATATATCAAACTCAACTACTTCAAGTCTATTGCTCGTGAAGTCTCAAGTTCAACCACGCTAGGTCTATACCTTGAGATATCCAGAATCAAAGTTAGTTTTAATCACTATGAAGTTACATTTTATTGCTAATGGGCGATGCCCGACCATGTAGGTCCACATCTTATTTTCCCATAAAGACTCAATGCCTATTCATCATATGAGATTCAACATTCCAACCAATTTTTTAACGACTTCTATGCCAATAGATCAATTGCATTTTAGTCTATTATAAATATACTTTTAAGAAGTATCATACCATTATTTAATAGACAACAAGTAGGTACCATAAGATACCAAAGGAGGAAATCCCGTTTTTTTACCAAAAATCACAAATATAAAACATACTTTATTAGATACACCATTTAAGTATAAGCAACCATCATCCATAGAATTTTGGTTAAAAACATCCAAAAACTCCAAAACCATAGTCTGACCAAGGTTTTCCAATTCCACAAATATGAATGAGAGAGTAATAATATTTTTGAGGAATTATAAACGCACATTTAAAACTCATTTGGTCTTATATTTGATAAATATCATCAAGAACATTCAAAACCTTAAAATCTCTCAAACCCTTAAAATGGGATCAAGTTTATAAACATGAGAAATAGAGCCAAGAGGTGTTAAGGAGACAAAATCCACAAGATTGATATGTATACACCTAGTTAAAAGAGGATGAACTCATAAATTAGGTTTTGTTGCAAATCCTAGAAAATCCAAGTAATTCTTGAAGGGAGAGCGGAGATGAAGAACTCGTGACTTTAAGCCTTCCAAGTTCCAATTCCTAACTGATGATCAAATCTTGGAAAAACAATGGATCAAACCCTATAAAGATGTCCAAAACCACAACGTTTTTAGTGACGTGAGGCGTGGTGTGGTGGCGTGACCAAGCCTCAAGCATTAGAAACCACGGCCAAACCACAACATTTTTCAAGACGCGACTTATGTCGGCAAATCTCTAGATATAAAATTTATATATGAAACATATGTTTTATACTTTTAGTCAGTGAGTCAATGATAATAAACAAGTTAAATTAAGTTATATATATATTAAAAATAACAAATAAAACATTAAAAATAAAAAAAATTAAATAACACACATTAGACCATGTCATACCAGAAGCTTAACGTGACATAAAACACAAGTATTAAGTGACCGAACATGCTAACTTTGCGAAGAATCTGTTGAATTAGTGGTAATCACTTCAACTAAAACCCAAACAAGAGCAACCCGCAATGGGTTCAAGTCACCCATGAGTATGGGCTTTGACAAACTTTCATGGGCCGAGCTTCCCCCAATTTCTTGACCTAAAATCTAAATTAGGGTTTATGATTTTACAACTCTGTATATATACCACCATTCGTTTCAATGTATCATATCCTTCGCATGCTTCTATGCAATTATCTGTTCATCAGATTTTTATGTCTGAGATTACAAGTTTTCAACGAACACAACAGTGACGTATCTTTCAATCCATCGATCGTCTGCGATTCAGAATACAGCCTGATCCGTTCGTCGGTCAGGTTTTGTGGTAATATACTGATATGTAGTGTGGTTTATGTTTGCAGGTTCGGTGCCACGTCGCCGGTAGCCAAGTTGCATTGACCGGCGATGCTATGATCGAACCTATAACAAGCTTCTGCGTTTCGCATCATTATAGGAACCTGTGAACTGATAAGTTTCCGTTCATTCACAGAGCCGTTTTTTGCGATTACACTCTTCATATTTATTTAATTTAAGTCTTAAATTTGTTTTTTTAATTGATTGAATCGTAGTCGAAGCCAGTGAGGATTTAACTCTATAAGTTGGAATTACCGACTGAATTCATTGATGAGAAATTGCACATCTGAGGCTTTTTATTCGTTCTAAGAAACACTAGCAGGTTTTGAATTCAAAATGGAAAAACGAAAACGTTTTTGGATTTTTGTAGTATTTAAACTTGAATTGCTGAAAGTGTAGCCAATGACTAATGCTCATTTCCAGTTGGAATTTGACAAGCTTTCATCGGCCGAGTTTTTCCCACAATTTCTTGACCTAAAATCTAAATTAGGGTTTATGATTTTACAATTCTGTATATATATATACCACCATTCGTTTCAGTGTATCATATCCTCCGCTTGCTTCTATGCAATTATTTGTTCATTAGATTTTTATGTTAGAGATTGCAAGTTTTCGACGATTATAACCGTGACGTCTCCTTCAATCCATCGATCGTCTTCGATTCAGAATACAACCAGATCTGTTCGTCTGTCGGATTTTGTTGTAATCTACAGATATGAAGTGTGGTTTATGTTTGCAGGTTCGGTGCCACGTCGCCGGTAGCCAAATTGCATTGACCGGCGATGCTATGATCGAACCTATAACAAGCTTCTGCGTTTCGCATCATTATAGGAACCTGTGAACTGATAAATTTCCGTTCATTCACAGAGCCGTTTTTTGTGATTACATTCTTTATACACACACACACACATAGGGTGCCTTCTTTTTAAAATTTATTAAATTGTGATATCTTTGAGATTCATGAGCTATTTAATATAATTTTTTTGAATTAAGACTACGATTTAGAATATTAATTAACATATATTTGTTCACAAAGTGCTTCACCCTGTGTTTGCTTCACATGTACTTGATTTATAATGTGCATATTTTAACGTGTTTGTAAACAAAAAAAATATTTAGATATGTATGAAACAATCGCATTGTGAAACAAATATACGTTAATCAATACAATAAATGCTATTCTTATATGAGAAAAAACATGTGAAACAAAACTGTAAAGTAGAAGTTCTTGCGGATATCCCAAATTTAAGTTTGTTTTTGTTTAATTGATTGGATCGAAACCGAAGCCAGTGAGGATTTAACTCTATAAGTTGGAATTACCGACTGAACTCATTGATGAGAAATTGCACATCTGAGGCTTTCTTTTCGTTCTAACAAATACTAGCTGGTTTTTTTATTCAAAAATGACAAACTAAAATGCTTTTGATTTCTGGTAGCATTTAAACTTGAATTGCTGAAAGTGGAGCCAATGAGGAATAATCATTACAAGTTGTAATTACCGACTGAGATTACATTGAAGACAAAAAACCATCGACCATCTGAGGCTCTATTTTGTTGAATTCAGAGGGTGTTTGGGATTGTGTTTTAGAATTCAGAGGGTGTTTGGGATTGTGTTTTAAATCTGCTTATTGACTTATTGGCTTTTCAAAAAGCCAATAAGTTAAAAAACTTGTTTGGCAAATGCAAAAGGACTTTTAAAACAGCTTTTTGGTTTGCCTTGGAAACGGGATTTTCAAGAAGTCACACTTTCCTGACTTATTGACTTATTAGTCATTTTACACTTTCCTATCTCAAAAGCTAATCCAAACACTTTTTTAAAAACTCCTTTTCCAAAAGCAATAAGTCAATAAGCACTTTTGGCCAAAAGCACTTTTCGACTAAAAAAGCACTCCCAAACACCCTCTCAATTGATATTTGTTTTATCTTATAGCTTTGTTAGATATTTTTTACGCTCAAGTGAGGGCTGTTTTTTTCTTCTTAAAATTATTTAAAAGATCTGGTTGATTTTTGATGCTATCAGGTGACCTATAACAAGCAATGCGTTTTGTATCCTATAACAAACCCTAAACCCTACAAAACCCTTGAAAAGTATAGTTCTTTAATCCTCATTAGTTACCTAATTAATTGTTATCTCTTAACCCTTTTCAAATCCTCAAATCATGAATTTCTTAAAAACGTCGTTCTTTGTACTAATTTATTAAAAAACATTATAATTTTTTCAAAACTATACAAAATCGTTTTATAAAATTGATAATGATAAAAAGTAAAAAAACATTAAAATCAAAATATACCGCTTTGTAACTGTTAGATTAAATACTAAATTCATCGTCTGGCTCTGGCGACCGGAAAATATAGATTCATGCAGCCAATTTATATATTTATGAAGCCAAATTATATATTAATGAAGCCAGATTACAGATTCATGAAGCTGGATTGAGTTTGTAAGATTTGTACAATCTATTTGGTTTGTATTTGATACCCTATCTATATATATATATATACTATTATAAATTATTTGATAAAAACTTTTAAAAACAAGTTTTTATGAATTAAGTATTGTTTATTAATACACATTACATAATTCATTTGTATTTAAAATATGATGTTTACGACACTAATGGCGATGGCAACCATGACTTTAGGTTTGGAGAGAGATAGGACCGGTTATATAATAGGGGGAGCAGATGCAAGCTTTTTCTTTCAATAGCCGGCCAAATGACTACAGGATCATCGGTCTACTCTACCTCAATTCACCATTTCGGTGGATTATGCTTTACAACCACCGCCGTCGACAAATTCTTTTCTGCAACCACGACCACTCCCACTCCCACCGTCAACATCATCGGAACCTGTGATTTTTCTGGGTTAGTGGCGGTGGTGTCTATGATGGAGACGATGGAACAAATTTCTCTGCACCTTCTTAAAGTTCAAGATCTGATTTTTCTCAGTGATACGCCGCCTTACACCTTCTTAGAGTTCAAGATGTGGGTTTGATTTTCAGATCTTGGTTTGCTTTTGATATTGATTCATGATTTTGTATTTTGATGATTATGGTTGATTTTAGGGTTTTGGTGTAACACAAGGGTATCAAAGTGGTTGTGATACCGATTTTGGTTGCATCATAGTGATCTTTTGGTGGTGGGTTTGATTTCGATGGTGGGTATCACAGTGATCTTCTTCTGGTGGTGTTGTATCACAGTGATCTTCTGGTAGTGGGTATCACAGTAGTTGTGATACCGATTTTGGTTGAATCACAGTGATCTCTGGTGGTGGGTTTGATTTCGGTGGTAGGTGTCACAGTGCTTTGGGTATCATCGTGGTCTGGGTATCACCGGAGGCTTAATCCTGCAAGAGAGGAGAGAAGAGAGGAGAGAGAATAGATTTAAAAAAAATCTAAAATACCATTAAATTTAAATTTCAAACAAAATTACCAAAAATAAAAATTTCTTAATTTATTGCTTAATATGTGGCTCATATTGGTTTTCACAGTTAACACAAACAAACTAGTTCTCCTTTGAATGGTCTTATATATATATATATAAATATATAGGGGTTAAATCATGTGAGGACCAAAAATAGGTTAAGAACCTTGAGGACTAATTTAATCCATAGATTAGATTAAATCAAAGGTCATTAATGAAAAGAGCCCGTTTGAAATAAAGTGATGAAATAGAGTATTTTTGTCAAATTAGAAGTAAGCTGGAAGGTTTTTTTGGGCTTTATATTATTGAAATCAAATCAAATCATCTTCATCCTACACGCTCGATCCCTTTCCCCTTCTCATCAAATCTCCGACTATAACTCGACGACTTCTTCCCCATTTTTTAATAAATTGTTATCTCTTAACCCTTTTCAAATCCTCAAATCATGAATTTCTTAAAAACGTCGTTCTTTGTACTAATTTATTAAAAAACATTATAATTTTTTCAAAACTATACAAAATCGTTTTATAAAATTGATAATGATAAAAAGTAAAAAAACATTAAAATCAAAATATACCGCTTTGTAACTGTTAGATTAAATACTAAATTCATCGTCTGGCTCTGGCGACCGGAAAATATAGATTCATGCAGCCAATTTATATATTTATGAAGCCAAATTATATATTAATGAAGCCAGATTACAGATTCATGAAGCTGGATTGAGTTTGTAAGATTTGTACAATCTATTTGGTTTGTATTTGATACCCTATCTATATATATATATATACTATTATAAATTATTTGATAAAAACTTTTAAAAACAAGTTTTTATGAATTAAGTATTGTTTATTAATACACATTACATAATTCATTTGTATTTAAAATATGATGTTTACGACACTAATGGCGATGGCAACCATGACTTTAGGTTTGGAGAGAGATAGGACCGGTTATATAATAGGGGGAGCAGATGCAAGCTTTTTCTTTCAATAGCCGGCCAAATGACTACAGGATCATCGGTCTACTCTACCTCAATTCACCATTTCGGTGGATTATGCTTTACAACCACCGCCGTCGACAAATTCTTTTCTGCAACCACGACCACTCCCACTCCCACCGTCAACATCATCGGAACCTGTGATTTTTCTGGGTTAGTGGCGGTGGTGTCTATGATGGAGACGATGGAACAAATTTCTCTGCACCTTCTTAAAGTTCAAGATCTGATTTTTCTCAGTGATACGCCGCCTTACACCTTCTTAGAGTTCAAGATGTGGGTTTGATTTTCAGATCTTGGTTTGCTTTTGATATTGATTCATGATTTTGTATTTTGATGATTATGGTTGATTTTAGGGTTTTGGTGTAACACAAGGGTATCAAAGTGGTTGTGATACCGATTTTGGTTGCATCATAGTGATCTTTTGGTGGTGGGTTTGATTTCGATGGTGGGTATCACAGTGATCTTCTTCTGGTGGTGTTGTATCACAGTGATCTTCTGGTAGTGGGTATCACAGTAGTTGTGATACCGATTTTGGTTGAATCACAGTGATCTCTGGTGGTGGGTTTGATTTCGGTGGTAGGTGTCACAGTGCTTTGGGTATCATCGTGGTCTGGGTATCACCGGAGGCTTAATCCTGCAAGAGAGGAGAGAAGAGAGGAGAGAGAATAGATTTAAAAAAAATCTAAAATACCATTAAATTTAAATTTCAAACAAAATTACCAAAAATAAAAATTTCTTAATTTATTGCTTAATATGTGGCTCATATTGGTTTTCACAGTTAACACAAACAAACTAGTTCTCCTTTGAATGGTCTTATATATATATATATATAAATATATAGGGGTTAAATCATGTGAGGACCAAAAATAGGTTAAGAACCTTGAGGACTAATTTAATCCATAGATTAGATTAAATCAAAGGTCATTAATGAAAAGAGCCCGTTTGAAATAAAGTGATGAAATAGAGTATTTTTGTCAAATTAGAAGTAAGCTGGAAGGTTTTTTTGGGCTTTATATTATTGAAATCAAATCAAATCATCTTCATCCTACACGCTCGATCCCTTTCCCCTTCTCATCAAATCTCCGACTATAACTCGACGACTTCTTCCCCATCTTTCGAATCAAGTCTGATCTGCTCAATCTCCTCAACGATTTTGTCGCCTAGTTGCTTGGATGCGGCGGTGTTAACCATCCATTCCATGAAGAGGACGTATGCCTCGTAGATCTTCCCATTATTAGATTTGACGATTTGCCCAATTGACGCCACAGATCCGTCGATCGGATGTGTTTTATCTGCTCCGCCGAGTACGACAACGATTACTTCATCGGAGATAGACTTGTCCGTTCTGCAAATCTCCGATCCGACTTATCGGAGGTGTCGTGTAATGTTTTAGGTTCTTTTTGCTTGATGTAGCTATGGATAGCGTCGTGAATTGATCTAACACTATAATCTAATAGGGGTTTTTGTGTTTGATTTTTCTGATTTGGTGAATTTGCGTGTTTCACCTGTAAATATATGTGTTTCATATGGCGAATTCATTTATATTAAATCAAATAATTGGTTGTAAATGGACCAGGTTCATATGGTGAAGTGTCTTTCATATGATGAATATGTGTGTTTCATATGGTAAATTTATGTGTTTCATCTGGTGAATATATATTTCATCTTGAAAATAATTGTTTCATCTGGTGAATTGTGAGTTTCATATGGTGAATCTGTGTTTTTCATATGGTAAATCCATATATTTCATCTTGAAAATCATTGTTTCGTCTGGTGAATTGTGTGTTTCATACGGTGAATCTGTGTTTTTCATCTGGTGAATCCATATATTTCATCTTGAAAATCATTGTTTCATCTGATGAATTGTGCGTTTCATATGGAGAATCTATGTTTTTCATTAGGTTAATCCAAAACATATGGAAAGCCATTGTGTTTCATCTGGTAAATTATGTGTTTCATATGGTGAATCTGTGTGTTCCATCTGAAAAATGAATCTGTATGTTTCATTTGGTGAATCTTTTTACCAAAATGACGATTATGCCCTTAGTTTAGTTAAAAAACAACTTTCAATCAAAACCATATGATCAAAACAAAATTAAGGCTTAGATCGGTCCTCACGGTTCTTAACCTTTTTGTGGTTCTCATTTGATTACCGTCCTATATATATATATATATATATAGAGAGAGAGAGAGAGAGATGCGGGTTCAAACGAGGACCGTACCAATTTAAGAAAACGCGAGGAACACCGCCCATGTACACATGTGATTCACAACTGATCGGGGGGGGGGGGGCTTCCGCCCATGTAGTGGATCACATGTGATTCACAACTAAAATCACATGTGATCCGGGCGACTTGGCCGACTCGCGAACCAGGTCGCGCGCTATCCGATTTTTTCGGCAGTAGTGGATCACATGTGATCCAACACATGGAAGGCGCTCCTCGCGTTCTCGTAAATAGGTACGCTCCTCGTTTGAACCTTCCTCTCTCTCTCTCTCTGTCTGTAACATCCTGAATTTTCAGAAATAGTATTTTAATGAGAATTGGGATATATTTGTATTTTAGTTTTAACCTTGAATTATATGGAAATTTTATAATTTAATGGGGTTAAAATACAAGGGATTAAGTTTGGTGCTACTTTTGGAAATATTGGAACTAGAGGGTGTGTTTGGTCACTTATGGAAAGTAGGTAAGGATAAAATAGCTGAATGAGATATTATCTCATTCTTTTGGTTTTGGGTCGACAGAGAAAAGGAGAGAAGGAGAGAAAGCAAAGAGAAAAGAGAAAGAAGAGAAGAAAAGCAAGGGTTTGTCTTCATTTTGATAAGTAATTGATTATGGTTTATGATAAAATCTGTTGTAGTTATGTGTGTGTAAACGAATTTGATTGTGGAATAGGTATTTGGAATCACAAACAACAGATTTGAAGAATCAGATTGTGCAAAGTGGGTATAACTACCTTAAGAGGTGAGTTCATTTGTTGTTTGCTTAAATCAGTGTTTTCATGTTAAATTGGACCTTGAAATAGCTGTATAAATTGGTTATGAACTGTATGGAATGGTCTGGAATGAGCTGAATAGAACAAACATCGAATTAGGTTGAATTTTGGGCTGCAGAACCGAAGTTTCCGGATAAAAATCGTATCCGGAAAACCTCTGTGATGAATGTATCCGGATGCAGCAAGGTACCGGGTCAGTTTCGAATTTGCTTTAGTTTTCCGAATGAATATAGTTACCGGATAGTGTCCGGGTTACTGTAGTTTCCGGGTGTTGTCCGGATTAGATGTTGTCCAGATTAGATGTTGTCCGGATTAGATCAGTATCCGGAAAGTTGTGTGTTGTCCGGAAAGTTTAGTTGTCCGGACAGGTAAAGTTATCCGAAAACCCCTGTTGTCCGGACACTTTTGTGAAATTGAGAATGTTAGGTTCTGATGTCTGGATGCAGATTCTAGATGCTTTGTCTGGTTAAGTTTTCTAGGGGCGCTGCCCCCAGACCCCGCAAGGGCGTTGCCCCTTGACCCCATCCGCTAACCGGGTAGCGGAACCCCCCGTGCTAAGTCGTCGAAGGGGGGGGGGGGGGCATTTGAGGATGAAGATATGATAGGTTATCTAGTATTCTTAGATTTGAGAATGATATGAGCTGTAATATGTTGTTATGCATATACGGTAGTAAAGTGTAATGGATCCATAGGCACTAGTGTTTGGTAATCACGTGGAATAGATGAAGTTAGTCATTATTCTGATGTGTGTAGTACTAATGGTTATGTGCACGTGGAATAGATGAAGTTAGTCATTATTCTGATGTGTGTGAGAAACCCTGGAATAAACGTAATTCCCGGTTTCTAAGGAAGAAGAGGGATTGACATACGTAATTGTGATCTCTACTTCCTTTTCTAAGAAATGGGCATGTGCATATTGCGATTTCTTAGGTGGGAGCATTAATCTAGAATCTGAGAAAGATTCGTAGTGCGGCTCTGGAATAGGATATGAATGGAAATGAGCATGTGTATATTGCGATTTCTGGAATAAGAGTATTAATCTAGAATCAGTGAAGATTCGCAGTGTGGCTCTAAGACATGATATGATGATGAAATGTGTGTCAGTCATATTCATAGGATTGGATGAAATCGTGTAATGGAATAGAGTTACACGTACGGTAAGAAAATGAGTAATCATGTTTGTTGTAACTTGTTTACATCGATTTTGCAAATATTAATGTGGAAACGAATGTTCTCACTAGACGTTGGCCTAATCGTTTCAAATGATGTTTTCTTACCAGGTACCAGCTCGAGAAAATAAAGGGTTGTGGGACGAGCGTTTTGGAATAACAAGGAAGTCAATTAACAGAAGGAGATTTTGAGGGATTGCTTAGATAACTTAGTTAATCTGATTATAGTGACATAATTAGATTAATAGGTTATTTGTAGAATCCTGTATCTGTAAAGGTACTCTTGATGAATAATTCGCTTGCTATTTATG
Organism: Saussurea involucrata; assembly: GCA_033807775.1. Taxonomy (NCBI): domain Eukaryota; kingdom Viridiplantae; phylum Streptophyta; class Magnoliopsida; order Asterales; family Asteraceae; genus Saussurea; species Saussurea involucrata. The sequence goes on along the minus strand of CM066324.1, from coordinate 128,447,236 downwards.
TAAGTTTGAATTTTATATTATCATAACTTGTGGAAAATTGAGGTTCAAATTAGCCCGGAATTTGGGGTGTTACACTCTCTCTCTCTCTCTCTCTCTCTATATATATATATATATAATCTAGGGTTGCAAATTTGGTTAGAAGCGTTAGAAGTAGGTATCAACCGTTGGATGAGAAATGAACGAATATTGGGTGAGATGCACCGAGATGTACCAGATCAATTCCCTTTCAAGTTGTTATTCATGGGAGAGTATTTGATTAAAAGTGATCAACGGTTTAGAAGCACTTCTCACACTTGTCACCAAAAATGACACTTCTCACAAGATCCCATGCCTTCTTAAATGTATGTGTGATTAGTATGATGCTAACTAGATCTAACACTTTCACACACGGAGAACACGACGATTTGTCATTCAAGCTAATGAAATCCAACTTTTTATACACCATATGGACGACACAATGACTTTTCATAAAAGCTGATAGGCACCAACTGCAAGGTTTTCACACAATTCAGACAATGCAACGATTTTTCATTCACGCTGATAGAAACCTCTATCTTTCGGTTTAGACATATGGAGTATGAACAATCTAGATCTCAGGTGTATGAAATATTGTCATTTGTGTATCAGATGCTATCAAATCTACCCCAAGTTGTACCAAATAAATATTGATTTGTGTAGTGCGCGTATAAAATGTAAGTTCTAAACGATGCTGACAACTGAGGAGTGAGGAGCGAGCGTAGATTCAAAAATGGTTCGGGTACCTGAAGAACATATGGTGACAATGCGATAAGTATAAATTTCAATTTATGTTCACATTCACATATTTTACAGTACAATTACTGCACCTGTAGTTTAAGATCTTATGATGGTCTGTATGTTCTGGTCGTATTATGTTTAAAGATGTATATATTTCACATTAAGTAGTTCTAGTAATTCCAATGGTTTGATCATTTTGTTGATCAATTTCCAGTGGTTTTACTTTGACTGAGTGCTTTGACTGGACTACAGACTATTTGCAGAATATGACCCAAGGCAACATTGTGTATGGATTTACAGGTGGCCCAGCTGGAGTTATGAAGGTTACAACTGTTTCGTTGACATACGATTTTGTCTATCATTATAGAAATCAGGTAATGTTTCAATTACTTTTGGCAAGCACATAAATATAATACGGTGCAAATGTTACATGTTACATGTTTTTTGTGATTTGGTAGCTAGGTTCAAAAACCATAATATATATTTTAGGTTGTAGACCGTGAATTAGTGATGCCTAAGGAGTGAGGACCGGTCCTCGCTCCTTTGAGCCTTGAGGCTGAGTCCCAATTTCTCATAAAAAGTCCGGTCCCTAACCGGTCATGGGTCTGAAAAATAGGACCGATCAGGGACGACCTGAATTTGTATTTTTGTTCTTTTAAGTCGACTATTGCTTTGTAGAAGCAAGTCCAGGTGTTCATACCTTCACAGATTGGCCTTTGACCGGGTCCAAAGCGGCCCTGGATTGCTCCTGACATTCGGACCTTAACTGGTCCTTTTTCGGACCCATTAATGTCGTCTACTTTGGCATCGTTAATTTCCCCACTCGCATAAAATCAGAGGGGTAAAATAGTCCATCCACCTTTTCCCTCTCATTTAAATCACTTAATCAATCCATTCTTCCTCCACCACTTCCCTTTCTCTGCTAATCGTTCCACAACGGTAACTAGTCCCGGACACCTTCAAGACCACTTATGAAGAGATGCAGTTGTGGATCAGCTGCGATAGTTCGGACTTCGTGGACCTCATCAAACCCAGGAAGACGTTTTTATTGTTGTTCAAGAAAGGTATTTAATTTTCTTCATCTCTGTCAAACATGGATTCGATTTGCCCTAATTGATCGTTAAATTCATTTCCATGATAAATAGGCAAGAAACTGCGGTTTCATTGATTGGTTTGAACCATCTTTGTGTGATCGGTCAAAGATTATTATTCCATGGTTGTTAAAGTCGAAGAACATGGTGGAACAAGAAAATCGCACACTGAAGTTGCTGTTGTGTCTCACATGGTTGGCAATTGGAATGTTTTTTTATTTTTGTTGACCTAATTTGTTGTAATAGGCCAACTTTTGGTTAGATGTAAGTTTTGGTTGTTTTGGTTAGGCCAACTTTTGGTTAGATGTAACTTTTGGCAATTGGAATGTTTTGTGTTGTTTAATGTAATAAGTTTGTATTGTTTAAACTCAGACTGTGGAATGTAAGTTACAATTTGCATAACTTACACTTTGAATAAAGCAACAATTTTCATAAAGCAACAATGTTTGCATCCATTACAATTTGCATAAAGCAACAATGTTTGCATAACTTACAATTTGAATAACTTACAATTTGCATAAAGCAACAATGTTTGTATCCATTACAATTTGCATAAAGCTACTGTTTTGCACAAAAGGTACTGTTTTGACAAACATGGATTCAATTATCACATAAGCTACTATTTTGCATCCAAAAATTAACACCCAAACAGGTGATCCCATAAGATACTGTTTGATTAAACTAACATCCAAAAACCAACATCATTAAACATAAGCTACTGTTTGCATAACTAATATCCAAAAGCTACTGTTAAATCATTAAACAACATAAGAACCAATTCATGGGGCTTGTCCCTTGCATGTCCTAGAGTTGTGACCTTCTTTCCTGCATTTCACACATGTTACTGTCTTTCCAACTCTTTTCAGCTTCCTTCCTGAGCCAATCACCTCTCCAACAGCCTTCTTCCTTTTCTTCTTTGACCTACCAACTTGAGTGTGATGGGTGGGTGGAATCAAAGTGGTTGAGCATAAAGACTTCACCCACAACTTCCTTCCATTAATAGGTTCCAACTTGTAACTATACATCTGCTTCCATGTATCCAACCGATAAGTTTGATGCACCCAGTTCTCAAGGATTTCAACCTGTTCTCCATTTCTATGCATATTCTATATTGCTACAACAACATGTTTGCATGGTATTCCAATGATCTCCCATTTCCTACAAGAACAAGTTTTTTCCCTTACATCTACAATGCATTGGTCCATCCATGGACCACTAACTTGGTATCTGCATTCACTATTCCATATGACATTGTAATCCACAACATTCTTCTTGATCTTATCAAATAGTTTGTTGCATTTGGAGTGAGGGGACCTTCTGCTTTGTCAATTAGGGTCTGCACATTTGCAATTTTCTTCATGATGTATTGCCTTATATACTCCAAACAGATGATAATGGGTTTGTCTTTTCCTTCCACTAATTGTTTGTTGAATACCTCACAGATGTTGTTCAACAACACATCTGTATGACTTCTTCCTGTAATTTAGAATCCAATTTAAGTAACATGTCTTAATTACCGAATGAAGCAACATATCTTAAAAACCATTTTAATAAGCCTAATTACCTGTAAAATGAGACATGGCCTAGTGATGATGGGGTATCTGCTTCAACCATTCAAATGTGTTAGGATTCACCATCTTCAGATGCTCCATTTCACAATCAAACTCATGGACAATGGGTGTTGAGGCACACTTCCACAACAAATCCTTGTACAATTTACCTTTTCCATTAGAGTTTCAGATTTTCATGGATGTGCCTTAGGCAAAACCTGTGTTCTGCACAAGGGAATACCTTTGCAATTGCAGGTACTATTCCCTACAAGTCACACAAACATATATATATATATATATATATATATATATATATTTAATAGACATACATATATACTAATATAATAACTAACAGATGTATAGAATGGAAAAGTACCTTTTGCATGTTAGATATAAATGTGAAGTTTGAATTAGTTTCCAGATCTAGATCATCTCCTAAGCAACTTAAAACCAGCATGAAGCTGTGGTTTCTGCCTCAACAATGGCATATGCAAGGGGGTATGTGCCATTGTTGGAATCAATTCCAACAGCTGTGAGAATCTGTCCATGAAAAGGACCTGTCATGAAGGCTCCATCCAACCCTAAAAAATCCCTCTTGCTAGCCTTAAAACCCCTCTTCAAAGCCCCAAGACACACGTGAACCCTCTTGAATCTTCTTGTTTCAATTGATGGGTTAGGGTCCACCTCAACCTCCAACTTCACAGTTGTGTCAACATTTGTTCTCTGAACTTCAAGAAGGTAGTCCCTCAAAGTCTTGTACTACTCATCATAGTCTCCACGCAGTTTATTCAAAGCCATTGCCTTTGCTCGATGTGATTTCATCCTTGAATAGTTTTGCTCATACTTTTTCTGCATATCCATTTGAACAACTTTGACAGGGATATCTGGATTGTGAATTAGGGTATCTACTAGATGTTGGGACAGGAAAGAAGCTGTACAAGCCCTAACATATCTTGTTTGAAGACATTTATGGGTGTCCACATATGTTTTGACCATCCAATTGGAATCATTTTTACCCTTTGAAATCAGTAGGACCCAAGGACATGAGGGCCCACTGATTGATTCCTTTTTTCCTTGACTTGGCCCACATTGACTTTCTTTATTCAAATCTGGTAGTGTACCTTTACACACAACCCGAATCCTCATTGTATCATTCATAATTACATGAATCTGCCTTCTAGTCAATATTGCATGCATACCAGTCATTTTTTAATGCCATCTTTAGGACCAAATACCGTACCAACATAAAAACTAGGAGGGCCTTCTGCAACATCACTTTGAGCCCTTTCCATCCTAATATGTTTCAACTTTATTTTCCTTTCCATCTCCCTATCTGACTCATCTGTGTTGCTTTCAAAATTATCATGATCCACTACATCAACAACAATATTGTTTCTTTCTCCAACCACTTGCTCCTCCCTCCTACCAATCCACTCTGCTTCAACATCTGTGTGTAGGTCAAAGGCCCTGATGTCTATGTCTACTTTGTCCACTTCATCCACAATGTAATCACTGTCATCACTTTCACTCTCATCACTTTGTTCATTATTACTCTACTGATCACTTGCATCACCCTTTTCAGTTCTATCAAAATTGTATTCATAATCTGGGAAAGGATTAAAATCCTATGCAAACACTCCTTGGCTTTCAAGTTTATCAAATAAAACATTGATTTGATCATCATCTAAAACATCATTAGTATGACCTTTATGCTGATCATCCATTACATTGAACTGATTATCATCCAAAACAGGAGTAGTAGGACCCTTATGTTGATCATCCAAAACATTGAAATGATTATCTTTGTCTTGGTCACCTACCTCAATGACATGGTGTTGCACTTGATCACCTAATTCATTGGCATTATTGGACTTGATCACCTACCTCACTGCCATTATGTTGGACTTGATCACTATTGTCAACCACCATATCATGCCATTCAAGCATTAGTCTCTTCTTGCAAGAGCTAGGAACTCCTTCATGCACATTTTTCATAAGTCTACTTACTCAGGTGAAGGGTTTTCTTCAATTTATTCTATGACAACATTAGTACCCCTAGGACTAGTCAAATAAGTATCCACCTTACTTTTCCATTGTTGAGTGTATATTTCAAACACTCTGCATCCAAGAACATACTTCAACATATTTATCACATCCTGATCATTTCCTAAGGCTTTTAGACCAAAGTCCAAGTCCAACAAGGGATTATAAAGTGACAATAAGTAGGAATTGGATGTCTATAGCCAATTTCCATCATCATGGAATCCAACTCATGTACAGAGAACACATTTGTGTCTACTAAATTAACATAAGTTAACTTACCTTCTTGATAACTCCTACCAGGTTTCTTACTGAAAAACCCTCCATGATGAATCTTGAAGCTAACCAACATAGGGTACAACTCTATGGAAAAAAACAATTTTGTTATTACCAAATCCAAGCTAAGCTTCACAGGATACTAAAAAGGAGGGAAAATCAAGTGTTAGCTGCATTACATACCATATACGTCAATGTACTCGGTGTTATCTGCCTTGCTTCGAACCTGCCACAATGTACCCCCCATTTTGCACGATGAAGATGAATCTTGCTTGGATTTTCCGATCAACAGGATAAAGAAAAGGATTTTCTCATATGGTCGTGGTTTTTTTGTAAGGATTAAAGAAAGAAATGAAATGTCAAAGGTTAATTACTCAGAGTTATACGTAAATGAGAGAAAAAGTGGCTTGGACGATTTTACCCCTCTGATTTTAGGCGCGTAAATGGATTAACGGTACCAAGGTAGACGACGTTAGGGGGAGGGACTCTCTGCGTGCTCTTATGCGTACCACAAGGACACCCAGTGTAATAAATGCGAATTAGGGACTATATCCAAAATATCACCATACCACAGAACCACGAATGTAATTTACTCTATTTATAATGTTATTTTTTTGTTTTGTTTCAGCTAATCATCTAATTTTTAAACATCACAATAATCATTTTAAATGCATATGTCGAAACATGTTTCACATTATGTCCATACTCGTTGAGTAACACACACATAGTTTTGGATAGGGTTCCTGGGCCTTCGGCCCAGTACATCCCTGGCAAACACACCGACCGCGAAGTAATGCAGCCCTGAGATAATCCCCAGTGGCCACAAGTGCTGCGTGTGGGACTCGAACCCGAGCAAGCGCTATGAACTCCCCAGGCCCTTACCACCACGCCACAACCCTTGTGGTTAACACACACATAGTTGTGTTCAGTTTGTTTGTCAAAATAATGGAGGATGGATGAGATTAATTGCTATGGAATAAAATTATAAACAGAAAAAATCTCAGCAGATAAGTTGATGTAAAATCACTATATTAAATCAGAAGTGCATAAAAGGCTTTTAATTAACTAAATTACAACACCTATTTTTAACTGATTTTTGTCCATGTCAATAAGTATTATTAATGTTTGTGACTTATGTCTTTTTTGAAATATGTAATATTTATATACGACAAATGAAATAAATAAACTCACACACTCTTCTCACCTTTGGTGGGGTTTGAACCCATGACCTTCTATGAGGTCAAGAGCTCCAATACCGCTAGGCTAAAGGCCCTTTGGTTTGTGACTTATGTCTAGCTGGCATAGAAGTGGACATCCTTGCAAAACAATGATGTATCAAAATCGTATAAAACTGACATTTGTTGTTCAGAAGTATTAGAAAAAAAACTATTGTATGTAAATTGCAAGTTGATGGATAATTAAAGGACTAAACTTGCAATTTTATTTCTAAATAGAGTAAATTATTTTTTTCATCCCTTTGGATTACTGAAAATTGCTATATTTTAATTCATTCATATGCCTTTTGAAGTTATAATTTTCATCCATTGTTTTTAAGATTTATTCATTCTTGTGATATATATAGTTGAGAGTTAACCTTAAAAAACAAAAATTACAATGAAATATAAGTCATATAAATAAAAACCATAATTTTAAAACTACAGAGACAAAATCGAAACTTTTAATAAACTATAAGGACTAAAAACATAATTTACTCGTTTAAATATAAACTAGTTGCATAAAAGAAACAATTGATTTTAGAACGAGTCTCATGCAAATAAAACAACATCCATTCTTCAACTCCCGCCCCAATTGGGCGCACATCACAATGACCATTTTACCCTTCTCCACAACTAACTCTCACTCTTCTTCTTCTTCTTCTATCCCATCATCTCTCACAGACCACCCTTCTCGATCTCCTTTTTGATTTGTTTTACTTTTCCGGCAACTAATCGCTGTTCATGATGTCCACCGCCGCCGGTGATGCGAAACCTGGTCGCTCCGCCTCTGTCTACAGCGAAGTCCAGACTAGCCGTCTTAAAGTTTCCTTACCTCTTCCCTCCGTACTCAAATCCTCATTTGATGTCGTCGATGGTCCTAAGAGCTCCGCCGCCGGCAATCCAGGTTCTATTCACACTTGCATTTCTCAATTATGCATTGTTCTGGAGATGATTTATATATATATATATATATTTACTCTTAACTGTATGTATGATTAGTATGATGCTAACTAGATCCAACACTTTCACACACGATGATTTTTCATTCAAGCTGATGAATGCCAGTTTTTTACACACAATTTGGACGACGCAACGATTTTTCATTCAAGCTGATAGGCACCAGCTACAGCGTTTTCGACACAATTCAGACAATGCAACGATATTTCATTCATGCTGATAGAAACCTCTCTCTCGGTTTAGACATAAGGAGTATGAACAATGTAGATCTCAGGTGTATGTGATATTGTCATCCGTGTATCAGATACTACCAAATCTACCCCGAGTTTAGTGTTGTACCAAATAAATATTGATTTGTGTAGTGCGTGTCTAAAATGTAAGTTTTAAACGATGATGACAACTGAGAAGTGAGCGTAGATTCAAAAATGGTTCGGGTACCTGAAGAACATATGGTGACAATGCTATTAGTATAAATTTCAATTTATGTTCACATTCACAGATTTTACAGTACAATTACTGCACCCAATAGTTTAAGATCTTCTGATCATCTGTATGTTCTGGTCGTATTTTGTTTAAAGATGTTGCATTGTGGTATTTTTTCTCCTTACATAGTTCCAGTAATTCCAATGCTTGGATTGTAACATTGTAGACGAGATCGCCAAGCTCTTTCCAAAGTTGTTTGGGCAGCCATCAGCATCCTTGAAGGCTGGAGGCTCATTACCAGAGCAGAGTCTAAAGATTGGCGTTGTTCTATCTGGAGGACAGGCTCCTGGTGGACACAATGTGATTTCTGGAATTTTTGGTGAGCAAAATCATTGAATTGAAGATGTTGATTAACATATGTGTTTGTGAGGTGTTACTTGTTTGATCATTGAGAACATGTTGATCAATTTCCAATGGTTTTACTTTCACTGAGTGCTTTGGCTGGACTACAGACTATTTGCAGAATAGGACCCAAGGCAGCACAATGTATGGATTTAGAGGTGGCCCAGCTGGAGTTATGAAGGGTAAATATGTTAAGTTGACAGACGACTTTGTCTATCCATACAGAAATCAGGTAATGTTTCAATTACTTTTGGCAAGCACATAAATATACTACAGTGCAAATGTTACATGTTTTTTGGATTTGGTAGCTAGGTTCAGAAATCAGAATATATCTTTTCAGTTGTAGACTGTGAGTTAGTGATGCCTGAGGAGTGAGGACCGGTCCTCGGTCCTTTGAGCCTTGAGGCCCAGTCCCAATTTCTTAAAAAAAAAGTCTGGTCCCTAACCGGTCATGGGTCTGAAAAATAGGACCGATCAGGGACGGCCTGAATTTGTATTTTTGTTCTTTTAAGTCGACTATTGCTTTTGCATAAGCAAGTCCAGATGTTCATACCTTCACAAATTGGCCTTTCGGTCCTGGATTGCGCCCGACATTCGGACCTTAACTAGTCCTTTTTTGGACCGGTCCTGGGCCTGAAACCCTTAACTGCATCGGGCCCAAAGGCCTGGACTGGGCCCGTCACCGGTCCTTAAGGTCCGGTCCTCATGCCTTTTGTGCATCTCCACTTGTGTGAACCATATACTTTTGCCTCAAATCTTCCCTTAGGTTGTTGAAATCATTTTAAATTGTAGGGTGGCTTTGATATGATCTGCAGTGGAAGGGACAAGATTGAAACGCCTGAGCAGGTTTCAACTTTTCTGATGTATTGGAATTTTTAATTTGAAGCTAGTCTGTCTTTTCTTAAATTGTATACTCCTTTGCAAGACCTTGATTAAAATCTTAGGGGGTGTTTGGTTCATGGATTTTGAAGGAATTGGAATGGATAATTCCTTTGACCAAATTCCAAATCCTATGTTTGGTTCACATAATCAAAATGATGAAATCATTTGAATTCCATTGAATTCCACAATTTAAGGAATCCATCATTCTTTGGCTTAAGTGAAGGAATTGAATTTCTACCAACGAAACACGTGGTCAAATTCCATTCTAGTTCCTTCAAAGTCAAATTCCTTCTATGGATTCCAATTCCATCAAATTCCATTCTATGAACCAAACACCCCTTAGGTTTGTTGACGAGGTTGCATCGTCTTGCAGTTTAAAGAGGCTCAGGAAACAGTCAAGAAGCTTGAATTGGATGGCCTTGTTGTCATTGGTGGGGATGACTCGAATACAAATGCCTGTCTGCTAGCAGAAAACTTTAGGTCTGTTCGGTTCTGTTTCCGCTCCAAACTAGTTACATTTTCTTACAAACCATATTTTCATGAAGACTTTATTGGTGTCTTTAACTTGCTGAAGGTCTAATGACTTGAAAACTCGGGTTATTGGATGTCCAAAGACCATTGATGGTGACTTGAAGTCCAAAGAAGTTCCGACAAGTTTTGGATTTGACACTGCCTGCAAGGTAATCAACTCATGGCAAGAATTCTGCACCTAGATTGAATTTCAGTGCACCAAATTGCATGCAAGGAAGCTTGCTGCAATGTTAATCTGTGCAAAGTTTGCATCTAATTTTTCTCTATGGCATGCAGATCTATTCAGAAATGATTGGAAATTTGATGATCGATGCACGTTCCACTGGGAAATATTATCACTGTAAGTGTTCTGTGTTCATGTTTCAGCTATTCTAGTTTCTTGAAACTGAGAAAATATTATCCCTTTTAACTAGAGATCTACCCTGGAAATCACCAATCACAATAGCATCTCTTTGCCACCCACCTTTGTGTAATCTCCATCATCCATCTCCCTTTCAGTGTAGAGTCCTGAAGAGTATATAGCAACTAACTTCCTTTTCTCTTTTGAATTGATTTTATATTCATGAAAGATTTACTGATCCATCAGATTATCCTATCAATCTATCATTATCGAAAAAGTTCTAAATGAATCTTTTATCATCTTTTGAAATTTATTTCATAGTTTTAGATTTCTTTCTTGATGCATTACAGTTGCTTCCTTCTGTGTAATCTTGTTCATAATTGTATATTACACTAGCTCATGTTCTATTTGTTTTTGTAACTGTACCTGCAGTTGTAAGATTAATGGGCCGTGCTGCATCACACATAACCCTGGAATGTGCTTTGCAGACTCATCCAAACATAACAATCATTGGAGAAGAGGTATCCCTTTATCCTTGTCTTGATGTTATCTGAATAAATGGTTGAAATCTCACCAATTATTTTAGATTGGAAAGGAAGAGGAACAGAGCTCAGTAATAGGTAGAGGAGGTTGATATTTCTATTTGAAGCTTATTACATGGCATGGTAAATTGGTAATTATATGTAATGATGTTTATATATTGTTGTTATGAATAGCAATTTTAATATTTACGAGTATACAAGATTGGATAATTAACATCCATTTGCTTAACACAAAAGCAGAAACATCCATTGTCTAATTCCGTTGTGTTGTTATGACTTTGTCCATGAATTCTCATTTAATTTTTGTGTCTGCTTTTGGATTTCATGGCTGCTTCGTTTAAAGAAATGAACAGGTGGGTCCCCTAAGCTATTATATTACTCAAATCTTCCTATATAAGAGTATGTGCCTATTAGGTGGTGTGACTTGTTGTAATGTCTATTTTTGTAAGTACAGCACTATTGTATTGGTTATAGGCTTGCCCGTATCTTGGAAGACCAATGATTATGTGTTTATATATCTGATTTACTTGTGTTTAGAAGCTCATATGTTATCATGTTTCATCTTTCATGGTGTGTGTGTGTGTGTGAAAGGTTTAACAGTTTTGCTAAAACATCTTTGAGGATCTATTACTTATTAGGGACTACATAACAAATTAGTTTTGAGTATTCCTCATAACCTTTGGTCTTCATGATTTATTGTTGCAGGTTGCTGCCCAAAAGCAGACAATGAAGAATGTTACAGAGTATATAACAAATATAATCTGCAAACGTGCGGAAGCTGGTTACAATTATGGTATTATCCTCATACCAGAAGGCCTGATTGATTTCATCCCAGAGGTATATATTTAAACCAAAACCACCCCACCCCTACAAGCAGTAACTGCTACTAGAGCAAGTGGAACTAATCTAATCTTGATCGTTGTTTCTCATTTAGTGGTGGTATTGTTCCTTGTCATCTGCAGGTGCAACAACTTATTGCAGAGCTTAATGAAATTTTAGCCCAAGATGTTGTTGATAAAGAAGGAGCATGGAAAAAGAAACTTAGGAGTCAATCTCATGAGCTGTTCGAGATATTACCAAAAGCAATTCAGGAACAACTGCTGCTAGAAAGAGATCCTCATGGAAATGTGCAGGTAGTTATCGTGCTTGAATGCTGCATATTTGATTATTATAGAATGTGCATGTTCTCACTTTTTTCAAGTTTGATTCTTTGTTTTAATTTTGGGTTATATGCACATAGGTTGCCAAAATCGAAACTGAAAAGATGCTCATTCAAATGGTGGAAGCTGAATTAGAGTCCAGGAAAAAAGATGGTAAATATAAGAAGGAATTCAAAGGGCAACCACACTTTTTTGGGTAAGTAATATGCTTTAGTATTGTTAGATTCGAAGTAGGAATCAACTGATGAACGATTGAGAGAGATGTAGCCGAAGGATTCAACAGCTTTTCATATATTGAGTGTGAGTTTACAAAAGGTTGATTAACCAAAACAATAACCCTAAGAGACCTATTTATACAGTGTAAGATACAAGTAATTACATAATGAACCATGTACTATACATATTGACAATTATACTCTAACAAGTATGTTGGACAGGACTGGACAGGATAATACAAAAACTTGTCGTCTCATGTTTGGCATGACATCAGACTCTGACAGGATAGCATTCAAGTGGGACAAAAGTGCCTTCTTCTGTCCCACCAAAATAGTGAAACAAAAAAAGGAAGTTGAGACAAGATTGATAAATTACCAAACTACCCATGTCAAATTAAAACCTTATTCCACACATCTTTCACCTGCCTACCTCACCCTTGCCGGTCTAGTCTTGTCCAGTTCCATTTGAGAACCAAACACACATGGGTGTTACGTGGATCTATGTAGAAACCAAAAACAAATGCTGTTTACTTCTTTTTCATATCATTGGTTCTATTTCTCTTGAAAACGGTCTTTTTACGCAGTTACGAGGGTAGATGTGGTTTGCCATCCAACTTCGACTCAAATTACTGCTATGCTTTGGGTTATGGTGCTGCAGCTCTTCTTCATTCTGGAAAGACAGGATTGATTTCCTCGGTTGGTTTCTAATCTTTTTTTTTCTGCATGATTTTGTATTCTTTCCTTGTTCTCAACTGTGTACAGCTTTCTGCCAATCATCATACTTCCTTTTTTCCCTCTTCCTTTCGTACCGCCCAATCTTACTACTTTTTGCATGGTTATGTTATCAAACTCAGGTGGGTAATTTGGGAGCTCCGGTTGAAGATTGGACAGTAGGTGGGACGGCACTGACATCTTTAATGGATGTGGAGAGGAGACATGGTATAAATATTTCCCTTGCATCCTCATGTTTCATGCTCCCTTTTCTTGTACACCAAACCAAATTGACTCATTAAATCCCGCTCAAAAGTACGTCAGCTGCTGGAATGTAAGCAGGCCTGACCTCTACCCCAAAGAATAAAACAGTTATTTCCGTGAGGACCTCTGGCTCCCTGTCCCATCTATAAATGCATAATCAGATATTGAATTTAAGTACAACTCGCTTAGAGCATCTCCAATAGTTTCTCCAAAATGGAGATTTTGGGGTTTTTTGCTCCAACAAATTTCCCAGAGCCTTTTCCAAAGTCCAAACCGGAGAAAGTACGAGAGAGATGGTGAAAATCTCCAAATTTGAAGATATCTCCAAAAAATGATTACTTATTAGACGAAAATGATTTTTTATTTATTCTACCAATGAAATTGCTTTAGATTAAATATTTAGGAGAGAAATAATTTATGAGTTGTATTGAATATTTTAATAATATAATTAATTGTGTAATCTCCAAAATAGAGAATATGTTAGAGATGAAGGTGATTTTTTTTGTGGAGATTTTAACTTTTTACTTCTCCATTTTAGAGAAGTTGCTGGAGATATGCTTAATCTTATGTCATCTCACTTACCCACCCACTTGTCCCATCTAATTTCCGTAGTGGATGTTCCATGAATAATTACAACAGTTCCTTAAATTTGGCATGTTTTATAAATCATAAAATACTTAAACCCAAGGACTTTGAACTTCATGATGATCACTCATATTCATGATGCAACTTCTTTATATTAAAAGCACAACTGTTGACCTTTTTTGCAGGCAAGTTTAAGCCTGTGATTAAGAAAGCAATGGTGGAACTTGAAGGTAATAAGCTCTTCATTCTGTATGCAAATCTGTTAGTAGAATGACTAGTTGGTATGGATATGTGCAACAGTAATCTGGTCAGCAGAAGTGTGTGTATAATATCTACGTTTCTGTTATATCAGGTGCTCCTTTCAAAAAGTTTGCATCTATGCGCGATGACTGGTCTTTAAAGAACCGTTACATTAATCCAGGTATGTTAATAAGCTTACCCCTTGGTAACTCCTTCATCGGTTAGACACGTGTAGGTCGGGATTCACCAACAAACACAATAACACGTTTCAACAGTCCCAGATAAACAAGCGAAAATCGAGTGTAAATGTGACCTAAGTAAGATCTAAGATGATGCAACAATGATCCGATCAAGAATACTAACCCCACAAGCTTAGAAATGCAGTAAACAATCATAAACGAGTTGACATGTAAATCGAGACAACGAGATATAACGTGGCTCCATTAGGCGAAGGATCGTGTGGGAAGTTGAGGTTAACATGAGAAGCGGATCTGAACCATTGATCACTTTTAATCAAATGCCCTCCCATGAATTGCGGCTTAGAAGGAAATTGATCTGGTGCATCTCATCCTAATGTGCATCAATTTCTCAATCAACGGTTGATAACCACTTCTCACGTTCTCACATTAACCTCAACTTCTCTGCGGAACCCAACCCGGCTCCACTATTGGTGTGATAGTGTATGTCCACACAGAGAGAGAGAGAGAGAGAGAGATTGTAATGATAATGAGGGAGGTTATTAACATACTTGCAATGATCCTTGGATTCAAAATCAGCCCAAACTCTGCTTTCTCCGAAGTTTCTATAAAAGGAAACATAACAGAGAGAGATAGAGCATTAAAGGTGCATTTGGTATATTGGACAGGATGGAATAGAGCGGAACATACTTATATTTTACCGGTATGACCTCAAATAAAACTTAATTCTCTTCTAGAACATCAAATACGCCTTCCTTTTTACATTTTATTCATTTTTTAAATTTTATTTATTGTATTTTATGCCCTTTAAACTTTCACTTTACTGTCCTCAAAATATTATTTTATACGGTTTCCATATTTTAATTAGTTTATGTAATTTATTAAATATTAATATTAAAAAAAATATAGAAAAGGTATAAAGTAAAAATTGGAAACTACATAAACTTTTCATTTTGGTGTCATTTTAATCGTCTTGACGAAAACTTTCTAATGACATATTTTGCTATATAATTTTTATATTTTTTATAATTTAATAGATTACATAATTAATCAAAATATATAAACAACTCATTAGGGGTAAATTAGTCATCTTATTTGTTTTGTTCTGTTCGGTTATGTCTTCCCAAACGTTGAATAGTTGTTTTATTCTGTCTTATCTTGAATACCAAATGCACCTTCAAGGAACCGATAAAAATATATAATCTTGACGGCCTTTTATACCCAGGTGGCGTATGCGACTTTGCCATGTCAGGGTCGCATATACGGGGAACATTTCTTGTACAGTAATTTTTTGGCCTATGCGACTTTGCCGACCAGTCTTAGCAGTAATTTAATGGGTTCCATACTTATGCTCACACTTTAACCGTCTTCATTCCTTTTCAATTATATGGTTTTTGGTCTTATTCTTCACGACCGTGATTGGAGGATGCTGATCTTCATTTTGCATCTACCATTTCACAGGTCCCGTTCAGTTCGTGGGTCCGACAGCTGATGGTATCAACCACACACTACAGTTGGAACTCGGAGCCCAAGCGTAGATCTCTTGACGGATCCTCTAATTCATATCCAAGGTTTACATTTACAGCATGCCATTTTTTAGTATCGATAACCTCAGAAGTTAATAACCGATCTTAGCTTCAAAATAACACATAACATGGGGTGGGTTTGTCGAGCTTTTCGTCCACTTGATACATGGTTTTTTGAGTGAATTATTTGATCCAAACACACATTTTACCCATATCATTCGTTATGGCCTTTTCTTATAGATTGACAAAATAAGATAGTTATATTTGTGAGGATACGTGGAATCCCTAAATTACTCTTCAAAAGAGTCCTTAAGGAGGGAACGGAGACACCAACATATATACAGGAGAAATGATCCAAGACTAGCAGATGTAGGACTCTGACACACCTCATTCAAAGGATGCTAAGCGGACACATATTGTCCCGGAGTGTTGAGAGGGGGTTTAATGGGTGAGCGCGCTAGGTGAGTAAAGTTTGACTTTGGGTGCTGAGTCTCTAGAGTGGTAGACCTTGAATCACTCTCATATTATTTGAGAATATGTGGAACCCAGAGATTATTCTTCAAAAGAAACACCGAGTAGAAAAGGGAGGCACCAACATATATATATACACCAGAGTAATCCAACTCTAGCCGGTGTGGGATTCTAACAGTATTGATCAAAATACTCTTCAATATCACCTAAATTTGGACCATCTTTCTTCGGTATATGTTCGAACCTTTTTGTCTTTTTTAAAGTATAATCTAATAAGGTTCAAGGTGGGTGATATATATGTCATCAAATGCTACAAGATTAACAGTTTCTTGGCCAAAACTGGAAAATTTGAAACGCTTTTTTTAAAGAGGGCGACACCTCTGGCAAATTGTATTAGCAAAAACAAGTGAACAAACACCTAAACGGCATAGTACTACCTCCCAGGTGAGTCCACTCAACCAATGGGACAAACGCCACTAGGAGCAGTAACCTCTGTTTTGCCTTCTTGTTTTGTGGTATCGAGTAATTTTATGGTGTCTTAGGGCCTGTTTGTTAGCAGCTTAATGAGCTTAATGGGACACATACCTTATTCAGTCAGCTATACATGACTGTTTGGTAGTGGCTTAATGATATAGAAAGTGACTTATTTATTAAGCTTTTAGGAGGGAGATTTATGCAGAAAGCCAGGTTTTAACCAGTCTCTCCCAATTAAAAAACATGATCCTTTCATCTATCAAAACACCCTGCCAAACAAAAACTTTTCCAATCTATACAGACAGATTAATCCACACAGACAACTTTATTCATACAGGACTTAATGGAAAACCAACCAAACACCCCCTAAGACTAACACTAAAATAAAGACCAATAAAGGTTGGCAAAATAACCATATAAACTCATCTTCCCACCACTAATGATGCACTTATGCCATCCTTAAAGTTCAAGAAAGACTGTAGGTCACTGCATTTATCACCGAATGACATCGTCGTTATTCTTCGGACTGGTCAGGTTCCAATGGACTCTAATTTCCCTAGCCGCTAACGACTCCTTCAAATGAACTGTGAGAAGTCTTAAGCGCGCCTCACCTTTGATGATTGTGGCCAAATCACTACTCGGCCTAGCCATACCCCGAAAAAACGGAGTATTCCATTCTTGCCATATGAAAAACACAACAGCTGCATGAAGAAGACGAGCCACAAGGCTTCTCGATCTAGTTGCAGAAAACTTGGTTTGATAAAGCCAGATAACTTGACTCCACTCATTTGGAATTGAAGCACTACCAATGCACCCCTTCACTTCATGCCATACAAGTTTCGAGTAACGACATTCAAAAAACAAATGATTTATTGAGCCCGGCATTTCCAAGCACAATGGGCACTCCATTCGATTTTGCAATACGTTCCAAGCAATCAATTTTTCCTGCGTGCGTAAGAACCTCCATTCGACAGTGCCATGGAACCTCCTCCCCAACCTCCCTTATAGATCGGCACACACTTCCAACTAAAAAAGGGACGTGGGTTCCACGGGAATCTTTCCACATTACTGTAAGATCCCACATTGGTTAGGGAGGAGAACTAAGATTGCCTTATAAGAGGGAATTGATACCTCCCCTATCAGACGCGTTTTAAAACCGTGAGTCCAGGTGTGTGGACAATATCTGGTACGGTTGGTCTGGGATGTTACAGATGGCATCAGAGCCGGGAACCGAACTGGTGTGCCAGCGAGGACGCTGGGCTCCCAAGGGGGTGGATTGTAAGATCCCACATTGGTTGGGGAGGACGGTTGGTCTGGGATGTTACAATTACTCGATCATGTACACCACTACATATGAGGGTGATTGCATGCTCAAGCTCTGTAATGGTGGCGCTCCAGTTGGACTACCATTTCCGGCCATTGGCATCCACAATATCGGTGATCATATCAAGTAAATGAAAACCATTTCTAAGTATCACTCTCTTAGAAACCACATTGCATAAAGAACCAATTGGCAACCAAGAATCAAACCATGCCGAAGTGAGACACCCATCCCCTAGCTCGTGAACCATACTGTCTCATCCAACTTCGAACTTTCAAAATGCTCTTCCAAGTGCTCGGGCAACTTGGAGAGGGCCTAACACCGATTGTATCAGTTGAAACGTTGTTACATTGATTGAGAAAAAAAAATCTTTATAACACTAAATAGAAACGAAGGTAAATTTCGTTGCATTTTGATGTATTTTGCCTTTTTTATATTTATAGTTTTAAGAATTTAAAAACTAGTAAAAATGATGTTGAATAAACATTTTACATTTTAATAAAATCTAAATTCATTTTACAAAAGGTTGGTAAAAACAATTATGAATAGGACTACTTGACTTGCATGTTTTCACAATTAAAAAAGAAAATATATTTTCATTATAAAAATTGAAATTTTGAATCTTGAATGGAACTATGATCCATCCATACCATTGTCGCCTAGGAGCCATGAGAATTTCTCTTGGCTATTTAGGTGTAGCTAGGGGTGTTAACGAGTCGACCTTAACGAGCTACTTGAACTCGAGCTTGTTTATCTCGAGCTCGAGCCTAATAGTTGTCGAGCTCGAGTCGATCTCGAACACAAAATAAAGCTCACTTAAGTAAGGAGATTGATAATAACACACACATATACAACAATCATGTTGTATTAAGCTACAATGTTTTTTTCATACAACAATACAAATCTCAAATAAGAAAGCTTATTAGATTTTTAAAAGTAAGTTTCTCAAAATAGAAAGTGAAACAAAGTATTTTATTTTGATTTACTTCGGCCATATCGTAAATTTTAGTTTCATTGATTCGAATGGTAACTTGCACTAAGCTACTAGAAAATTCAATAATTGCGACGAAAATTACCGACGGACCCAAACCGTCGGTAAAGAGCGACGGAATACCGACGGATTCGGTATTTTAGAGATGAAAAACTTTACCAGATTATTTCCGACGGCGAAACAGACGGATTACCGACGGATATTACCGTTTACCGACGGATTACCGATGGATTTGGCCGTCGGAAATTATTGATTTTTTTTTGTAGTGTTGGTAGAAATGACGTAGCTGCTAGAAATAATATACAGACTATCATAATGGATAACATGCATGATCATGTAACTATTTAGATAATGTATCTCAAACACTGCTCGATGAAACAAACATGTACAAATTACTTACACACTAGAACGGATGGGTGGAGACGATGATATCACTACTACAAAAAACGTCTTTTTACACGGTTATAAAAAGCTCACCGTGTAAAAAGGTGCGAGACATTTTTACACGGTTTTAGAACCGTGTAAGAATGTCTCCTTCTTATACGGTTCCAAAACCGTGTAAAAACTGACAAGAACCGTGTAAAAAGAACTCAATTTTACACGGTTATTAGACAGGATCGTGTAAAAATTAGGAGATTTTTACACGGTTGTTTGGCAAAACCGTGTAAAAATGTCACCTCTTTTTACACACTAATAAAAACTGTGTAAAAATGGGCGTGTAATAAAGCCATTTATGTAGTAGTGTATCTTTGATTTCAGCCGGTCTCTTGCTGATATATTTTGTAAAACCGAGTAGAGTTCTATAAAAACACATCAACTTTCATCAAAGGCTTCAAAGTGTTTATGGAATGTATATGTGTTTTCAAAATGATTATTGAAATATTTAAAAATCAAGAATAAAATTAGAATAAGATAACTAAGGGGTTGTTTGGCGGTTGCTGAATGGTTTGGTGCAGAATGATTAAGTGGTCAGAATGATTAAGAGGTTTCTATGATATAGTGCAAAATGAAATATGGTTGTTTGATAATTGTTTAGAATGAAATCAGGGTGTTGAATGGTTAAGAGAGGCACAAGATGCTAAATCATTTAGAGGGTTTTAGAACCATTAAGAGACAAATATTTTTTTTGCTAAACAAGATTTATCTCTTAGCGATTCAGAAACTGTCTCTTAATGAAACTATTAAGAGGTAAACAAACAGACCCTAAGGGTGCGTTTGGTTGCAGGACAGGACAGAACAGAACAGCTGTCCAGCGTTTGATAGAACATAACTAAACTGGACAGAACAGAACAGTATCCGAATTTCCCATGTGTTGCAATCAATAGGAAATAGTTGCTGGGTCCAAAACTATATGGCCCACGAGATTTATGCAAAAAAAAATTGCTATATAAAAATCATAGAAATTGTTTATTTATAAGGACTATAATGTTGACTTAGGACATCTTCAATGTATTTCTCTATTTTACTCTCTATTATAAAGTAAAAAATAAAGAACGTGTTATGTCTTCTCCAATGTATTGCTCTATTTTCTACTCTAAAATAGAATATTCCAAGTATATTCTCTTTTATACTCTAGAAAAAAAATAGAGTATGGATAGTGTTCCTCTATATTTAGAGAGTTACTATTCATTTCTCTATTACAAAGAGTAAAATAGAGGGTTCATTGAAGATGTTTTAGAGAGAGATAGAGAGTAAAATAGAGGGTTCATTGAAGATGGTCTTAGGATCATGTAAGATCAACTTGTTTTCGTAAAATTCAAGAGATCATAAAAGACCATTAAATTTTAACAATAAAATATTATGAAGGTACAAAAAACATTTCACACCAAAAACACTATAAAAATTTGCTTTGTAGCTTCACAAGGTTTTTGTTGTGAACCATGGTATGTTTTTGTATCTTTGCTGGTCTCACAAGTCTTTGTGAGAACATGGTTGTTTCACAAAGAACACAATCCTAGCAATGTATTAGCATTATATGATGTCTATACATGAAATTGACATTTAAATTATATTAATTATAATATATATATAGAGAGAGAGAGAGAGAGAGAGAGAGGATAGGGTAAAAATCAAGGGAGAATACAAGGCAAAGTATTATCTCTAGAATCGATTTTCCTACAACACATGATCTATTGAATCAAGTTCTCTTCAAAAATTAAGAATTGTTCAGAAAATATTATGTTTATTTGATTGTTATGTTTTTGTTAATCTAGAACTTGAACAAGTAATGTTATGTTTGTTTGTATTAATATGAAATGTTGTTTTGAACGACTAATATTGAGTATGTAGTTATATTTGAAATATAATTGTTTAATTCATATATTTACCAAACATTCATTTCGTACCAAATGATACATAGTGTTAAAATGGTAATTTATTGTCATTCAGACCATTTATTAAGAACGGTTACCAGACAACTATATTTCATTATGATCTATATCATACAAATTATCTTAATCATTATGATAACTTAATCATTTTACGTCAAACCATTCAACAGCTGTCGAACAACTCATCAGTTTTAGATATACTTAAAACCTCTTAGGCTATGTTTGACAAGCTAGCTGATAACTTATACGCTAGCTGGTAGTTGATAAGCTAGTTGTTGACTAATAAGCTAGCTGATGAAGAAGTCATGTTTGACAAAAACTAGCTTATAAGCATGTAAAATGACCAAAAAGAGCATCTTCAAAAATTTATCAATTACATTATTTAATTATGTAAATAAAACAAATTTATAACAATATAATATGTTAATTAATACAACCAATGTAGTAAAAAAAATTAAATAATATAACATGTTAATTGAATGAATTTAAAAATTTATTATTACATATACTATAAATTTTGGATT
Source organism: Saussurea involucrata (assembly GCA_033807775.1). Classification (NCBI taxonomy): domain Eukaryota; kingdom Viridiplantae; phylum Streptophyta; class Magnoliopsida; order Asterales; family Asteraceae; genus Saussurea; species Saussurea involucrata. The sequence goes on along the minus strand of CM066324.1, from coordinate 128,425,220 downwards.
TGTTAAAACAAGTTTTAGAAAAAATATATATTAACATATGCTTTTAAATACCATTACATATACAATAAAAAAATAATCAAATAATAATTAAAAAGATAATAGTAATTGATAATTAAAATATATTGATTAATATTAAAAAATATATAAAAATAACTTATATGATTAACAATAATTTTAAATAATTATAAATTAATATCAATGTATAACTAAAATTTAATTTAATAATTTTCAGTTAATATTAATTAATATTTATTAATTACTAATAATTAAATTTAAAAAAATAATTTATTTATAATAATAGTTAATAAATAATAATTAATATTAATGAGGACAATATTGGAATATTCACAAAAAGCTACTAAAAAACTATTCAAATTAGCATTTCAAAAAACTAGCTTATGATCATCCAAACATATACCCAAAAAATAACCTAATTTTTTTTTTGTCAAACGATGCCTTAATAGTATAATCACAAAAATACAAATGTAATAAACAACTGTTGACTCATAAATTTTCCCACAAAATGATGGAATTAAATTTTATCATTCAGTAGTTGAAGAGTTTAAATGCACAATTAAATTAGCATTTTGTTTATATTTGAAGAATAATATTATGATGAAAAACAAATTTATATTGTTTTCAAACATAAAAGATACATTTCATACGTTACATATATGAGGTTCCTAAGAATTCTTTTATTTCAAAAAATTAATAAAAGTTGTCAATAATTATTAAAACGTTTAATGCTCGAGCAATTGAGTTCTAAAAAAGATCAGTTCAAAAATTAAATGAGTAAGGGGCCGTTAACCAAACGCTTACTCGGGTAAGTGTTTACCAAGTCACATTAGCTTACCGGATGAATATGACAAGAACTAAGAATCTTACCCGGTAAAAGCGGAAGTAAGGACCGAGAGTCTTACACGGTAAGTGAGTGCGACGGCTCTTATCACGGTTAGCGTTTACCGGCTAAATTGTTGCATACGATGCCATTTTGGTGGACTAAAATCTTACCCGGGAAGTAAATGATAGTGTTGAATTTTACCGGTAAGCACTTACTCGGGTAAGTGATTAGGTAAACGACCCCTAAATTAAGTTCATTTAACCTCTACAAATTATTATGAAAATCATGTGATTTTTGAAGAACATTTTTAAAAATCATTCGACTTCATGAGCGTGTAACGCATGTTATATGTTTTTTTCTTCAAAATTAGCTAAACGGTTTTTTAAAAGTCCAAGAATTATTTACAAATAAAATGAATATAAGTCATTATTATTACAATTCACACAAGTTAAGCTAGAGTAAACTACAAAATTTGTCCCTGTCATTGATTAGAAATAACATTTATAGTCGTTTTTGGTCGAAAATTTGTCCAGGTTCGGCCTTTGGTTGAAAATAGGAATGGTTGGGCTCGACGGTCATAATCATGCCCTTAAGGGTGCGTTTGGTACACTGGACTGGACATGACAGAACAGAACATGGATCACTGTCCCATGTTTGGCAGGAGTTTTATGTGGAGCAGACAAAAACAGAGTAGAACAAAGTGGAACAGGCTTGTTCCACCCTCATCCCATGGAACAAGGTGGAACCGATTTATGTTTTACCAACATAACCTTAAAATAAAATTTAATTCTCTTCTAAAACATCAAATACATGTTCTATTTTATATTTTATTCATTCTTTAATTTTTATTTATTGTATTTTATATAATGTTATATATTCTGTTATGTACAGTTTTGTCTACCAAACGCTGAACAATTGTTCTATCGTGTTCTGTTCTGTCCCATCCTATCTTGTCTGCATACGAAACGCTCTAAATGAAATATATATATTTATGTTGCTTAATTTAGTTGAACTAAGAATTTAATAATTACACACACACCCATATATATATATATAGAGAGAGAGGATCAAACGAGAACAATAATTATTTAAAAGCACATGAGAACGAACAAATTATTAATGATTTTACATTAACGCACAAAAAAGCCACGCAGACCTTAAGTTGCAGCCAAAATATTTTTTTCATGCGTTAATGTAAAATCATTAATGATTTTGTTCGTTTTTGTGTTCTTTTAAATATGTATTGTTCTCGTTTGAACTCGACTTTATATTTATATATTTATATATATATATATATATATATATATTTAGAGTCAGGTTTGTGAGCCACATCGCCTGTACATTCTTATATTAATCGTTAGTGTAAAATCACATATAATTTTATACATGATTAAATTGTTTTCATGGTTTTGTTTTTATTTTGTTATTGTTCTTGTTTGAATCACTCTCTCCTATATTTATACTGTAAATATTTATTTTGAGATTAATCAAATACTTAGGGGCCGTTTACCAAGCATTTGTCCGGGTAAGCGCTTACCAAGTCACATTACCTATCGGATTGATATGGCAATGACCAAAAATCTTACCCGATAAGAGCGAATGAAATGACTGAGAGTCTTACCTCGATAAGTGATGGCGACAACTCTTACCGGGTGAATTGTTGCATACGAAATCGATTTGGCCGACCAAAATCTTACCCGGTAAGTAAGTGATAGTTTTAAATTTTTCTGGTAAGCACTTACCCAGATAAGCATTTGGTAAACCGCCCCTTAGTTAGGAATAACCGAAAATATAAATTTCAAAAGATTTGAAATCGCCGGTCATTTTCCCGTTATTTTGCATGGTTTGAGGTGGTGACGTTGCATCTTTGCCTTAACCCACCATCATACACAACACACACCCGCACCCAACCAAACCCCATCTCCAGACCCTTCTTCCCTTCCTACAACACTACCTAAAATCTAGGGTTTTTTAATGCTCCTGTTTTCTCTTCAAAATCCACCAGCTTCTTCATCTTCCCCCCACTTTTCAACCTCCGATTCAACTAAATCCAACATTTCCTCACCTTTTGCTGCCTCAATTTTGCCTCATTTCCTTAACTATCATCTGGATGGCGAAGACCAAACCTGGCAAGAAAGATTTGGATTCCTACACAATCAAGGGCACAAACAAAGTTGTTCGACGTATATCATCTCTCTTCCTGTATCTATCCATACGCTTGTAGTTGTGATTGAGCTTTGCGTAATGTATATGCAGAGTTTCCTTTGATTTTTGAACATATGTGTTTGAAATTTTACTTGTTTCACACAAAAGGATTGGATATTTGGATGTGTACATTGTCTAGGGTTTAAAGTATTGGTTTTCTGGAGTTTTGACTATGTATTGACTGTGGTTTGACTGGTTTTCGCAGCTGGGGACTGTGTGCTGATGAGGCCGTCTGATTCTGATAAGCCTCCTTATGTGGCTCGTGTGGAGAAACTTGAGGCTGATCACCGGAACAATGTGAAGGTTAGGGTTAGGTGGTATTACCGGCCTGAGGAGTCGATCGGAGGGAGGAGGCAGTTTCATGGTGTTAAAGAGCTTTTTCTGTCGGATCATTATGATATGCAGAGTGCTCATACGATTGAAGGGAAGTGTATAGTTCACTCGTTTAAGAACTATACGAAGCTTGATAATGTTGGTACTGAAGATTACTTCTGTCGATTTGAGTATAAGGCTGCTACTGGGGGTTTTACCCCTGATCGCGTTGCAGTGTGAGTCTTATATTTGTTGCTTTTTGACAAGTTGTAGGATTACAACTTATTTTAAGTATTTTATAAACTAATGGTGCAAATTGGGTTTTTTTTATACATGAAGGTACTGCAAATGTGAAATGCCCTATAACCCTGATGACTTGATGGTTCAGTGTGAAGGATGCAAGGACTGGTATATGTTGTTTGACTATGTTTAAGTTTTCATGATGATTATGTTTTATTTATTTATAAAATAAGTTGAATGGTCTATAAATCCAAAGCTGTAAGGTGTATAGAGCTTGTTAAAGGGTCATGCTAACATGTTAAGGATAGAATGTTGGATAAAGAAGAATGCATACTTGTAGACTTTGGATACAAAAATAATAAAATATGGTAGGCTATTTATGATAAAGTAGAGTTCTACTAATACAATGATGATACTATTGCCATAATTAGAAAATATGCCCTAAATCATCGACGCAATTTTGCATCTAAGTAAAGAAAGAAACAAATCATGTTGTAATCAGTTTCTATAATTAAATGTAATAAAAAACAATTAAAAGGGGAGCTACATGGTTTCATCTCCTAGACACTGGGATTCTCATGATTTCTTTAACGTTATATACTTAGATAAAGAAACGAATCACTTCCAAATATGTTCTTGTTTCTGTGTGAGAATCATTTCATTAATACAGTTGTTAGTTTCCTGTCTTTAGTGTTGAAAATCTTATTCTATCACTTCAAGTGCATTTTCCATTAAGCTTAACAGTAGCATTTTGCTTGAGAGGCCTGTTTCTGGACCAGGGAAATTGATCTCTTGTTGATTTTGTTTTCAATTACCCATGGCTACAACTGTCTGAATGGCTTTTCATCTGTTCTCCACCATTGCTTTGGTATGGTAGCAATCGATAATTCATCAGTTATGGTAGCCACCTTTATATATACAAAATAACATTAATAGTTTTACTGTGTTCGAGGTTTCTTTTTATGGATTATAATGATGGTTATAGTGTCTGCACCTTTTCTCCTCTTTACCCAAACTTTCTTGTGATATTGTTAAATTGTTTTTTAAATCTACAAAAATATCACATTTTCGCCCTATTCACTGCCTCTAAATGTTACTATTACATGAGAGAAACGACAGAAATATCTTTGATACCCCCTAAGTCTTGTATTATGTATCTCACTTCCCTTTTTTCTTACCAAGCATCCAGCCCACCCTAGGTCAAATATCACTTTTGAAAATGGCAAAGCTTTTATACACTTGGTACACATATCTAACTCTTTTTTTTTGTGTTTTAATAAATCATGCAGGTTTCATCCTTCTTGCATGGGTATGTCAATTGAGGAGGCCAAGAAGCTGGACCAGTTTTTGTGCTCGGACTGCTCTTCTGATGATGATGCCAAAAGACCATTGAACTCGTTCCCAGTATCACCATCTGCTGAGGCCAAGGTGAGAAGTCATTTCATCCACCATTTCACAACAGACCTGGTTCATGTAGCACCTACCTAAACTGGAAGAGCAGCAATTGCATCACCAACTCAGGGGCCTTTTAGTCTTTTACCAAATAAAGTTTGCCACTAAGGCATTTTTGTTGCATCACACTAATGCATTTGTTCATTTAATATTATATAATGCTTTGATACCTGCAATATGCATGAGTCTTGGGGTAAGGAGATTGTCCATTATTGTGTTGTCCATGGATACCTTATTGGACATGATTTTTAGCCTGTGAAAATCTATAGCAACCAACAATGTCACCGTGAAACTTACCACCTTTTTTTGGTAGAAAAAGAGATGTAATATAATGTAATGTAATATCCTCTTAATTACGCCCTCTTTATTCAACGAAAGAAAAAGTGGGGAGCTTGGTGTCAGCCTTAGGGGCTATTTGGCAGTTACTGAATGATTTGGTGCAGGATTATTAAGTGTTCAGGTTGATTAAGAGACTCTTATGATATAGTGCAAAATGAAATATGGTTGTTTGGTAATTGTTAAGAATGAAATTAGGGCTCTGAATATTAAGGGAGGCCCAAGATACAAAATCATTCAGAGGGTTTTTGAACCATTAAGAGGCAGACTTTTTTGTGCCAAACAAGATTCACCTCTTAACAATTCAGAGGTTGCCCCTTAATGAAACTACTAAGAGCTAAGCAAACAGCCCCTTAGACTTACTCATTTTGCATCGGTGTTGATGTAAATTTGCAGTAAAGGTAACTATTTTCATATCATCTTCTATGTTAAGAATCATGTTGACATAGAGTAGAACTCCTCTGTGGGAAAATAACTAGTACTTAATGACCCACTGGTACAACTGCAAAAAGAATTTTTCTTTTTCTTTTTGTTGTTTGAATTTGTAATCATTTGTGGGCACACCCATTAGTTTTAGCTATACATCCCCTTCTCTACTATATATATTTCCCCTAACCCTTGGCATGGGATCATGTGAGAAGTGTCATTTTTGGGGAGAAGTGAGAGAATTACTTTTAAACCGTCGATCACTTTTAATCAAATACCCTCCCATGAATTGTGGCTTAAAAGGGAATTTGATCCGGTGCATCTTATCAGTGCATCTCATCCTAATGTCCATCCATTTCTCATCCAACGGCTGATAACCACTTCTCACGCTTCTCACCAAAGTTGGCACTTCTCACCGGAACCCAACCTCTAACCCTTTATATATATATATATATATATATTTGTATACAAGGGCGTATACCCGAAAAGAGGAATCTTTAAAGATGCATAGGCCATAAAGGATCAACATTCAATTATTCTTCAAACCACCTTGAAACTTGAAAAAGATTACAAAATCTGTAACTTGTAGCAATTTGTAGTTTATTATTATTATATTCTAAAACTTGTATTTGGTTGGTGCAGGTGGAGCCAAAACGCAGAAAGCGATGACCGGCCAGCCGACGGGTGAAAGGAGGTAATGATTTTGTATTAGCTCCTCCATCCAGCTTTGTTGTTGTGGGGAAAATTGTATAGTGCAAAGAAGAGAGTGTGGTTGCACAATCAATAAGCTTTATGTTATTTATTGTGTGAAATATACCATCTATCTTTGCCTTCCTTAATGCTAGATTAGTTGAACAAAAAAAAAAAATTAAACTTAGTGCAGATAGAGTCCATGCTACTACTACACATTAAGCTTGAAATCAGAATTAATGGAACTCTTGTGATCGATCTATCTCTAGCTTTTGCTTCGGGTATTTATTTTTAACTTTAATCTATACGGGGGTTGGGTGTCGGTGAGAACTCCCGCTTTCCATGAGAACCACTTTGCAGCCCTTGATTGGTTTTTATCACGTTTGATCCAACGGCGATGATCACACGTTTTTTTTTGTGAAAGAGGAGCATTTTGGTCTTTTGGCACCTTAACATACTAACATGATAGTTTTCGTGTTAAGGTAAGGTTCAATGTTATATGTTAAGATTCTCATGTAATGGAAATGTTAATGTTTGTTCAGATTTGTTAAGGTATTAATTACATCCATGTCATTGTGTTTTTTCAGCCCTTAGATGAGACAAAAGACATCGTCCAAGGGTTATGAGGTGGTTCTCACATAATGTGAAAGTTCTCATATGTATATACAAAATAGAGGTAGGATCAAACGAAAATGTAGTCAATTTGCGAGAAGATGAGAAGTTGCAAAATCACATGTGATATAAAACATGTGTTGACCGGCCATAGAGCTGGCAACCTTTCCTGCAATCGTTGGTTACGTTGACCAAGTTGCATGTTTCCTTTTTGGACATGTTGTATCACATGTGATCTTGAGACTTCTCGGTTTTTTTCGCAAGTTAACTGCCTTCTTGTTTGATCTTTGCCTCTACACATAAATTGTATATATATATATATATATACAAATATGTATGTAGTACCCATGCATCAAAGCACACAGAATTTGATTCAACTGTGGTGTGTTTTTTATTTTATTTTTATGGCCATCTAAGTTGGTCCTAATGCTGCCATGGTTGACCCAGGGGTTTGGGGTCAATGGGTATGTTGAATTTGACTTTGTGGTCAATGGGTGTGTTGAATTTAACTTGACCAGCTGCTAAATGCACTTTTGTATACATCAAAATCAGGTTAAGTCATAATGTAAAAAGTATTATATGATATATTGATGTGTTTGAGGATGATATTAACAAGTAGGTGTGCGCATTTGCAAAACCTAGCTAGCCATGAGTTTTTAGGTTGTGTTTGATACATGGGATTGGACAGGATGAGATAAAACTTATTGTCCTATGTTTGGCTGGAGTATGTTGTTACAGCGGTCAAAATATGAAATCGCGGCCAGGACCGTGATTTGAAATAGCGGTTATCGCGATGGTAAAGCGGTGGTATAGCGGTTCATATAATAATTATATATATATATATGCTTACATAACTCAAAATATTTGATTGGAGCAAAAAGGTTGTTTAACCGGCAACCTCAAACCGGCCCACAATCGGCTGCAATTTCATAATGTGGGGGGCATACCTGACTCACTCAGCGGCAAGGCGATTGCAAGGGGGCCCCGAGTCCGTCTCCCGTAGGATTCGAACTCGTGACCAACGGCCTATTATTCAATAAAAAAGAATGTATAAATATTGATGTCCAAGTCCAAATAAAAATAACTGAACATGTGTTTCTTTAAACAAAGACGTCAAAGTGATGGTGTCCAAATCCAAAAAAATAAGAATAAAGCAGTCCAAGTTTAGAAATATAAAAATAATGGTGTCTTACTCCAAAAAAGTAAGAATAATGAAACCTTTATATTATTGGACTAAACAAAAACTGAATGCAAATCCTAAATAAAAGCCTGCAAAGTTATTTTTTTAAAACCAAAATAGCCTATCTATAAATAGCGGTTATGCGGCTGCTTTTTTGCGTTCAAAATGTGGTCATTTAGCGGTCAATAGCGCCGCTAATCGCGGGACCGCTATTTTAGACCGCTATTTGACCACCGCTATTTGTGCCATGACCGCTAACCGTGATACCACCGCTATAGCGGCGCGATACCACCGCTATAGCGGCGCGATTAATAGCATAGGGCTGGACAGGACAAACTCAATTCCTACGTTTGGCATGACATGGGATAAAGACTGGGACAAGGCGAGACAAACAAGTTTTTTCTTGTTCAGCCAAAATAGGTGGCACATGGGATAAAAGTGAGACAGAAACTAAAAAGTTACTAATTTGATCTCTTTTGATATATATCTCTAATATAGTATCTATTTTAATGATCACACCGCCTGCTCCACCACCATTATTGGTGGCTACCGTCGACCATTTCCACCTCTTTTACTACAACCACCTTCTCTACCACCTCCATAGCCAATTGGAGCCACTTGTCTAGTTATGTCCTATCAAGTTCTTGTCGTACCAAACATCAGACAGATATCCGTTTTGTCCCGTCATGTCCAATCATGTCTGCTTACCAAACACTAGTTAAAGAACCACCTTTTACGGGTCTTCAATGAAAATTGAAGTTTTTATGGGTCTAGCGGAACTTCATTGCTAATGGTTAGATGTTAAATCCTTTATAGTTGTATTGTCTAAAAGTGTTATATATTCCGAAAAGTCTTTTAAGGATTATATGTTAAAAATGAAGCTAAATGGTGCTCACTTTTTTAGTTCTAGCACAAGACCATATTCACCCTTTTGTGGTTTTGGTGAATTTGTATTGCAAGTCACGTAAAGTGCTTTGCTCATTTCTGCTTTGCTTACCAAAAGTTGACACATTATTTTTATTAAGATCCACAAAATCCTTCAAAATTTTAAACTAAACATGAGATTCAAATGAAATTCAATTTTAAATCTCTTCAAATCCAATCTAATACGTGTAGCTCAGTTGTCAAAAGAGTGAGGTGACTTTGCCCAAATACATAACAGGTCCTGGGTTCGATCCCAGACCCCTCCACTAGCCTCAGCCGATGAGTGAGCTAAAAAATGCCCCCTCACATTTGTGTTCTTGGAGACAGGTTCCATGTGAGGCCGGTTAGAGTTGCCGATAATCAACTTTTTGCTCAAATACAGAAAATTCTTTAAATCGAATATGACATTGAAATGAAATTTAATTCTAAATACCTTCAAATCTAATAATATAGAAAATCTTTCAAAACAAATATAAGATTAGAATGAAATTTAATGCTAAATCCTTTCAAATTCAATCTAATCATTCAAAATCAAATGGACCCAAAATGTTGAGAATAAACCAATTTTTTCGTACCATTCCAATCAATGGCTTTGAGATAAATCTTGAATAAATAAAAAAATTCTAACCAATTTCATATTTAATAAGAAGTTTAGAGGGTAAAGAAGAGATTTGACCAAATAATGTCAATTAGGGTGTGTTTGGTACGCAGATAGGATAGAACAGACATGATGGGACAGAACAGGACATGACAGAACAACTGTTCAGCGTTTGGTAAGACAGAACTGGACAGAACTGAGCAAATAACATGACCAGTTTACCCCTAATAATTTGTTTATATATTTTGATTAATTATGTAATGAAATAAATATTTTTATAATAAAAATATATTATTAGAAAGTAATTTTCAAGATGATTAAAGTGACCCAAAATAAAAAGTGAATGGAGTTTTCAATTTTTATTTTCTAACATTTTCTATATTATTTTTAATATTAATATTAGATAATTTACATAAATTAATCAAAATATATAAACCATATAAAAATAATATTTTGAGAACGCTAAGGTGAAATTTAAAAACAATAAAATTTAAATAATAAATAAAATATAAAAAGAAGGCGTATTTGATGTTTTAGAAAAGAATTGGATTTTATTTTGAGGTTATATTGGTAAAACAGAAGTCTGTTCCACCTTGTTCCAATTTGTTCCATGGGTAGGGGTGGAACAGGCTTGTTCCACTTTGTTCATGTCTATTCCACATAAAAGTTTTGTCAAACATGAAACAGTGATCCTTGTTCTGTCCTATTCTGTTCTGTCTAGTATACCAAACGTAGCTTAATATAAGTTTTAAATTCTTGATCACTACACATCCTTCCTTAATATTTTATGAATATTTTATTTAAAATCAAAATATAAGTGTACGTTTGTTTTAATCTAAAATATTTATGTTACAATAAAAAAAAGTTTAATTGAACAAATTATATAAAAACAAATATATTTATTCTTTTTAACTTGACATTGATGTCATTTATATATTTTTTGAGGTTTTATTAAATATTGAATTTTCATATGAAATATTACAAATAGATTTAACAAATGTGTTATGTCACTCCATTACAAATAGATTAACATTGTATTTTAATGTTAACCGATGTGTTCATTGTCTTGTTTCATATGAGCGATATTGTGTTGTTTTACAAGGTGAAACAATACTTCAATTTTAGCACATACGTTGTTTCGTAATGTGAAACATACATTGTTTCAAACTAACGGTATTGAGTTGTTTCACTATGTGAAATAATAGTTCTTTATTAACTCATGTATTGTTTTACAATGTGAAACAACATAAATTGTTCGCATTAGTGATACTACATTGTTTCACAATATGAAACAACACTAATTGTTCACATTAGCGATACTATATTGTTTCACAATATGAAACATACACTCCAATGGTAAACCACAGTGTGAAACTACATTATAATGTTTCACAGTTTGGTTGTGCTGCTGTTGTTGGTGTAACAACCCAACTCAAAAAATAAAGCTTAGTCAACAAGGGTTAAACAACTCGCTGAAACGGCTCCAAAAATACTAACACATAAAAAGGTTTGCGGAAACAACATGTTACACTACTGAGATTTCTAAAGTACTAAGTTTGGCATACTAAATCTAATGACTTGCTTCTAGTCCCGCACTTCACTCTCACGCTTTCTCCTTGCCCTTACTAGAGCTTTCTACTAAGCACTTACCTGAAAATGGTTTAGTTTTTGGAAGAAAAAAAACGAGGGTTAGACCACGAGGTCTAGTGAGTTCCCTTTAGAAGCACACATTCGAGCCATGTAAAGCATTTTAAACAATTTATAAGCAGTTATAAACAATTCTCAACTTTAAAACATTTAAACTTTCGAACGCAAGAGCTACACATGCAAATGCCACACTGAAGTCACGCACACCTATGACAATGTGTCAGTCTCACACTGCCTTAACTTGAACACACCATCCATGACATAAATGGGACACACACCCCGGTATGAGCACTGGCGGGACACACACCCCGACTTAGCCATAACAGGTCCACTTCCAAATGTATGCGTACATATTATCTCAACTTTCTCAATTATAGCAAAACACGCAGTTTCATATAACAGATAAAACATACAGTTCTATATCATCTCATATGATTAAAGATAGCATAAGATCAACATATTCTCAGTTAGAAAGACTCACCTGACACCTTTATCCAAACCTCTTCTTAAACCTCTGACCTCCAAAAGGAATTCCTACGATAAACGATAAGAAGGTAAGCTACCCGAATGCCCTTGATGCTCACACTCCACCCTTACAAAAGTCTCACCCCAATCTATTCTGCAGAAAGACTAAATCCCAGGGAACAAATCAGAAATAGGACTTCCCGGATGTCGACTCCCGGATACCAATTTCCCGGGTTCCGGCATTACCGGGTACACCATCCGGGCATTGGTTTTCCGGAATCCAACATCTGGTCGCCACCTTTCCGGGAACCAATGTTCCGGACTCCACTCTTTCGGGAACCAATGTTCCGGACCCCACTTTTCCGGGAACCAATCCGGAACTTACGCAACCCCTATCGGAGGTGGTTCGAACGATTTCAGGATACCGAAAACTCCTCTAGTTCACGCCAAAATCCGATTACACAACCAAAATTGATTATTACTAAGTCTTGACCAATTCTTAACATTTCCTTTACTGCTAAGCTCATTGAAAATTCTCAAAACCCCTTTATAGCAAAAGTAAGATCATTCTACCACAGGGAACCCAAGTATTTTAATTCTTCCTATAACACTGTAACACCCTAAGAATTTGACAATAAATATAAGGAATTTTTCCGGAAAGTAGGTAGAATTAAAACTTCTAAAATCATGCCAAATACAACCCAAATAAAGTAACGGGATGGTTTGGACAAAATAAGAATAATTGAGTGACGAGACATAATACACAACAACCTATTAATCTAAAATCAAAGTAGACTAAATTAATCCGGGTGTCACTATATCTCCAAAAAGTCTCTCCTCTCGATTCCCAAAAGCCCGACCCTCCAAGCTCCTAAGCAAGGTCGGCCACACGACGCAATATAGACATGCCGCTAGGTAGAGCCTGTAATCCACAACATACATCACAAAGTGTTAGACCAAAAGTCTAGCAAGATTAAATAAATGATGTAATACAAGAGAAATATATTAATGACACCATAAGATAAAGATACCGACTCCACGTAATATTACATTACCACTTTCCATATAGTCAAGCTAGTCCACACCTGAACATAATACAAAAGAGACCTTTCTCTAAAAGCGGGGGAGACCCGTTCCCACCCGGGTGACGAGAACACGTGAGTGGGGTCACCCGTGGTGTTATTGGATTACAACTCAAGTCCCGATCTTAGTTCCCATGCCATGAAGACATCACAACCTCAAACCATATAGATATTGCCTACTCCGTCGAGTTACACCTTAAGGACTTACGGGACCATATTGCCTATCCAATCTAGACGAGTTACACCTCAAGGACGGATGTCCCTTATTGCCTACTCGCTAGTAGCCACCAATGACTTAACCAAAACGAACATATAGTTCGCAAGTTCTAAATCCTCGTGTACAAGGAAGTAGACTATATCATAACCCAAATCACATCATGAAGGCATACCAAAATTATCACGAAATAGCATGATAACTAATTCTACATGTTATCACAACGAGTTATCCATGAGGCACATAAAGTATGTAAATCCCATCTATTTCCCTTGTATTTGAACCATTAATACGAGTACATTACAAGTCATAAGCATTTATTGATACATATACATATATATGCTTACAATCATGCAAGTAATGAATGATATATATATATATGTATATATATATTTTTATATATGTATATACCTATGTATTTATGGCATACAAGATGTGTAAATACTCATAGTCATGAATAAATATGCATATCTAATCCAAATAACAATTTGGGGAAAACCCTAGTTTTCTAAATCAAAACCCAACCATGTTATACAAGTTCTATGTAGCACCAAAATGTATACAAGAAAGATATGGAGATTTAGACACTCACCTAAGGGTTCTTACAAGAAAACCTTAGAAAGGTTGAAATACTTGGATCTTGGAGAAAGGACCCTATAAACAAGAGATACAACCCTCAATATGGTAGTTTTACATAAAGAAGTAGGAATATTTGCCATTAATAACTTACTTGAAGAGTTTGAAGGTGAGAAACCCTAAATAAGGAAACCCTAGCTTTTCTTAATGAGATCTTGAGAAAGAGGTAATCACCAAGAGATTAATGCAAGCTCACCAACCACACCCACCAACATTAAATGAGAATCCTAGATTTAAATGAGGTGAGGAGATGGTAAAATGGGAGCAAAATCGCCAATAAAAGGAGATGGAGTCGTGGGGTACTGCAGGGAAGAAAAGAGAAGTGGAATGAAGGTGAAACCCTCCAAATCGCGTTTTAAAGCAACAACTCCAGGCCCGATCGCGACTGTGCCATCGTGACTATGCCCTTGGGCAATGTTGCGGGCATAGTCGCCCCATGGTGACCACCTACTGTTCGATTTTCGGCTCCTCGACACTCCACCGCGACAAAGACCACCGCGACTATGCCACGACATAGTCGCCCTCCGCCCCTAGGCTGCTGTCCAAACCCAAGATATCGATGGTAAGCCCCCCTTTTCTCGATGGTAGCGATTTGGTTGAGTTCCCAAACATTGATACAAACTCGTGCATGGCCAACTAGCTAAAAGTATGCGAAAAATCACGTAAATCTACACTCGAAATAAGGATAGGTCGATATCGGCAAATTATACTTATGTGCAGAAATTCGGGATGTTACAAACATCAAAGGATAATGTAACAATATAAAAATCATGGCCAATTTCAACCTTAAATTTTTTTATCAGAGTTCATCATAATTTCATCCAAACTTTTATACATAAGCGGAGAATTAACTACGAGGGTTCATATACACATTTTTGAATTATCAAAACAACCTATTAATCTAGTTCTGACAACTACGATTAGATTAAATTTGGTTGTCTATGCCATTCATCAAAAGCATCCTCGCATTAGCTAGCTTCTCCACTTAGCACCAAAAAGTTGAATACCAAAACACTCGTCCCTCTTCCCGTTACTTCCCCGAGCTCGTACCTGGTAAGAAATTTTAATTTGAAACGATTAGGCTTACGCCTAGTGAGAACATCCATTTTCAAATTAAAACTTTAGCAGCTTTGGAAACTCAAGTAATCAAAGCATATAAACAAACCTGGTTTGCCCTCATTCTTACCGTACGTCTACCCATTTTACTGTAACACCCTCAAATCGGGAAAGAGCAACTAAATAAAAATTTCGATAATACATCCGAAATAATAGGATTTCTTCCTATAATTCAATAGGTGAAATACCTCAAATTATATTCTATAATCAACCTCAACAATATATAGTTCAAGTCTTATTACAAAGACTAAACTCACTTCGGGTATTACTTAACCCAAACACAAAGTGTTATTCCCAAGGGTAAATGCGGAAGACATCCCTTAGTCAATTCACCTCTCGAGCACATTTCTAGCACACAACCTTTCACACGTGTCACTAGAACTACTCCCAACCTGAACCTGTTGCACATGCCGACAAATAAAAAAGGTTAGGCTAACGCCTAGTGAGTTCAAGAGTTTATAGCATGATTCAAATAATTCTGTAAATGAAAGTTTGCGACATAGATTATGATTTCCAAAAGAGTTTACAAAAAGGATATAAACGACTCATTTTCCAACGCACCAAAAATCTGTAAGAAAAATTCCCAAAAGGTATAAAGCGTTTTCCAAGATGAATCCCAATCCAAACTCACTTAACACGTGAATAAATCTATATTATGCAAAACCTTCAAATACGGTTGACGACATAATACTCAACCCATTAATCATGGAAGAACAATCCATATAAATACAATACCTCACCGAAAACATAATACGAACTAGTACTCACGCGAACCTAAAATGTAATGAAGTCCAAATACCATAAATATGGAAATGACCTGCCTCATTCCAACTTTAATATACATGGAGGGAAATCCAATATTAAAGTCATCAATTGCAGTCAATCGCACAAGACCAACGATAATAAAGCATAATTATTACAGTATCCGAAATGTATGTTTGACAACCACGGGGGAGATCCGTATCCGTTGAGGGTGGAGGAAACACATAAGTATACCACCGGTACAACGTTAATCGTACAACCCTCGCGACTAGACATCCAAGGGTTCCTACGACTTCTCAACAAGTTTCACCTCAAGAGACAGTTGACCTTAGTGTCTATCCCCAAGATTCCACCACAAGGCTCGGCACGCTTAGGACCACCTCCAAGGCATCCTCTACAAAGCGGCGTAGGTCCTAGCGCCTACCTCCAAGGTAGCACCTCCGGACTCAACCCTCCTAGTGTCCACTAGAAAAGTTAAGGTCATAAAACATGGGTTCCGAGGTCCAACCCCGAGATACCCAATCGACCATCACCAACAACTGACTTACGTGCCTATGGATCCAATGCAACACGGTCTACAATAACATGCCTATCCCAGAATGACTAACGCACCCAAGCATGTAAATATCAATAATATGCAATAAAATGCAGTCAATTGCAATAAATGCAAACCATAAATAAGACTCCACATTGAGCCATCAAAACCGGACAAAATATCCCCAAGACTTCCTTACAGTCAAAACCGAGCAAAATGCTCAAAACTCATTAGACCCATGAATAACGGTCATCGTAGCACAAAATGCATTTAAACATTGTTCATGTAAACATGTACCACAAAATCATCATTAAACCAAAACTCGACACGGGTTAAACAAAAGGGTTTTCCCAAAAGGACTCACACCCTTATAATTCTCAAAATGACTCTTGACACTAAATCGTGTATTTCCCAAATGGTTTATAAAATCAATTACACTAACATGATTAAACCATCAAATAGACATCATTTTGAGCAATAAATCTTTTAAGGACATATTATGATTTCTACACATCAAAATATCCAAAATCCCAAATATGGGTCTTTTACAACATTTAAGAAGTTAATACTTCAAAAGAGTTAAACTCATCAAATAACTCAACAATTTATAATTTCAAGTAGAACACACAAATACTTGGAAAATAACATTTTTGGCATGTACAAAGTTTTCACAAATCAACTTGAACTCACCTTGCTAGATTTAGGCTAAATCTAGGTTTTCCCCAAACGTAAGCTCCTTTGAAGAAACTTAAATCCTCAGGCCAAATCTTCCAAAAACCTAGATCCATAAGTTTCCAACCATCAATAATCAGATCTAACCATAAAGAATCATTCCCCATACATTTTACATCAAGATCTCAACTTATACCAAAATCCTAACTTTCATAAATGAAGAGAATATTACCTTAACCATAACTTGAATCCACCAACCAAAGTACCTCTAGAATCACCAAGATGAGCCACAAACTCCCAATCTTCAAAGTGGAGTGAAAAGGGTTGGATGAAACCCTAGAAACTTGGTGGAGAAGATGAAGTGAAAGGTTTCTAGAAAGGTTAAGGTTCACAACAATGGTGAGGGGTTTGATTTGGGGAAAAAGATGAAGGATTTAGGGTTTATTGGGAGGAAATCGGTTTAGAGGGAGAGAGGAAACTGATTTTGAGTTTGAAGATGAAATGAGGGGAGTGAGAGAGGAAGAGGGCTTAAAACACAAAGATATCTCATCAGACGTGTCGCGGACGTCCGGCCTCAGTCGAACTGTTTCCTTCCCAAAAACCCCTGTTGCTTCCGCTGACGATATGCGGACTTCCGCGCATCGCGGACGTCCGGCTTGCGCCCTTGCGGACGTCCGCAAGTCCGAATCCCATATTTCAATTTTTGGGTGTTACATTTACCATGACGGGAACATACCCGATTCCATGAGTATGACTAACATTCAGGAAGTCATATCATCACATTTGAGAGCCTACTACGAATCATTACAGATTCTAGATCATCGCTCATGTCCAAGAAATTACAATTTACTTTATGCATATTTCTTGGAGTGGAAGTAGAAATTACAATTTACTTTATGCCTATCTCTTACCTTCCCATAGAAATCAGGAATTACAATTTACTTTATGCCTATTCCAAGATTTCTACTCACAATACGAAATGGGAATTACAATTTACTTTATGCCTATTCCTCATTTCTCATCACCTTACGAAATGGGAATTACAAGTTACTTTATGCCTATTCCTCATTTCAGGTCAACGGGAATTACAAGTTACTTTATGCCTATTCCACGTTACAATACTACCAGTGCCTATGGATCCATTACACTTACTATACACAAGCATAGTATCAAACTAAATCAAACCTCCAAGCCTAACACTCTAACATCCAAATATAGGTATGTTCAAGCTGCTAGGATTGTATTTCAATTTATCAAACATACCCTGCCAAAAGTTATCAAAACTCCTAGTTACCGGAAACTCAGAAGTATCCGGAACATCAATAGTGACCGGACAACAGAAATTCCCGGACACCACAACTATCCGGACGTCACCACTTACCGGACGTCATAATTTACCGGTCATCCTAATTCACCGGATACTAAGCCTATCCGGATGTTACCGGAAACATATTCAATCCGGATGACATCCGGAAACCAAAGTAATCCGGATACCATTCGGTAACTATTTCATTCGGGAACTTAGGTACTTACCGGATATCTTCTCTACCGGACACCAGCGAAATGGAATTACTGGACACTATCAAATTTGTCCGGTAACTTCGACCTGTACACCATATTTCCAATCCAGATCGATCTTTGTCCCACCCAGCTTATTTTACCCGTAACCATTCAGCTCCAATACAGTTAATATTATCATCCTACAGATTAATTTGAAAGAAAAACATCAATTTTAACCAAAAGAAGAATGAACTCACCTGTATGAAGTTGAACCACTTTCTTCTGCAATAATCCAAACTCAAACCTGAATTCAAGGTTTATAACCAATCCAGAAACCAAACTTTACTTAGACTATTAACTAATTAGATGGGATTTGAAAAGGGTTCACACTTCTTACCAAAATTTCAGATTGCTTTTCTTCTTTCTCTTTCTCTCTGTTCTTGCTCTTGACCGACTCCAAAATCAGAATGTTGAGATATTTTCTCAATTTCAGTTTAGCCATCTTAAGTATACCCCAACCTTCAAGAATGACCAAACACACCCTCAAGTTCCAATTTTTCATAAATAGCTTCAACTTTGGTCACTTGAATTTTCAACCTTTTGAGTTACATAATTGCAAAGTTGCCCAAATCTTAAACTAAATTACAATTAGACCCCATTCATATTAAATAATAAATAATAAAAATTCGAGGTGTTACAGATAAGAGTCAGAACAAGAGGATACCTGAATGATCCGATGCAGAAATGGATTCCAAGACTCACACTACTTTGATTTCTTCCGATTCCCACGATGATCGATGCTCACAGCGTCCCTTCCGTATTCTTCCAGCCTCCACACACATGAAATGAAAAGTAGGGTTTAAGGAGGGTTTTTATATCTTTCACTTATTGCTCGAAGGCCCTTTTCCTTTTGTTTGCCTTTAGACCCTCAGATTTGAAATTTTCCCTAAATCTCCCAAGTTGTAACATAGACTGAAAGGTCACGGTCATTACAATTTAAATCTCCTGTTTTGCCACAAAAGATTCCGGTTATTATAGTTGGCGGCGCCTGTTTAGATGCAGCCAGTTGTTGCAGCTCTTCAGCCTTGTTTTTTATGTCTTAAGTCCGTTTTGGGTCGTGTCTGGTTGCATTGGTTTGCTCCTGGCGAGCTATCGTAGTTGGTGTTTTGGTTGTAGAGCGTCCTTTCGGCGCGTGTTTTGAACTTGTTGATCCGTTGGTTTATGGTTGGTAATATAGTTTTGCCTTTGCCTTTCAAAAAAAAAATGTTCCACATTAGCGACTTTTTGTCTTTTTTTCCACTGTGAAACGACACATGAATTAACATCCCCACCCGTTGAAAGGACAAGAAAATAAATATCCTACACGACATAGAGTTGGCCATGGCAGCGTTCACACTTAATAAGCTGTTTATAGAACTTTTATCAAAACGTTTAATAGTATAATATAGATATAACATTGTTTTTGGTAGAAATATTTCTTTATTTTTACATTTTGATTAGATATTTAACAAATAGAAAAAGCATTTTATGATGCTTGAATATGAATTATTGATAGGAACAATGTGAAAAACGTGTTTATTATAATTATAATCGATCAATAATTTTTAATCATAATATATATGGAAAAGAAAATAATTTTTATAGTTGAAAAATGATACCATATATGGAAAATATATAATTGACACACATGATATGATAATGACATTACATGATGTAATATTATTAAATCTTTAACATTTAATCAATAAATCATTATACGTACGTAGTAATAAGTTGTAAATTTGATTTTTAAGAAATTTTAGAGCATCTCTAACAGCTTCTTTAAAATGGGGAAAATGGAGAAAATGAGGATTTTGGGCTAATATTTTGCTCTATCAGCTTTTCCAAAATGAAGAAAGTTGGAGAGAGAATGTTTTTTTTCTCCAAATATGGAGATCACTCCAAAAATGATTACCAAATGAGAGGACCAATAGAAAACTTTGAAAATAAATATGTAGAGAGAGAAATAATATTTTAATAGATGAATGAAATATTTTAATATTTTAATTAATGTTAGATTCTCCAAAATGAGGAAGCTGTTGGAGATGAATGTATTTTTTTAAGATTTTAGCTTTTGATTCTCCATTTTAGAAAAATTATAGGGATCTATTGGAGATGCTCTTAACATAGAGGATAGATGTTTATGTGTAATGTAGTGAAATAGTAATATTAATATACGTGTGATCGAAATTTTGAAACCCCTACTAAAAATAGAAATATATATTATAAAATATTTTTATTTTTATTTTTAAAAATTCTTAATTTTCTAAATACAGCAATGTAAATAAAATTTCTTAATTTTTATTTTACATTTTTTGGGTACCAAGTTTTATAAAAAAACCGAGCAATGTTATTTTCTTCGATTTAGCAATCACATCAATATATCTTTTTTTCTATTTTGGAGTTGGTTTATACATATACTGATAGGATACAAATCAAATACAAACCATGTATTTGTTGTACTTCCTTACAAACCAATGTGCATGTGTGAACAATGTGTGCATAATCTGATATGCATATATGTATTATTACATATGAATATATGTTCATTATATGTATATTCTTGCACGTATGTATATGCACATTGTTCATATATGCACACTAGTTTGTAAGTTGTGCAACAAATGCAAGGCTTACATTTTACGGAACTTTTATACTAATATATCATAACTTTTTTTTGTTTTGAACGACACTAATATATAATAACTTGATGCATATATATTTATTATTATTTTCCACATTTTTTTTGAACGACACAGATTATTTTCCACCTTTGCATCATAGTGTCATGAATATCATATACCTCAAATTTAGAAGTTATTGTAGCACAATAGGATACACCGATAACCATAAAAACAACTTTAAAGATAGTTTTATCACCATCTTAAAACCTCATAAAACAATTAAAATGAATATAAATATAGAAGGATGATAGAAGCATGATATATGGTTCATATGTGAACATGTGTGATTCACATATGAACTATATGTTCATAGTGAACCCGTGTAATTCAAATATGAACTATTTAACTAATTCACATATAACCCTTGTGATTCATATATGAACAAATCAACCGATTCACATATGAACTCGTAAGTTCATACGTGAATCATATGAACTAATTAACAGATTCACATATGAACTAATTAATTGATTCACATATGAACTTATGGATTCATATGTGAATCAGTTAAATCGTTCACATTAATCAACGGGTTCACATATGAACATATAGTTCATATGTGAATCACACAGGTTCACATATGAACTTGTTTGTCGTCTCTTTATAAAAGTTACGAAACTACTCATTTATCTTCTGCAGACCATGTGAGGAATTATCCGGTGCTTCACAGTCAAAGCCACAAACGTTGACCAGATGAAGACTATGATCATTTCTCTACTTCTTATACATTTAGCACTTCTCATTTGAACCTATCCACACACACACACACATATATATATATATATATATATATATGTGTGTGTGTGTGTGTGTATAGATACATAGGGTTGAGTTCCGGTGAGAAGTTGAGGTTAATGTGAGAAGTGTGATAAGTGGTTATCAACCGTTGGATGAGAAACGGGCGTACATTAGGATGAGATGCATCGAGATCAATTCTCTTCTAAGGCGCAATTCATGGGGGGGCATTTGATTAAAAGTGATCAACGGTTTAGATCTACTTCTCACGCTTCTCACGTCAACCTCAACTTCTCACACGATCATTCGCCTATATATAGGTTAACGTGAGAAGCGGTTAATGTGAGAAGTATATCTGAAACGTTGATCAGTTTTAATCAAATGTTCTCCCATGAATTGCGGCTTAGAAGAGAATTAATCTGATGCATCTCGGTGCATTTAATCCTAATTTGCATCCATTTCTCATACAAACGATTAATAACCACTTATCATGATTCTCACTTTAACCTCAATTTTTTAACGAAACTCAACCCTATATATATATACACAAGTATATTTATCATCGTTAAATTAGATGAGATATTTTACCCAATCTCTAAACCGAAGGAAAACAAGACACACAATATATGTCATCCATTTTAGTTTCCCTAGTCAACACGTCAATAATTAAAATTGACACTAATGTTTAAGGACTTTGCCTTACCCTCTCCCTATATTTAACAATTATATGCAAAGCCTCCTCTATTCTTTTAAATATCAAAATTTTATCATCTATTCTTATTTATTTTTTGACATAAATGGATTAACAAAACAAATTTCATCCTTAATCATCATTTACACAAGTTGTAATCCATCATTCGACTTCTTGCTATCTATATACTTTTTCATCCGTTTTTTCTTGATTCTCTGATTCTTTTATTTTTTTAGTGTTCTCCCTGAATCTTTTCCCTATATATATATAAAGGAGTTGAACTTGAGCCACATGAGTCGTTTTTATTGTTTCATGTTCTTTTTACACTCTTCGATTTCGAGTTGCTATCTCATCATGATTTGTGAAAAATATTAAGTAATAATCATTGAGCTACCGGGGTAGGCCTAAAATTTTGTAGTTAAAAATTACAATAGTACATATCCATTTCAGAAGACATATGCATCGAAGAACCCTACAATCTGTACTAGATCGGACCAACTGCTTATCCTACCTTGTATATGTTATTGACAACCCATCTTCTCTCATAAGAGTCTTTCAGTTGCTTGTTTCAATCCTCTTTCTGAAAAGACCAGTCTTTAATGAATACATAAAAAGTAATCCAATAAAAGGAATTATTCACAGCGCGCACATATTTTTATGATTGATTTACTTTTGATACGAAAAACAAAAATTAAACTTCAAATTTGGAAACATAAAAAAACAACATTACAACTTTTTGAGGCGGTTTTGCAAAAAAAAACAAACTATGGTGGTGGAACTTTAAATTTCTCTTTGACAAAGAGTGTCATTTTCTCCGTTAAACCGCCGTTAATTCGTTATCCCCCAAACCCCTAGTCAGTCGTCAGCACTCTCTCTCTCAAATATAATTGAATCCAAGAAGAATAAATTTGTTTTAGGTTTTTCCAAATCCTCATTACACAAAGAAACCCTTTTCCCTTATTGTTTTAGGGTTTCTTTTTATCTCCCCAAAATGCATCACTGTCATCAAATTTGTCGTCGTTAGTGCAATCAACTTCTATATTTGACTATATATTGTTCATGTTTCGCTTTCAATCTTTTGGTTATTTGTAGCTCCATATGATGCGATTTAAGTTGATGATGATGATGATGATGATGAACCCGGAGATATCTCATTTTGACTCTTGCAGACTTTAGTTTAACCAGCAATTGTGTGGGCCCACAGGTACGAGTTTTTTTTTCCAATTAGGGTTTTTAAATTTCAACCCTCCATAGCTTATCTTTCGTTATTTCTGAGATTTTAGAAATGTGTGTGGTTTGGGATATCTCGAGGTTAAAACATTGATAAAAGGGGTTGACGATTTGGGGATTTTGGTGGTTTAATTTGGTGGATATGATTAAGCAAATACTGAATAAGCTTCCTAGGAAGCCATCTTCAAAATCCTCCCAAAACGATGGGGGGAAGAATGATACAGCTTTTCCTTCGATGAATTCAGCTGTTAATAGCAGTTCTAAGACCACTAAGGGTTCGAATTCAGCCATTAATGGTACTCATGGTCAAACCATTAAGTCAAACCAAGGGAAGAAATCGGGTCCTCTTGGGTCAACCCAATTGACCCAAGGTGCTTATGAACCATTGCCTAGCTTTCGAGATGTACCCACCTCCGAAAAACACAATCTTTTCATCAAGAAATTGAATATGTGTTGTGTGGTGTTTGATTTTAGTGACCCTTCAAAGAATTTGAAAGAAAAAGATGTAAAGCGACAAACTTTACTCGAACTCGTTGATTACATTTCTTCAATTTCTTCAAAATTCAACGAGGTTACAATGCAAGAAATCACAAAAATGATTTCTTCGAATCTTTTTCGCTCTTTGCCTTCATCAACCCACGACACCAAACTTTTGGACGTTTTTGACCCTGAAGACGATGAACCAAGCATGGAACCATCATGGCCTCATCTCCAAATCGTCTACGAATTTCTCCTACGATTCGTGGCTTCATCAGAAACCGACGCTAAGCTTGCAAAACGATACATTGATCATTCTTTCGTTTTGCGGTTACTTGATCTTTTTGATTCCGAAGACCAACGTGAACGAGAATATCTGAAGACGATTCTTCACCGGATCTATGGAAAGTTCATGGTGCATCGGCCGTTCATTAGGAAAGCGATCAATAATATCTTTTACCATTTTATATTCGAGACAGAAAAGCACAATGGGGTTGCTGAATTGCTTGAGATATTGGGTAGTATAATTAATGGGTTTGCGTTGCCTTTGAAAGAAGAGCATAAGCTTTTTCTTATGCGCACTTTGGTTCCGCTTCACAAGCCCAAATGTTTATCGATGTATCATCAGCAACTTTCGTATTGCATTACGCAGTTTGTGGAGAAAGACTTTAAGTTGGCGGATATGGTGATTAGAGGATTATTGAAGTATTGGCCGATAACCAATAGTTCGAAAGAGGTTATGTATCTTAGTGAATTGGAAGAAGTTTTGGAATCCACTCAGGCTGCGGAGTTTCAAAAGTGCATGGTTCCGTTGTTTCGTCAGATTGGTCGATGTCTTAACAGTTCACATTTCCAGGTATCTTGTTTATTGAATTTTTTTTACTTCCATATGCTTTAAATTTATGGGATTTGTTTTCTGGAAGTATTCTACCTATGTTTTTTTGGTTACATACTTATTGGCCTATGAACTTCTTTCGGTTTCTATTTTGTCATTTAGATCGGTTATGCAACATGAAAAAAAACAGTTTATCTAAATCCATACAGACGGCTTAATCCAATCCATAGAGAGTCTAATGGGAAACCAAAGAACGAGCGACTATGTGTTTGTACTTGGCACTTATTTCTAATGTTGTAATCTCTTATAAATGGCCTTCTTATCTAACTACTATTTCTCTTTTCATGTGTCAAGAGAGTGAAAGGCTACCTTTGTATGAATGAAAGGTGTTTGTGACAGATGTATTGTGCTTTATTAGTTCTTCTACCCAGTTACCTCTCTCTCTCTCCCTCTCTCTCTCTCTCTCTCTATATATATATATATATATATATTATTTAGGGTCAAGTAGGAACACCTTGGTAACCATTCATCTAGATGGTATGCACATGTGCATACAAGTAATATATAACATGCGCACGTGCATAAAAACCAAAATACTACTTCAATTACTTGTATGCACATGTGCATACGGTGTTCCTCAGTTTTTCATTTTTTTTGGGGTTTTCCTCTAAACCTCCCTCTCTATATATACATATGGTGGGAGGTTCAAATAAGACACTAAATATCGTGAGTAGGCCAGTAGGGAAGATTAAGAGAAGGTTCATATGTGAATCATTGAAAATATCCATTTGAAGATGCATATGTGAAACCAGATGAATAATCTGTAATGTCGGTTCACATACACATATTCAAATAGATATTTTTTCGGATTTTTTCAACAGATTCATATATGAACCTTTCCTTCTCTCACTATATTTAGCCTTTTTATTTGAACCTGGCCCTATATATATGTTTTATTTATTAGAAAGCTATTATCTTACCTTCACTTCACAAGATCTTATGGCTATAAGAAGTAGAACTCAAATGTCAGACTTACTTCTATCCTTAAAGCTGCATGTGGTCTTAGTATCTAAACCATCCTAGTTCAGCTAAGTCAATACTAGGAGAAGGCTAGATAAGAATCCATGAATAGTACATGAGGAAAATGGAGAGATCACTTTGTAGTTTGTTGGTTTATGCGATCTTGATTCCGTGGTTACAAGTGAAAAAGTCCTCGTCTTTCTAGTCATAAGAATCTTCTACGTTCATCTTAAGAAGTCCAAAGACTATTACAAGCATCATGAGAACTTGGGAAGTTACAAGATCCTTAGGGTCTGTTTGTTAGCAGCTTAACGAGCTTAATGGGACTCGCAGCTTATTCGATCAGCTATATACGACTGTTTTGGTAGTGGTTTAACGATATATATAAAGTGGCTTATTTAGTAAGATTCTAGAGGGGAGCTTTATGCAGAAAGTCAAGTTTTTTTCCAAACCCGTCCCTCCCATTTAAAAAACACGTTCCTTATATCTATGGAAAAACCTCTCAAACAAAAACCTTCCAAATCTATACAGACAGATTAATCCACAAACTATGCAGTCAATTTCGACGAAATTTCGTCGAAATTTCGAAAATAGCGAACATTTCGAACCCTAGCGAAATTTCGGTCCCATATTTCGAGCAAAAATAGCGAGCTCGAAAATTTCGTCGAAATTACCGAAATATAACCGAAATTCACAATCGAAATTTCGATCGAAATCTCGAAATTTCGTTTTTGGGCTTTTTTTGGGGTTTTTTTTACTATGTTTTCAGGTTTGGGCCTTTTTTTAAATAAGTTTCAGGTTTGGGCCTTTTTTAAATAAGTTTGTTTGGCCTAAATTTTCATTTCAGACTTCTCTTCTTTAGTTTTCTTCCCATCGTGTTCTCTTCTTTTCCAGAATTCTCTTCTTCACTCTTCAGTAATCAGTTCCAGCCATTTAACAGTAATCAGTAAATACATCGACTTTTCTTCTTTTAAGTTAATGGTGTACGTAAGATGTAATTCACATGCTTCCATGATTCCATCGACTTCTCTTCTTTTCTTCAGTAATCACTAATCAGTAATCAGTAAGTTCTTCTTCTTTTCTTATGTTCTTCTTTTCCATCAAAATTGTTCTTCTTTTTCTTAATTGTTAGCTAAGCTTCTTTTGCTTAATTTTAGTGAAACTGATTACTTAATTTTTCTTACTGTTTGTTACTTATCAAACATTCAAACTGTTTCTTTCTTAATTTTTGTTACTGTTTGTTACTTATTGAGTTATTGTGTTAAACTGTTAATTATTGAATATTGTTACTTAGTTATTGTGTTAAACTGTTAATTATTGAATATTATTCTATTAAGTTTTTAAGTTATATGTTTTATATATATATATATATTATATATTCATATTTAATTTTATTTTTATCGCTATTTCATCGCTATTTCCGCTATTTCAAATCAAGGTCTTCATCGAAATTGTCGCAATCGTCGTGTTAACTGCTTAGTCCACAAAGACAACCATTTACGAACTATTTGCATATGATAGGCAAAGTCTTCAATTAGATGCGAACTATTTCAGTTTGTCCCAAAATAGGTGTCCACTTTCAAAAGTGCCTACTTTCCAATTCTACCCTTGGTTATGAATAGAGAATTTTATCACTGTCTTTATTGTTAAAGGTAAAATCGTCATTTAGTTAATTACTAGTTACACATTTCTAAAACCGTGTGCCTTTATCGTGGCTGGTTGCAGGTAGCTGAACGTGCATTATTCTTATGGAATAACGACCACATAAGGAATCTGATAACTCAAAACCGCAAGGTGATCTTGCCCATAATCTTCCCTGCTTTGGAGAAAAACACACGAGCTCACTGGAACCAAGCCGTTCAAAGCCTAACCCTCAACGTCAGGAAAATATTTTCTGACGCCGATCAAACGCTGTTTGACGAATGCCTTGTCAAATACCAAGAAGACGAACTCAAAGAGAAAGAAAACCACAAAAAGCGCGAATCAACCTGGATGCGTCTCGAAAACGTAGCAGCCGCAAAAACCAACGAACCCGTTCTGACCTCGAGGTTTACTTCTTCTGCTGCCATTGCCACCCCGTCCTCACTCGCAACTGAAAGTAGCTGAGTACATTTGTCTACTGATTTGGGGTCTGAGTTTGACTTGTTGGGTTGACCCGAATTAAGTTTGGTTCGGTGGGGTCCGGTTCGTGTGGAGTTTGGATAATGAATTATGGGAAGGGTGAAGATTGGGGGTTTTGTGGATAGAAATGAAGGTGGTATGTGTTGTTCTTTTTTGTTTTTGCATTTGGGTTTTTATTATCAGCCATGGTGGATGTCTTTGTAGCATAAAAACCAGTTCAAAAGAGCAACTGTTTATTTGAATTTCTACCCCATAATGTTTATATTCATGTAATGATGCAAAAAATTGATGCTTTTCCATCTTGTTTTATTTTATTTTATTTTTATTTTTTTCAATAACCTTAAATGAGATTTTAATTGAATTCTCACGCCTTCTGATCTATTAAAGGAAAAATGGCTTTATACTTGTTGGTTCAAGGTTATATACCTAAGACCATCTCCAACAGCATTGCTAAAATAGAAAAAAATGAGTTTTTGTTTGTTATTCTTCTCCAACAGCATTACTATCTTGTTTGCTAAAATAGAGATTCATAGAAAAAATCCCTAAATATAGAGAACTCTCTATAATTCTCTAAATAGGAGAGAGAAATAATTATTTTATTCAATCCACCAATAACATAAATTTTTTTATTATTTTATATTAAGTTTTTCTTTTAAAGTGTATTGAGAATATAAATTAGAGGATATTATATTAATATAATTTGTGTTAAAATCTCTAAAATAGCAAAGCTGTTGGAGATGAATGTAACTCTTTTTAGAGATTTTAACATTTGATTCTCTATTTTAAAAAAATTATAAAAAACCTGTTGGAGATGCTCTAAAGATACCTAGAGTAGAGATTCCTAATTGCCTATTACAATTTGTGGGATTTCATTGAAATCTTGAACATTCAGTTCTGCATCTTTCTTTTAAACCAAATGGCATTTGGCCTAACAGTATTGGAGCCCCTCACCTTCTAGGAGGTCAGGGGTTCAAACCTCACCAAAGGTGAGGAAGGTGTGTGAGTTTATTTGTTACATTTGCCGTATATAAATATTATATACTTAAAAAAAATAGAATTTGGATTCTAAATCCTACAAATCATACAAACCGAACAGGATTTTACAGTTGCTAAATTTATGGAAAATAATCCTAAATGGATTTCGTAAAATTAAGTTGGTTTTAGGAAATTGATTTGTAAAGAGTACCATCATGTCGCAGAAGTTTCGAAAAATAAAGTCATTAAATAGGCCATTTTCTTAATCAACCCACA
Source organism: Saussurea involucrata (assembly GCA_033807775.1). NCBI lineage: Eukaryota > Viridiplantae > Streptophyta > Magnoliopsida > Asterales > Asteraceae > Saussurea > Saussurea involucrata. The sequence goes on along the minus strand of CM066324.1, from coordinate 128,395,692 downwards.
TACCGTTGGAAAATTAATAGAATATCTTAGTCATTTTGTTTCTAAGTTTTAAAAAAGGTTCTTACTTCCACAAGTAACAACTCTTCAATTTGCGGAGGGTCAAAAAGTAAAAAGAAAAATTTGAACATGATCAACAAATACAATAACCACATACACGTCAATTAGTATTGGTCGGGAAGTAGGGCTGTAAGACCATGCGCATCGGCAGCGCTGGTTGTGGCTGGCTGGTTTTAAACACCATCGCCCCACGCTGGTTGGAGCTGGTTGGAACCCAGCGCTGGTTTGCCAGCCAGTGTTGGTTGTTGTTTTATTTTTTTTATTTTTTCCTCTCCTATATAATACTCACTTCTTCTACCATTTTTTACACACAAAATTTCTACTTTCTTATTCTACTCTCAATATTCTTTCTTTCTTCAAAAAAAAATTATGAATAAACAAACACAAGGGTTCACAACACCACGACGAGGTTCCAAATCATGAGGCATGAGCTCGCAACCGTCCCCGACGGAAAATATTTTCAATCTTTCAACACCACCATCAACCTACCATGGAAGCATACAACAATACCCTATGTATTCACCCAACACCATCCCGGCTGGGTTCCAACAATTTAATTCGGGTGGATTCCAACAATTTAATCAAGGCGACTTTCAACCATTTATTCAAGGTGGCTTTCAACAATATAATCAAGGTGGGCAATTACAACAACTACTACAACAAGAAACATATCCGGAGGACGTTGAGGTCGAAGATACGGTTCCCGATACCCCACCCGATTTGGTTCCCGAAACACAACTCGATGCGGGAACCACGACACAAGGGAAAAAGAAATTTGCAAATAGAACGAAAGCGGTTTCGTGGACTTCCGAAGAAGAGGTTTTGTTGGCAAATGCATGGCTTTACGTCTCCGAAGATAGCACCGTTGGAAACGCACAAAAATCGGGTATATATATTTATTAATGTATTTATCTTTATTATATATACTTATTCACATATATTTATTTTTGTAGGACATTTTTGGGGAAAAGTACTCGATTATTTCAACTCAAGGCGCCAATATCATCGCAATAAAGACCAAGTAAACTCCAAATGGCTTGACATGAACAAAAAAATGATGAAGTTTAACGGGATCTACAATAATCTAAGGGCCCAAAATAAATCCGGATGGGGTGACGCGGAGTACATGGAGAGGGCACACACGATGTATCGGGCAGATAATAAACAAAAGCCTTTCTCCCACGAGGCGGCTTGGAGAATTGTGAAAGACCACCCTAAATGGAAGATCGTACCGTTCATGGACGATAACCCGAGGCCCTCAAAACGGAGCAAGTCCACGTCGGATTCAAACCCAAACACGACGTCTTCTGACGCACGTGTTCGGTTCAACCTTAACAAAGAAAGCCATGAGGAGGAGGATGTCCTCGTACAAGAACCGACACGACCGACGGGAAGAGATAAAGGTAAACGTGCCGCGTCAACCTCCACAAAGACGGTGGAAAAGGACGAGGTGTTGAAGGGTGTTATGGAGTATGTCGAGAAGTTCAACGTTGCAAATAACAAAATACTAACCGTGGAGGAGGAAAAGTTGAAAACCGCGAGGGACAAAGCCGAGGCGGCAAAGACAAAAGCGGAAGCTTTGAAACAAAGAGAAGAACGAAAGAAGATGGAGAGCAAGCGACAAGATCTCGAGTTTTACATCAGACCACATGATCATCTCACGGGTAGCGAGTTAAATGCGGTTTTAGCCCACAAAGAGTTGCTTCGACAACTATATGGTTGTTGAAATTTGTAGTTTTTTAATTTGAAATTATGTATTTTTTTATGTTTTTAATTTGGTTATGTAAGATTAAAATTGTAGTTTCAATTTATGAAATATTTTATTAATTGTTTTATCTTATATTAAATTATAAATTATTTATAAAATTTAAATTATTTAAATTAATATACTTGTAACAAAAATAAAAATAAAAAAAATAAAAGATGGGATGGTTGTGTGAGATGGATGTGGGGGTTTGTGGGTTAGAATGGGTTGGAAGGGAAAAATGATGTTACGCTGATGTGGCAGTGAAAAAGTGTGGGTTAGTGAGGGATGAATGCTGATGGTCTAAACGAACCCAACGGAGGCTTGTTCGTGTTCGTTCGTTTAACTTAACCGAACAAACGAACGAACACGAATGGTAAACGAACGGAATTATTTGTGTTCATGTTCGTTCGTTAAGAAAAATTGTTTGTTCATGTTCGTTCATTAAGAGTTAAATGAACGTAAACGAACGAACTTAAATGAGCATAAACGAACGAACGTAAATGAACATAAACAAACATAAATGAACGAACCCAAAGGAACAGAAAATAACCACTGTTTCTCAGCATTTCGTTATGAAAAATGGGGTTAACTTAGGAGGTATAAAAAAGAATTCTTAAAAATTAATTTACTTAATGAGTTTACATATTAATGTCATACTATATAAACATGTTTCTGTATATATAAACAAATATAAACGAACGTAAACGAATATAAATGAACAAACATTAACGAACGTAAATGAACGAATGTTCACGAACGTAAATGAACGAACGAAACCATTGTTCATGTTCGTTCATTTAACTAAACGAACAAGAAAATGTGTTCATGTTCGTTCATTTATTACATAAACGAACTTCCCGCTGAACGTTCGGTTCGTTTACAGGCTTACAGCCCTATCACAAGTGCTACTCCTGCAAGTTGCGGAAGTGTTTGAACTAGTTTATAGATTTAGTCCCTATACTTGCGGAAGTGTTTGAACTAATTTATAGATTTAGTCCCTATACTTGCGGACCATGTTCAGAAATCGTTTTTTTCCTACTTTTTGACCCTTCCGCCAATTGAGAAGTTGCTACTTGTAAAGATAGTGACTTTTTAAAAAACTTAGAAGATAAAGTGTTAATTAGAAGAGAAATGCTAAGAGGTAAATGTAGAAGGCTGGAACAACTATTTTTTTTGTTAATCTTCCTATAATGTTACTTGAATCAAGTTTTCAAAAGTCATCCAAGCAACCCCAATATATCATAGGGACATAAGTTACAACTTCTGAAGGAAAATTCTAATTCTTCTACAAAATGTCTCATTCAAATCACACCAAAAACTGAAAGAAAAATTAACTGGCCACACTCATACCCTGAATGCTACACCAAATAAACTCACACAAACAAACCCTAATCATCACCATATGCACGAAAGCTATATCGCTCTTGATAATAGCCGTTGAACCAGAGGTCAGCCTCGAACCATTTCGGATATCGTACCAAATCACCAGCCACAAAACTCATGTGTCTTTCACTCCCTTCAGGCACCACCCTTACCTCTCCTTCTTCAATGAAAACCAGTTGGTCAACATGCCAATCCCATGGAACGTTGCACTTGCCCGTCTTCCAAGTTGACCATTTAGAAACCTCAAGCTCGGCTAATCGCTCTTTAGACACGTTTCTTTCTACCCTTATGCTGTATATCTCCTCCAAAGGTCTCTGCATTGATCTGATCCTAACGTGAGTAGAATGTGAACTTTTACGCTCTGCTTTGGTTCTTTTAGAGACTGAGAACAATTGGGGAGCCATAACTAGACTCGCCATTGTTGCACAAGTTTGTACCTTAAAAGTTCCGAAAGAAGTTATAAGCAACCTGCGTAAAATTAAGGACTCGAGACATAGAAAACATCAGCGGTGGTAGTCTAGAAATAGGGTGTTTTGAATGAATGACTTTAAGGGGCTGTTTGGTTGGTTTTCCATTAAGTCTTGGATGGATAAAGTTGTCAGTGTGGATTAATCTGTCTTTATAGATCGAAAAGGTTTTTGTTTGGGAGGTTTTTTTTGTTTATAGATGGAAGGAGTATGTTTTTCAATTGGGAGGGGTAGGTTTGGAAAAGTTTTTGCTTCCTGCATAAAGCCCCCGTAGAAGCAAACTGAATAAGCCACTTTCTATATCATTAAGCGACTAAACATTTATGTATAGCTGACCAAATAAGCTGCAAGTCCCTTTAAGCTTATTAAGTTGCTAACAAACATGCCCTAAATCAGTTTTCAATTTGACAAAAACATCTGTGAATCATCATCTATGCCAGTTAATTTCATTAAAATTAACAAAAATGATGTAATTGATAGGATTGCAGGATTATATAGGTGATGGATATTGGTTAAGGATTTAATTAAAACCTCCAAGAGGTGGCCAAAATGGCTAAGAATGCCATCAGAACAAGGCCCAAGTTTCAATGATGGCCATGCTCGCCGGAAATTTGCCAGGTCTGAGTGTAAAAAGAAGTGTGTGATTCAAAAACTCGTAAAACTGGTCACAATTTCACTATTTTGCTGCCATAGGATAACAACTTTAGTCCCTTCAAAGCATAAATTCATAGAAAAAAACCTTGAACAGCTGCACAGGTGAACTAAATATCGCAAACAGTCACTGAATTTCATAATAATATCACATACGTATTCATGGTAACCAGACTCGGATGTCAAGCTATGCATTTACTACAGATAATTTGCGAGAAGAAGTAAAGTATTCCATATTTCCATCTGTTTCGCAAAATTGATGCAGATTCAACTATTTTCTGAAACAAATTAGGTTAACTGTTATAGAAATTGCTACAGATAAAACAATTCCGTATCTATTTTCCATCCATTTTAGCCATTCTAAGTTCAACAGATTCAACAAAAAACAAAGTAAAACTGTTTGCTGGAAACCCTAGTTTATCTTCATTCAGTGCAAAACCTAAATAGAAAGAGGAACATGATAAGGGAGGAAGAGTGTATCAAACCTTGGTCGGCAAAAATGGCGCCCGTGTGCTCTTCAGAGGACCGTCTTTGTGTCCGATTTTTCTTCACGGCTAAAAGGTAAAGAAGATAAAGCAGATAAATCATGATATATTTATCGAATGGTCCTTGTACTTATGCCTAATTAGCAGTTTAGTCCCTTGACTTTCAGATTTTTTTTTGTTATTGGAAATAAATGATTATTAAAGTTTCAGTGACTTCAGTCCTGGACTCCTGGTCCTCATAAGTCATAAGTCGTAACATAGGGTGGTGCAAAACTTAGAGGCTGTTTGTTTACCTCTTAATAGTTCCATTAAGAGGCAAACTCTGAATCGTTAAGAGGTAAATCATGTTTGGCAAAAAAAAATGTATGCCTCTTAATGGTTCTAAAACCCTCTGAATGATTTATCATCTTGGGCCTCTCTTAACCATTCACCACCCTGATTTCATTTTAAACAATTACCAAACAACCATATTTCATTTTGCATTATATCATAAAAGCCTCTTAATCATTCTGACCTCTTAATCATTCTACACCAAACCATTCAGCAACAGCTCAGAAAAATACACCCAACTCGAATTCGGCTGTATAAATATCGACCCAAGCTGCACCATTAGGCCCCCAAACACCGCTTTAAGCCCCAAATCGATTAAGCCTCTCCTGTTCTATTACAGAACCGAACTTGGGTCAGACATCCTAGTGATCCAGTAGCTGTTCCCATCCAGCATCTCCATTCAGCAGCTGTCCCAAAATGGCACCTCCAATCAGCCCAGTCCCAAACAGCACCTCCTAAACGACCTTTCAGCCAACTGTCGCTTAACAAACCTGTAGATACTCCCCCGAACAGCCCCTTTAACTGAACCAGAACAGTCCCAAAAAAAAACACAGCAGCCCCTCAAGTCCCTGTTTAAGAAAGCAGCGCCGATCTTGGATCCAATAACCAATCGTTCCATCCAATTTTCCGACCCTTTATACGCGTCGCACACCATTCGAATTTAATGTGTATGTGTATGTGTGTGCTTGTATGTCATGAAGAGAGAAAAAAGAAGCATGAAGAGAGAAGAGAGTGCTTTAAATCAAAAAATTTAACTGGTTTTTATTGTGAAAATTAGATCTTACGAATCTTACAAATTAAAAACTTTTTTAAAAAAGGGTCCCTTATTAAAAAAATTATATTGCTATTGTAATAATACAAAATTTATAATTATATTGTTTATGTAATTTTTTTAAAATAATACTGATACGTTAATCTAATTTCATTTTGACTCGTATTAAAAATTTAGTTTCTTTGAGTTGTTATATAATCTATTAATCTTATTATCAGATAGACTAGTTTAATATTTAATAATATAACTGTGTAATAAAATGAAGAGTTTTAGCCTATATGCATACAAGAATTTGTGTTAAAAGTTTAGTAGTAACAAATCTAGTATATCAAATTGAAAATAAAACTAAAAAGACAAGTCTGTGAGTCAAAACTAAAACAGTGTAATTTTCTTAGTCCGGACAACTTTTGACATATATGACCATCTTTAATGGGGTCACTAAATCTTACATTAAACACTAAATTTGGTGTAAATAACATTATTCACATCTCCAATTAGGTCTCTATTTTTCACACTAAATTTAGTGTAATGAATAGTATTACACTAGATTTATTGTAACACTATTCATTTACACTACTTTTAACTTTGGTGTAAAAAATAATACATATTGGAGAATATTTACTATTCCAACTAAAATTTACACTATTTTTTACACTATTTTTTAAATTTAATGTAAATATAGTGTGACCCATTGAAGTTGCCCTAAAGTAGGGTACAAATACCCCTTGCAAACCAATGTTGCATATATGCATAATCTGAGATGCATATATGCAGTATCCGATATGAATGTATGTTCATTATATGCATATGCATATTGTTCACATATGCATACTGGTTGTGTACATATGCACACTGTGGTTTGTAAGGTGTGCAACAAATGCAAAGTTTGTATTTTACGGAGCCTCCCTAAAGTAAAACATTATTTTTTGACATATAAAGTAATACATTAGTTATTAATGAAATTAAAAAGTGGGTAGAAAAAACTAGAAAGGTAAACCCAGCCTCATCAAAACACGTTTTGACTTGTCTTAAAATATTCATTGACCTAGACTTATTTTAATTCATTATCTAGTTTATTTGACATGTGTCGATAGCTTGCCAATGAATGTATGAATTAAATTTAGGTGTATTTTAATTCATTATTTAGTTTATTTGACAAATGAACTAAATTCAGGTGGGTTTGGTATGTAAATGAATTAGAGGAGGATAAAATAAGAGAAAACGGAACATGATAGAATAGTTGATCAACGTTTGATAAAACAGAATAGATAGCATCAGTCAATATATCCTTAATAAGTTGTATATATATTTTATTTAATTATGTAATTTATTTTTGAGTAAATTACGGATTTGGTCCCTGTGGTTTAAAAAACGAAACGAAAATGGTCCCTGCAATTTTTTTATTCCAAATAAGGCCATGTGGTTCATGTTTTCGTAACGATTTGGTCCTTGGCGCTAACGAGCGTTAACTCCCAACGTTAAGTGAAGGGCATTTTTAGTCCTTTTGATATGTTTACCTTTTTCCAAGTTGTTCTATTAAATTATAAAACCATAGGGACCCAACTTGTAATTTACTTTATTATTATATAATATAATAAATAATATATTTATACATATATATATATATATTATAACCTGCAACTCTCTCTCTCTCTCTCTCTCTCTCTCTCTTCTCTCTATCTCAACCTGGTAACCAACCTTATACACACAACCACACATACAATACGCATGCATACACACACAACACACACATACACATACACACAACATACACATACACACAACACTGTAAGTGGGTTTTGCAAGTGAGGAAGAGAGAAGAATAAACGCACTCGACTGCAACTTTTCGATCGAGATATTGACCGCCGATTGACAACGACGACGACCTCAGGTGAGACCGGGAAGTGTTCGATGAAGAATAAACGCACTCGACTACGTATAGCTCTCTCTCTCTCTCTCTCTCTTCTCTCTCTCTCAACTGCGTGTGACAATTCGAGCAGTTCACCATCATCATCATTGTTGAAGAATTGGAGGGTTTTAATGACGATAATTAGTCGAAGAAGATGATCGGAGAGATGATCGGAGAAGATGACCGGAGAAGATGACCGGAGAGATGAGTTTGGTCGCAAAACCTGCACCACTCTGCGTTTTCACCCCGTCTTACCATCGTTGAAACCTGCACTACTCTACGTTTTCATCTTTCGGTAGACCATTACAGTAGTCCCCTTCTTCTCCACTTCTCTCTTCCTCACTTGCAAAACCCACTTCTCTCTTCTACTTTAGTACCAACAACTTTAGTTTCAAATTTTAAGTTCTATATCAATATTATTGTAACATCTTAAAAATCAGGGCTAATTTGAACCTCAAATTATAATAAGTTATGATAGAATAACATCCAAACTTTTATATAAATAAGGAGAGAATTAACTATGAGGGTTCATATTTACAAATATTGAATTCTTCAAATAACCTATTAATCTAATCATGTCAACTATAATTAGATTAACTGTGTTATCTAAGCAATCCATCAAAAAGCATCATTGTGTTAGCTAAATCCTTCGCTTATCTCAAAAGTTGGATACTTCAAAAGCTCTCGTCCCACGTCCCATTTACTTCCCAAAGCCTGTACCTGGTAAGAAAATTTAATTTGAACAATTAGGCTTACGCCTAGTGAGAACATCCAAATTCAAATTAAAACATTAACAGTTTTGAAAATATCCAAATCATATAAACAAACCTGTTCTCCACCATTCTTACCGTACGCGTGCTCACCTCAATGACGGGAACATACCCGATCCAATAAATATGACTAACATTCATTAAGTCATATTATCACAATCAAGAGCCTACTACGAATCATTACAGATTCTAGATTATTCCTCTTATCCAAGAAATTACAAGTTGCTTTATGCCTATTTCTTGGACTGGAAGTAGAGATTACAAGTTACTTTATGCCTATCTCTGATCTTCCCATAGAAATCAGGAATTACAACTTACTTTATGCCTATTCCTCGATTTCTATACCACGAAATGAGAATTACAATTTACTTTATGCCTATTCTTCATTTCCATGTGAATGAGAATTACAAATTACTTTATGCCTATTCCACATTTCACATCACACTATGAAATAGAAATTACAAGTTCCTTTATGCCTATTTCTCATTTCATAACACCTTTACGAAATGGGAATTACAAATTACTTTATGCTTATTCCACATTTCAGGTCAACGGAAATTACAAGTTTCTTTATGCCTATTCCTCGTTACAATAAAAACAGTGCCTATGGATCCATTACACTTAATTACACTTATGTATCAAAACATATCACACTGCATCCCACAATGCTATCGCTTTTAAGAACATCGGATAGCCTATTGTACTCTCAATTGTTATTCTTCTAAAAGTTATATTTAGAACACTACTCCCAAACCTTAATCCAAAATGAGATATTTATTAATATAATTCACATCCTAAAATAGATGAAATATCAACTCAATTTCCATAAAAATACTTGATCAAAATAAATCATTTCCGGTATTGTTGTTGGACCCAAATAATGCCCAAGTCCAAATTGTATTTTACCATATCCTTAAAAACAGTTGGGCCCATCTCCTATTTTACTTAAAATATCAAGGCCCAAATGATTTTAATCCATTCCGATTCTTGGGTTGAAATACCGGAACCCAAGGAATGTTGGTCCATTCCGGTTTTGCTCCAAAATACTGGATCCTCAATACTTGGCCCATTTCGGGACTCCTATTCACTCCGGCCCAGCTTCCGGTTTTAATACCGGATCTCAAATAGTGAGGCCCCAAGTCCGGTATTTTTATATTGATTCCGGAAATCCAATTTAGCCACCCAACTTCCGGTATTATAATTTAATTCCGGAACACACCCCCACTTCCGGTATTATAATTTAATTCCGGAACACACCCCCACTTCCGGTATTATAATTTAATTCCGGAACACACCCCCACTTCCGGTATCTTATAGTTCCGGTACCAAAATCAATTCCGGAACCAACCAGTTCCAGATCCCATGTCCAGTTTCGGAATTTATTTAAATACCAGGACTTTGATTTTAACAGTCGATTTCTCGTCCAATTAATTCCAAAACTCATCCAAAAATCCAGTCTATTAGTCGACTTTATTCCAATAACAATATACCAATATATTCAGACACCTTAAACACAATAACTGATTCAATTTTCAACAGTTAAATTATTAATTTGAGATGGATGAACTCACATGTACAGAGGTTAACTTCAAACTTGAGCAGATTGATTCAATCACCACAAATCCAATCTTCTGATTCGATTCACCAAGAATTTGATAACCTAATCATAAAGAAATTGATTCAAAACACCTAAGTATCTTCAATCAATTGAAGCTAGGTTTGGATTTCTTACCAAGAACCTGAAATTGCCAATCTTCAGTTCTCTCTCTCTCTCAGCTATACTCTTGACCGACTCCAAGAACTATATATTTTCTCTAAAGATTGAATAGTGATTACCCTCACTTAAGGTAACCTCACTTTTCACAATTTACCAAATGGACCTCCCAAGTTTAATTTCATCCTTAACATTAAACTTTGGTCAAATTACAAATTCAACCCTGGAGTTTATAAATAAAATAGTTCACAGCTTCGACTAATTTATAAATTGACCCCATTAATTTTAAAATAATACAATGGAAAATTCGAGGTGTTAAAACTTTCATCACGGTCCCAAGCTACACAACAGAAAGCGGTGAAGATAGCCACATCAATATTAACCATGACAACATTTTCTAGCGGTTTAATTCACCTCTCCAATCTAGCCACGTCAATATTAACCTTGACAACATTTTCTAGCGGTTTAATTCACTTCTCCAATCTATCGATAGTTGTCAAGAGACTCCTCGACAATACCATATCCTTATCTTGTGCCTCCATCCATTGATGAAATGGCGAGGAGCTTTCAATGTTATTTGAAATCTTTTGTGGGTTTGGTTTGTAAAATTTGAAATTTATAAATTAAACTATATTTTTAATTAATTATTATAAACAAATGTTTCAATATATTTTAAACCATTGTTACATAATTTTTTCTACGAAATCCCATAAAATATCATTTATCCCAACGAAGTTCAAAATCCTAATATAGAATTTCAATAAAATCAATTAGTTCAAACTCAAAAAATACTTAAACCGAACTAAAATGAAATTTATTGTCTCTGCCGTGTAGTTCAGTTGGCAAATGGATGTGGTGACTTTACCCAAATACATAACATGTCATGGATTCGATCCCAGACCCATCCACTAGTCTCAGTCGCTGAGTGAGCCAAAAAATACCTCCTCACATTGGTGTTATTGGAAGCAGTGTGAGGACGGTTAAGGTTGACGATAATCAACTTTTTTTGCCCAAAAATGAAATTTATATTTAAATCTATTACAATCCAACGAATCAAAGTATCAAAAACCACCTAAAAAGATTTTGATTCCTTTAATTATTCTCTTGTTAGCAAATTAGCAACATGAATTAAATATTCATAACTGAACAAATGTAAACTCACAAAGGATAAATGGAAGAAAACAGAGCAAAGACTTTCAATGGCGGCAACATTCAGCCGTCGAATAGTCTGACACGCCTACAATCAAAACCCCAAACCCATTTGTTTAATCAGTCAATCATAACTTCCATATATTCCTTTGCTTATTCTATTATTTCTCTCAATCATCAATCAATTTCCCCCATATAATTTCAACTCAACCAAAAGGAATCGGTCAACGCTTCTTTCAGTTTCACATGAACCCTAGCAAGTCATGTTGGAGCTCAATTTAGGGTTCCGGTTAGTATCCTTTGTGATCTTGAGCTCAATTGGATTCAGTTCGTTAGTTCAATCTAGATGCAACAGAGGTTGTGATTTAGCACTTGGTTCGTACTATGTTGAAAATGGAAATGATCTTACTTCAATTTCACGATACACGAACAACGAAATCAGCAGTATTATTGAGTATAATCCTGCTACAATCCCTAATCAGGATAGTCTACCGTCATTTGTGAGGATAAACATTCCATTCTCTTGTGACTGTATCAATGGCGAGTTCTTAGGTCATGTGTTCAACTACGAAGTTAGGTCTCAGGATACGTATACTGTGATTGCGCAACAGAGATACGCGAATTTGACGACTGCGAATTGGATTCAGAGGTTTAATAATTATGGTCCAAATCGTATACCTGATACTGGTAGTATAAACGTGACGGTGAATTGTTCGTGTGGAAATAGTTTAGTTTCAAAGGATTATGGTTTGTTTGTGACGTATCCTCTTCGGCAAGGGGAGACTTTGAATTCGGTTTCGTCGGCGGCGAATCTGAGCTCCGATTTAATTCGGAGGTATAATCCCGATGTCAATTTTAACGGAAGTGGTTTGGTGTATATTCCGTGGCGAGGTTAGTATTTAGAACTGTTTTAATCAGATGCTTTTCTGCATCAATGGAGTTTTTGTTGTTACGTAATCATGTTCTTTTGATGATGTATCTCTTTCCCATTGTTCATAGATTTTTGTAGTGTATCCCTTGTTTTACTGCTTATGTATAGACCTGCTTTTGCCTTGATATTATGCCATCTAGATATGCTGTGTTGTTTTATTTGATGATGATAAATTGGAATAAAAATCTATGAATATGCATATGCATGGAGATGTAGGTATGGTTTAGGGTTGTTTACTAACGCAAATTGGGTAAGAGCTAATCGGATAAGAGTATGGTCTGGATAAGAGGTTAGGGGTGGGTAAGTAGTGACTGAGTAAGAGAGCCTTCCCTTCCTTACTGAGTCAGCATCTCGAGCTGCATCATTTGTCTGGTAAACAGCCTCACCTCTTACCGGGTAAGCGTCTCTTACCCGGTAAGAGGTACTCAGCAATTAGTAAACAAGATTCAACCATGAAAGTGTTGTTTTTGTCTTTCTTTCTTTTTTCATCAATGATCTTAGGGAAGAAAAAACTAACAAATTGTAAGAACATCGTTTTCTTGCGGAGTTGTTTTTTCCTCTAGTGGAGTTGGCATGAAAGTGGTTGTGTTCTAATGATATTGTTTTTTGGCAGATGAAAATGGAAGTTATCGACCTTTGAGAACCAGGCATATCCTTTTCCTTAAAATCTGGCTTTTTTTGCTGACATTTATAACTGTTATTATCATTTTAACAAGTCTTCTTGGATTCTTTGTTATCTTTTGCAGCTCAGGTGATCCACCCATATCTTCACATAATGCAAAATGGCCTTGTTCCATATTTTCTTGAATCTAAATGCGAGTTTTTAAGCTACAATTTGCTTTCACGAAACCAGGATTATCAGGTGGAGCCATAGGTGGAATAGCTGTAGCAGTTGTAGCCGGGGTGCTGTTACTTGCAGGATGCTTATATTATGGGATTTACAAAAAGAAGGATTCAGAAAAGAGTCCGTTGTTAAAGAACACACAGATTCAACTTATGCAGGCTTCTCAAAGTATTTCTCGCTCTTCACTCCCTACTGCTTACCTGTTTTTGGCTTACAACGTGCTTAAATGGCAATATCTAATGTCACCAGGAATGCCTTTTCGAGGTCAAATTGTGTAAAGTAGGAAATATACCCTGCTGAAATTGATAATTGTACTCTCTATTTGATACTTGAGCATCTTCTAGTTCAGTGCACACTGTGCACTTTTCAGTCACCCAATAGCTCATTTTTATACCTCTATGGAAGTAAAGCAGTGCATCACGTCTATCACCCCATAGCCCAAACCCACAACTTTGAGCTTATAAGAGCATCTCCATCAGCTATGCTAAAATGGAGAAAAGAGGAATTTTAGCAATTTGTTTACTCCAACAGCTATGCCATCTTCTTGTATGTTAAAATAGAGAAAAGAGGAGAGAGATTGTAAAAATATCTAAATTTAGAGAAGTCTCTAAATCAAGAGAGAAATTATTATTTTAATACTTTCTTTGTGTTCCCACACACATAAATGTATATAATTCTCTAAACAATTGTTGAAAACGTAAAAATTTGTTGCAACATATTATTTTACATAAAATTTGTTGATAGTTACCATTTTATATGAAGTTATTAATAAGTTATCATTTTATAATTTTTTTTGGAAATTAGCATTTCATATGAAATTCGTTTAAAAGTTAGTTTGAACGTTTGTTTTAAACGTTTTTAGGGAATTACAAATATTGAATATTTTAATAATATAATTAATGTTAGAGTTGCTAAAATAGAGTAGCTGTTGGAGTTGGATGCAATTTTTTAGAGATTTTTGCTTTTGATACTCTATTTTAGAGAAAATACAACATAGCTGTTGGAGATGCTCTAAGGAGCTCATACTTTTCTATCCTTGTAGGATGAGTTGTTACAAACTTCCCTACTTATAAATTCCTGACGTCCGCATCAGTGATGTGGGATCCGCCTAAGATGTTACAAATACCCACTCTCATGGACTCATCATGCTCGATGAGGTTTACCCCACCACCCCAATGGTACAACGATTGGCTTTGATACCATTTGTCACGCCCCATAGCCCAAAGTATTAGGCCGACCCAATAACCTCCAAACAACTTAAAAACCAAGGACCAAAGGGCCTTTGGCCTAGCGGTATCTGAGCCTCTTTCCTTCTAGGAGGTCAGGGGTTCAAACCTCACCAAAGGTGAGGAGGGTGTGTGTGTTTATTTGTTGCATTTGCCGTATATAAATATTATATACTTAAAAAAACTTAAAAACCAAGGTGGAAGTTATTGGTATTTGGTAGCCCACAACTTCGAGCTTATAAGGAGCTCACAAGTATAATTTTCTATCCATGTGGGACGAGTTGTTATTATTTTCTACCCTAATATGGTTGATTAATATATTCCTTTAGTCATAGGTATCTAATACTGCTAAACAATTTGAATACATGCTTCCAATATTATCTGTAATTTTGTGTTGACTTATTGATTTGTCTTTTCTTTCCAACATAGCCCCCAATGGTACTTCGGTTGGAGGTTCAGACTCTAGAGGTGGTCCTGCTGGTGCCTCTCATGGCCTTACAGGTATAACAGTTGACAAATCTGTGGAGTTCTCATATGAAGAGCTTTCGAAAGCTACAGATGACTTCAGCCTTGCTAATAAGATTGGGCAAGGTGGCTTTGGGGCTGTTTTCTATGCAGAGCTCAGAGGCGAGGTTTGGAACTAGGGTTTTAGATCTTTGCTGCTGCTATAATTATGTGACTTTCTGCTAGAGAGAGAGAGAGAGAGGGAGAGGGTGGTTCAGGGAAAACCTAAAAAAAATGGAAAACTGAGGAACACCCTGGTAACCCTTCATATGGACGGTATGCACTTGTGCATACAAGTAAATTAAGTTGTTTTTTGGTTTTTATGCACATGTGCATGTTACAAAATACTTGTATGCACAAGTGCATATCGTCCGGATGAAGGGCTATCAGGGTGTTCCTCAGTTTTTCATTTTTTTGAGTTTCCCCTGAACCTAAACCTGAACTTGACCATATATATATATAGGGTGCGTTTCATTTACAAACCAAACAATTTGTACGAACTTTGCAAATCACTATATTAGGAAACAACATATATATATATATTTATGGTAATTATTATGATTCATTAATAATGATTGTGATATATATGGAAGATGATAACGTTCATTAATTATGATCATGACTTTAGATTAGGAAACATAATAAAATCAGATATTGATTAGAGTTGATGAACGACTAAGATTGGTTTGTAACCGAAACGGACCCTATATATATATTTATGTGGTTTTCTAGCTTTCTTGCTAATAAGATTGTGCAAGTGGCACCTTCTTATGAGTATGATTCCAGATTTCTTCTTGTTATCATGCATCATCTAATGATTATATTCTTTTAAGCCATAAAAACTGCACCCATTACCCAGTATTATAATGTGACTTTATGTCTGTCTGGCATTTTTTTTTGGTTTTCTAATTCCTCACAGCAAACTTGTGCAGAAAGCTGCTATCAAGAAGATGGATATGCAAGCATCAAGAGAATTTCTAGCCGAACTGAAGGTTCTAACGCATGTTCATCACCTTAACCTGGTATGAGGTTTTTTTAATATTATAAGGTTAAAAAAACTATATAAATGTAAGAAGACTAACCACTTGGAACCATATCTGATGCAGGTGCGTTTGATAGGATATTGCGTCGAGGGTTCCCTTTGCTTGGTCTATGAGTACATTGAAAATGGAAACTTGAGTCAACATTTACATGGATCAGGTCAATTAAGTTTGAATACAAGTACTCATTTCTGATAATGAATGCATTCAAACAAGAGAAATTATAATCTTTTTAATGTTTGTTTCCAGCAAGGGACCCACTACCATGGTCTACCCGAGTGCAGATTGCCCTGGATTCAGCAAGGGGTCTTGAGTATATTCATGAACATACCGTCCCCGTTTATATTCATCGTGATATTAAATCAGCAAATATACTGGTTGACAAGAACTTCAATGGAAAGGTTTACAAACGTTTATATTTTTGTTTTTGCTAATTTATTGGTCGTTAATCCATTATGGCCTATTTCATTGGTTCTGATTTATTGACCATATGTTGACTATAGGTTGCAGATTTCGGTTTAACAAAGCTGACTGAAGTTGGAAGTACATCTTTGCCCACACGTCTTGTGGGTACATTTGGATATATGCCACCAGAGTAAATCTTCTTATTTTAGTAAAATCACTCAGCTAGCAGATGGTTAATCTGTTTAACCATCTGCTAGCCAAGTTCAAGAATCCTCCTAAATTAAGTTTTTCTTTTTCTCTTGAAGTTTCTTTTTTTTTTCCATGGACCTGCAGATAAACTAGATCATGGTTAGGTTTGTTTGGGAGATTATGGTGGTTGATCAAGTTTTGTAATTATTTGGTGCAGGTATGCGCAATATGGAGATGTTTCTCCAAAAGTAGATGTGTATGCATTTGGGGTTGTACTTTATGAACTTATTTCAGCCAAGGAAGCTATAGTCAAAGCAAATGGCTCTGTTGCTGAATCGAAGGGCCTAGTTGCGTTGGTGAGTTTAATTGCTCACATTTTTCTTTAGCTAATAATGTACATGATTTCCATAAGATGGAAAACGCTAGCTTATTAGAGCATCTCTAACCGTTTTACCATAATTTCTTCAAAAATGGAGAAGAAAAAAATCAAATTCTCCAAAAAGATTTTATCCAACTTCAACAGTTCTCTATTTTGGAGGTTACAACATTAAGTATATTATTAAGATATCGAATACATTTAATACCCCAACAAACTTCCAACATTTAATTGGCGGGAACAATAAAAAAAATATTTCTTTCTCTACCAGCATTTAATTTAGGAGGATTGTCGAACTTGGCAGTTTTTTATCACCTCTCTCCTACTTTCTCCATTTTGGAGTATCTTTTGGACCAAAATAAAAATTAGAATAAAAATTCCAAATCTCTATTTTCTCCCTCTTGGAGATGCTCTTAGATAACAACTAATGAGTTCGACCTTTGATGATTTACAGTTTGATGAAGTTCTTAGTCAGCCAGATCCAAAAAACGACATGGTCAAAATGATTGATCCTAGGCTCGGGGATAACTACCCTCTGGATTCAGTTCGTAAGGTACGTCTTTTGTGCTTGGAAACATTATTTAGGAACATCATGATTTTTCTGTTTTTCAAGATAACTTATAGCATATACTCATTTTATCCCATGAAAATGCCTACAATTTCCATTTATGGATGTCCAAAAAGTTACATCCTCTCGTTTTTCGCAAATTCTTAATCTAGAATGACCTATCTTCTTGTCGTTGACACTTACCTTACCCGGTAAGTGAGGGTGATGACTCTTAGGCAGTTAGCGCTTACCTAGATTTTGGCTCTGATACCATATGAGATATGTGGAACCTTATCAAAAAGAGCGCTTAAGGGTCAACACATATTGAGTAAAAAGGGTCAAAGTCTAGCCGATGTATAACTCCAATGCTGACAATTTTTAAAAAACAATGCGCAAATAACATTTGACTAGTATGTATAATGAAATTTGTGAACTCGGTTGTGGCAGATGGCTCAACTTGCGAAAGCTTGCACACACGAGAATCCCCAATTACGGCCAAGCATGAGATCCATCGTGGTTGCACTAATGACCCTCTCGTCAACAACGGAAGACTGGGATGTTGGCTCCTTTTACGAAAACCAGACTCTTGTCAGCCTCATGTCCGGCAGATAGTCACCACAAATTGCCATCACTTTACTTATTATATGTGTGTATATGTATATATTATGTAGGGTTGGATTCACACGAGACCGGTTTGTTTTTGTGAAACTCATGAAACCACAAAATAACATTGAAACTTTAATTAACAGTAAATATTGTGAAAGTTCAAAAAACACCAAACTTTTACAGCAAAAGCATTATGAAGGTTTACCGTGTGAATGTTTAGTTTTATTTATGTTGTCATGGGTCTCATGGAAACAGTCTGGTCTCTCCCAAGTCTATGTAGGTATGTATATATATATATATATATATATATATGTATGTATATTTTCTTCTAATTCTTTTGGAATGTGCAAGTATATTGTAAAAAAGTATCAAGGTTGTGCAACAAATTGTGTATGTATTTGTTATTATCATCTGGTGTAGAGTATTATTTGATTTGATTTGAACTTTGAAGTGGTGTATGTAAACAAGAGGATTACATGGATATATATCATTATAAATGATTTTTTTAGTTATGGATTTATAATAAAATTTTATATTGCATGTATATCAATTAGTAAGCTTTCGCACTCCAGCGTCGGTAGGGACCCAGAGAGCTGCCTTCGCTTTTGGCATTCCTTCGTATATTTACGGATTTCACCCCTACACACGAAATTCCACTCTCCTCTGTCTCACTCAAGTGAATTGGTTTCGAGAGCATTCCACCACTTTTTGGCGACTTTCACTTTCAACCCAGTGAATTGGTTTCGAGAGCATTCCGCCACTTTTTGGCGACTTTCACTTTCAACCCGATTCACCGCCTACGTGCCCTTTACGCCCGGTCATTCCGAAGAACACTTGCCCCCGTCTTACCACGGTTATTGTATTAATGAAGATGATGATTCACAAAATCATTTATGGATTTTTTTTCCCTGGGTACGGGGACATTTTTGTTTATAAACAATATAAAGAATTCTCCATTGGTAGCAAATGGTTATCCATTAAGCGGAGGAAATATTAGTTAACATAGACCCCTCTTGCAAGAAGTTTGAGTTAGAACAAAACCTAGGGGTACGTAGAAAACTATCCGATTCAATTTAGATGGAACAACCAATTAGAACCAAATGACCATCATTGAATATCCAGCTGTAATTGGATCGGATTAGACCAGTTGGTTGTTGGATAATAATTTAAAGTTCAATAAAACCGAACCAACCCAATCCAATAACCATTCAATTATAATCCAACTATCATCCGATTAATAATTATATAATTATTAACATTCATGAATTGATTGAAGTAATGATAAAATATGAGTAATTCATTAGAAATAATGATTGTTAAATGGTGCCTCAAAATTTTGGTATGCTCGTGTGCACGCAACTTATTTGTCGTGGGCATGCCAAACATGCTTTCCGGAGGCAAAAACTTTATGCGAAGGTGCTCACGGGTCCGAGAATTAAAGAGTGTGGGCGCGAGCACTGTTCACGACTTCTTAAAAGTAACTTTTTTTTCAGCATATTTGTTTTTCCCTATTTCAAGGGATTGTGTCTTTTTTAAAATCCCTTGCTTAGGTCACGAAAATCTGATTATCTATGCTTGGAATAGTAACTTTGCCAACTACAACTTTCACCAAAATGGCTTGTTCGAGTTTACACTCCAATTTTCCTCTTGAGTGCTTTCTCAAAATAGGTGGAGCTTCTAGCATAAATACTCAGTTGAATAACATGTTTAGATATCACCCATTTTATCATTTCTATCTCCAAATACACACACTCACCATAGTTGTGATTCTACTCCTTCAAGAGCATTGTAATTTTCATCTTTCACTATTGGATTTTCTCGGTGGTCTCTTCCACCCATGGTTTTCTCCCAATTTAAGTTTTCACGTAAATCTTGGTGTTGTCTTCTAACTCCATCTCTTTACTTTGCGTTGGATGCGTGTTTAGAATTATCATATCTGTATGTTTTGAGAATTTTGTCTTGTACACTAAGAACAAACACCTTTTAAGTGTTCAAGCTAAAAATTCATTGGGTCACTATCTCATCCCTTGTTTGACATTCATTCAACTCTCTAATTTAAGATTAAAATTACTATTATCTTCTTTCTATTTTACAACAAAACAAATTAATTGATTGAAAATTATATTCAAACATTGAGGAATCCAGTGGATGACCAATATCAAATCTATTGAAATTCAACCATTAGCTTTATTTTCTCTGTTTTAGAAGAAACACGATTAAAATAGTATATTTAGGGTTTGTAGACGGTTTTGAACGTAGCACCAAAAACCAAGTGAGGAAGAGTGCTAGCCCAAAACTTTAATCTAGTATGTGTTTTTAAAGAAAAGAATAAGGTTTCATTTTTGTTTATCTGATAACCAAAAAGTGTATATTGATTGGCTTAACCTTTAGGAGGCGTTTGGTTCATTTTAAGAAATGGGAATGAAAATGAAAATGGGAATGCAGGAGAATGGGAATAGGAATGAGCATTCCGTTGATATTGTTTGGTTAAACCAATATAATTAATAAAAAAATATTTTATATAAACCTTTTAATACAAATATATGACGTCCAACGTGAAAATAAAAAATATTTTTCCTTCAACATCGAGAAATGAAGGGACGTATGAGAAAAAATGACTAAGCGGGAATAAAATTTTCATTCCTCCCAATTTGGTCAGGAATGGAAATTAATGGGCTTGAGTTAATGATTTCATTATATTATATCAAACAAAACAGCAGTTTTCATTATCATTCTCATCCATTACCTCTCAATAACCCCAACCAATGTAATACCCCGGGTAAGTTCATTAGTTAAATCCTAATTCCGTTAAATCTAGTTAACTTTATAAAACGAGGTTTAGGGTAAGTTTGGGTAAAATAATAAGTTAAAGGGGTGTTGGACATTAGTTGATAGTTGAAGGTTCAATTGGTAAATGGGGATTTGATATACACCCTTGTAGACTTCAGATATTTCACAAACCTAAAATCAGATTTATCAGTGTGTGAGTGTGTGTTTGGAGACGAGAAGAAGCAGAAGAAGAGTTCGTACGGTTAGGGCTTCAATTGGCTTGGTTGGAAACGATTTTGAGGTAAGTCCTTTATGTTTTATGTTTATAATCAGTAGTATTAGACTTCTATCGGATTAGAATGTTTAATTTGTAGTTGTATAGGTTTAATTTGGATCTGGGTAAAATGGAACCGACTGTGTTCTTGAGAGTACCGGTATATTTCATTGAGTACCGGTAGTGTGGAGTCCCGGTACTATCGACTCCCGGTGGAGTCCCGGTACTATCGACTCCCGGTGGAGTCCCGGTACTGTCGACTCCCGGTATAGTGAACTCCCGGTATTGTCGACTCCCGGTAACGACAAGACCCGGTAATGCCAACTCCCGGTGATATGGAGTCCCGATACAGTGGAGTCCCGGTGCAGTGAGTTCCGGTAGTTTTGGTAGTGTCCGGTTATAGTTTTTGATTGTATTTTTGGATTAAGTTGCTTCGAAAACTTCCTGGGGGCCGCCCCCAGACCCCGCAAGGGCGTTGCCCCTTGACCCCATCCGCTATCCGGGTAGCGGAACCCCCGTGATAAGTCGCTGAAGGGAGAGCTGTTGAGGATAAGATTTTAGTAGGCTTTATGTGTTTGACTAGTAAGGCGATATTTGTATTTAATCTGTTACAGATTCTGTGGATTTGGATTGAAAGACTGAATCTTTTGGAGAAAAGCTTGGAAGTGTTTATGGATAAGCGGTCGAGATGAGTTTTGCTTTAAAACGTTTTTTTGAACTGGGATACATATATATGTGTATATATATATATGAGATGATTATGTGGTAGGAATATGATTATGTGTATATAAATGACAATATGATGTAATGAGATATATATTGTATTTATATAAGCTTTGCACTACACGAGTGCACTTTTTGCCGGGTTCCGGTGTGCGGACCGGTGATGTGTCGTAGTTGTTGTACGACGTTGATTTATTAGTTGGCTTGCTACCAACTAATATGGCCATGGTAACAAGGAATGAGGAGGAATTGAGCACGATGCACGAGTCTTGATGTAGTAATTAAAATACGTGTGGTATATATATGTGACATTTATATACTTATGGTATATGTGTGTGTATTGGCAAAGGTTGTATTTAAACTATTTTGATTGACGAAAGGTTTTATAATGATTTTGGAAAGGACCGGGATTAACTCACTAGACCCGTTTGGTATAACCCTCATTTTGTTTTCAAAAATATGTTTTCCAGGTTAAGGATTGGCAAAGGAGAGGATAAAGTGAAGGAAGCTTTTATATATATATATATATATATATATATATATATATATATATATATTTTGTAATTTAGGAGACCGAAGGGACCGTACTTGGTTTGTTATGTAACTTTCGTTGTAAATCAATGATATATATGCATGTTATGTTATATGTTGTATGTTATGGGAACTGGGTTGTTACAAATGGTATCAGAGCCCTAGTTTAAGGGATTTAGGTATTATTATTTGTACCTAGACTTAAATGCATGTGAAGTAAGATGTCCCTATTATTTTAGAACCTTGGGATATTTGTTGGACAACCTAAGGGGGGGGTAAGGTTGTATTTAAAATCTTTTTCTTTCAAAAAATTCTTTGAACAAATAAATACAGTACAAACAATACAGTAATAATAAAGCAGAGTATAAACAATTAAATATACAACAATTATATAAACAGATATAATTTAAATTGCACAGCGGAAATGTAAAGAGATAAGGGAAAGAGAATACTTGACAACGAGATTTTTAAAGTGGTTCACCAAACACAAAGTTGGCTAGTCCACCTCGAGAAAATAACACTTCTCGGAGATCCAATACGAAACGTGTTCTTTACGGTAGAAACACAAACCTTAATACAACAAACGCGAAACACTCTTCTTTGAGAGATTAATGGTGGATCACTCACTCTAATTCAAACACTTACAAGAGGGTATAAATTTTAATATGAATAATCACTCTTGAATAAGGTTTATCACTTGGATATTTTTAGAGAGTTTGATCACTTGAGTTGTGTTGCTGATTCAACTAATCGTGAGATTTTAATCTGCTATCAACTCAAGATTTCTTGCTCAAAAATTAATTTATCAGTTTAAGTGATTTAGTGTGAGTAAGAAAGCAGCAGAATAATAATCAAATGCTGAGGGAGAACTTAATGCTGAAGTTGGTGTGGAGTTGAATGCTGCTGGAGGCTTGTATTTATACTGCATGAAAATCCGACTTGAGAATTTCGCGGTATACCGCCAAACCATCGCGGTATACCTGCGTCATAAAAAGTTGTACTCCTTGAGAAGGTCAACCTGCAAAGAAACCAACGGCTAGTGTACCCGCGGTATACCGCGTTGCACATGGCGGTATACCGCCTGACATTTTTCCTGACAGACGAAGCTTCATATGCAGACGAAGTGATGTTGAATCAGTACCCGCGGTATACCGCGAATACCTTGGCGGTATACCGCCTGAACATTTGACCAATGAGAGCAAGGCAACGCAGGAAGGGTTCGGCTGATACAATCTTGCAACAGATGAACAGTAGCAGCATATATTAATATATATATATATCAGAGATTTATATATAAAAGATATTATATATATATTTGATTCAAATATATTTATATAGATACGAAATATCCAAGTGATAAAATATTTTAGGGTGTTTATCATTTTAAAATAAAATGACGAAACTCTTCAAACTTGGATTCTTCAGATAATAATTTATCGAGATCATTTAAATATCTGCACACTCAGATAAAATATTAGATAACAAATAATGCGGTGTGTTTTGTAATCATCAAAATAAATATGGAGATGTGATTTTATGTGTACCAAAAATATATCACAATATTTAAGGCTGGGTACACTTGCACCAACAATCTCCCCCTTTTTGATGATGACAAACACAACGCTAAACACGAGAGCATACTCGGTTTCTCTCCCTCTTTTGTCGAAGCAAAAAGGGTTTAAGAAAATCGCTTATGCTCCCCCTCGAAAGATGCTCCCCCTCAAAATATGAAATATTTGAGAGTTAGTATTTATCAAGGGTTATACTCAAGCATGCCTAAACCAAGTCTTAATTTAAAGAACGCCTTCTTGTTTAGAGCTTTAGTAAAAATATCGGCCAAATTATCTTCCGAATCAACCTTTTCAAGCACGATTTTGCCTTTTTGAACATTATCTCGTAAAAAATGATGTCTCAATTCAATATGTTTGGTACGAGAGTGTAAAACGGGATTTTTACTTAAGTTTATGGCACTTGAGTTATCACACATAATTGGAATTTTGGTTAGGTGTACCTCAAAATCGGTAAGTGTGTGTTTCATCCATAGGACTTGAGCACATGCTCTTGCGGCGGCTACATATTCCGCTTCGGTTGTAGACAAAGCTACGGATTGTTGTTTCTTAGAGAACCAAGATACAAGTGAGAGACCTATAAAGGCACATACCCCACTAGTACTTTTTCGGTCAACAATAGATCCACCAAGATCGGAATCGGCAAAACACGTTACTTCTAACTCGGGTTGCTTTGCGTACCATAAGCCAAGATTAGTAGTACCTCGTAAATATCGAAAAATACGCTTGACAGCTTCATAGTGAGATTGTTTAGGTGAAGATTGAAAACGAGCACATAAACATACACTAAACATGATATCAGGTCTACTAGCAGTTAAATATAACAAGCTACCAATCATACCACGATAAATCTTTTCATTAAAATCGTTTCCCTCCTCGTCACGAGATAATTGCAAATTTGTGGTCATTGGAGTTTCAACGGGTTTGACATTTTCAAAGTTAAACTTTTTCAACATATCTTTACAATATTTAGATTGACTAATAAAAATACCAGTTTCACATTGTTTTATTTGCAATCCTAAGAAGTATTTTAACTCTCCCATCATGCTCATTTCAAATTCGCTAGTCATTTTCGCAGAAAATTCATTACACAATTTTTCATTAGTGGAACCAAAAATAATATCATCAACATATACTTGCACAACCACAATATCATTTTGAACATATTTCACAAATAAAGTATTATCAATTTTACCCATAATATAACCACTAACAATTAAAAAGGTTTTTAATCTATCATACCAAGCACGCGGAGCCTGCTTTAAACCATAAAGCGCCTTTTTCAATTTATAAACATGTGTCGGGTTTTCAAAACTTTCAAAACCGGGAGGTTGAGAAACGTATACCTCCTCATTTATAATACCATTTAAGAAAGCACTTTTAACATCCATTTGAAATAATTTAAAATCTTTAGCATTTGCAAAAGCGAGAAGCATTCGAATAGACTCCAACCTTGCAACCGGTGCAAAGGTTTCGTCATAATCTATACCTTCTTGTTGACTGTACCCCTTGGCAACTAAACGTGCCTTGTTTCGTGTGACTCCACCGTTCTCGTCTACCTTGTTACGGAAGACCCATCTTGTGCCAATAATGGTTTGACTACTAGGGCTAGGTACTAAGTTCCACACATCATTCCTAGTAAATTGGTTTAACTCATCTTGCATGGCCAAAATCCAATCCTCATCACCTAAAGCTTCATCTATGGTTTTAGGTTCTATGGTTGAGATAAAGGCATGGAAAGCACAATGGGTAAGGATTTGTGATCTAGTTGTCCTTTGGTTTAGGTCACCTATAATTTGATCTACGGGATGGCCTCGAGCGGTTCTAAGGTTAGGATCATCTATACCTTGTGGAATAAAGCACGGAGGGGCATCACTAGATTCAATATTATTTGTGGAAGGTTGGGTACCTAAATCCAAGGTACTAAGTTGTTGGGCTAAGACATCTCCTTCACGGATATTATCATTTGCTAAGGATGCACTCGGTTTGGGAGGACTCTCGTCAAAACTAACATTAAGGGATTCTTCCACTACCATGGTCTCCTTATTTAGGATTCTATAGGCTTTGCTATTCCAAGAGTAACCTAGGAAAACTCCCTCATAGGCTTTGGGGTCAAATTTGGTTAGGTAAGATTTGGTGTTTAAAATGAAACATTTACAACCAAAAACTTTTAGGTGAGCTAGGGAAGGTTTTCTACCTCGGTAAAGTTCATAGGGTGTCTTATTTAGGATACCTCTAATTAGGACACGGTTAAGCACATAGGTCGCGGTAGCAACGGCATCACACCAAAACTTTTGGGGAACTTGATGTTCGTTTAGCATAGTTCTACTCATTTCTTGCAACGTTCGATTTTTCCTTTCAACAACCCCGTTTGACTGAGGAGTTCGAGGAGCCGAAAAGTTATGAGTTATACCATGTTTATCACAAAAGGCACCAAATTGTACATCATTATCGAATTCTCGTCCATGGTCCGTACGTATGGAAACAATCGTACAACCTTGTTGGTTTTGAATTCTTTTTCCTAAAATTTTAAACTTTTCGAAAGCCTCATTTTTATGTCTCAAAAATAAAGTCCAAGTATAACGGGAAAAATCATCCACAATAACCAAAGTATAAAAATTTCCTCCAAAACTTTGAATAGCCATCGGGCCAAAAAGATCCATATGTAAAAGTTCTAAAACTCTTTGAGTAGAAATAACATTTTTTGATTTATGAGAAACGTGATGTTGTTTGCCGACACGACAAGCATCACAAAAATGATTATCAAACCTTAATTTTGGCAGGTCACTCACAAGCTCCTTATTTTTTAAGTTTTGCATTAATCTTAGGTTAGCGTGACCTAAACGCCTATGCCATAAAGTAGAAACATCATTAATAGAAGATAAGCAAACATTATCAGATACAACAGTTTTACAAATATACAAATTTCCTTTTACAAAACCATTTAAAAGAATTTTGCCATTTTTTATGATTTTACAAGAATCTTCTTCGAAGACAACAGTTGTATTATTTTTACACAATTGACGAACACTTAACAAATTAAAATGTAAATTATCAACATGATTAACATTTAGAAATTGAACATTATTGCAAGAGACTGTACCTCTACCAATTATATTTCCTTTGGAGTTTCCTCCAAAGATTACCTGTCCACCATCACATGACTTATATGATGAAAAAAGATTATTGTTGCCGGTCATGTGACGTGTGCAACCACTATCGAGTATCCAGTCCATATCAAGATCAATCTACAATAATGAAGATATAACTTTTATGGTCCCCATTTCTCGTGGGTCCTTGACAATTAGTTTCAAAAACAACCAATATGCACATATATAAAGTCAAAACAGAATATATATATATATAATACATTACATAATATTAATATATATATATATATAAAACACATGTTAAGACAAATAACATAAATATATAAAAAATAAAATAAAATATATATATATATATGTGCAGTACGTATGAATATATATATATATGAATAGTATAAAAAGGTACAATCATTTACTTATATATAATATATAAACAAACAGTACAGTAGTATATATTACTTATATATATAATATATACAACAAAATATATTTAAACTATATATATATACATAACACATTTAAAACCATAAACGCATACCACCGGGATTATCATTACTAAACACTCCTTTTGGAATCCATTTATTTACCATTTTGATTTTGCGATTATATTTATCATACACATAAAAACAAGTGTTTACATTCGCATTATTATTAGGTTTAGAATATTTATCATGGTACATGCGAGCATATGGTCTTCTCGTATTATAATTTACATTATTTATTTTACGCACATACGGAGGTTTTTGCACATATTGATTTCTTGTATTTACTTTAGGTGATTCATAAAATCTTTTGATGGGTATACAAGAACATTTATCAACACAAGTATTGGAACCAATGCCTTTTCTACATTTTATACGGTTAGGCATATTAAGCATGTTAAGAACCTTTTTATTACTACTTTCAAAAGCTTTAGCTAGCATGTTATCTTTTTCATATGAAGCACATTTAGCCTTTAAGCATGTAATCTCATTCTCAAGAATATCACATTTTGTACAAATAATATTTTCATGTGATTTTTTATTTAAGCATGCAATTTCTTTATTTAAAACATCACAAGATTTACAAAAATCTTTTTCTCCTAATTTAGTTTCTAATTTAGCAATTATATCTATATCATTTTCAGATTTTTGTTTAACATTTTTTATTTCCTTTTTACAAGCATTTATAGTTTCTTTTAACATGGCATTCTCATCTTGGTAACGATTTGCAAGTGCGGCCATTTTATGAAAAGACTCATATAATTCTTCAAGATTATTTTCATTTTCACTTTCATAATCACTATCGTAATCCGAGTAAGAAGATTTTACCTCGTCGTCGCTATCGGCCATAAGACAAATGGCTTGATAGTCATCTTCTTCTTCACTCTCGCTCCACGCGCCTCCAATGAAGGCTTTCTCCTTCTTCTTTTGGAACTTGTTCTTTTTCGGACATTCATTGGCGTAGTGGTCTTTATCACCACATGAGTAGCAAAAGCCTCTCTTTTGCTTAGCTTTATCATCTTCACTTGAATCGCCATTTTTCTTAACTCTTTCGTCTCGTTTATGGAACTTACGACTTCGATTATCACCACCACGACGGTAGTTACCGTTTCTTTGAAATCTGCCATTGTTAGAAAATTTATTATTATTATTAAGAAATTTGGAAAAGTTTCTTACCAACATGGCGACTTCATCGAGAGTCTCGGATGGATCTTTCGAGGAGCTAGCTTTCTCCTTTTTCTTCTCATCTTTTGGTGTTGAGACATTGAGAGCGATTGATTTCTTTTTAACTTGCTCCCGATCTTTGTTTCTTTTAAGTGCAATTTCATGCACTTTAAGATTACCGATTAAGTCATCTATCTTCATTATGGAAAGGTCACGGGAGTCTTCTAAAGATGTTATCTTTTGCATCCACTCCGAAGGAAGAGCTCGTAGGATTTTCCTTATATAGTCCTCGTTAGGATAAGTGCGATCCAAACCTTTCAAAGTAGTCACAATAAGGTTAAATCTTTTAAACATTGAGTCAATTGACTCATCTTGTTTCATTTCGAATAGTTCATAATCGTGAACTAAAATATTTACTTTGCTAGATTTAACCTCCGTGTTTCCACGATGAGTATTATTTAAACTTTCCCATATTTGATTTGCAGTTTTATATGTATATACTCTTTCAATTTCGTCAGCGGTTAAAGCAGCATATAATATATTCTTAGCTTCAAAGTTTAAACAAAAATGGGCTTCATCAGAAGTAGTCCAGTCATCTAGGGGTTTATCAATATAAACATCATCTTTCACGATGGTGGGTTTAAAATTCCCTTTTTCTATGATGTTCCAAATCTTTTGATTTTTGCCACGCACGTGACATTCAAATAGCTCGGCCCAAATGCCAAACTTTTCAGTATCTATCAAAGGAGGTTTTGAAAACACGATATTAGTTTGTTGAGCCATTTAGAAGAATAAGATGAAAAATATGCAGAATATTTTGAAAGACCTGCTCTGATACCAAATGTTGGACAACCTAAGGGGGGGGTAAGGTTGTATTTAAAATCTTTTTCTTTCAAAAAATTCTTTGAACAAATAAATACAGTACAAACAATACAGTAATAATAAAGCAGAGTATAAACAATTAAATATACAACAATTATATAAACAGATATAATTTAAATTGCACAGCGGAAATGTAAAGAGATAAGGGAAAGAGAATACTTGACAACGAGATTTTTAAAGTGGTTCACCAAACACAAAGTTGGCTAGTCCACCTCGAGAAAATAACACTTCTCGGAGATCCAATACGAAACGTGTTCTTTACGGTAGAAACACAAACCTTAATACAACAAACGCGAAACACTCTTCTTTGAGAGATTAATGGTGGATCACTCACTCTAATTCAAACACTTACAAGAGGGTATAAATTTTAATATGAATAATCACTCTTGAATAAGGTTTATCACTTGGATATTTTTAGAGAGTTTGATCACTTGAGTTGTGTTGCTGATTCAACTAATCGTGAGATTTTAATCTGCTATCAACTCAAGATTTCTTGCTCAAAAATTAATTTATCAGTTTAAGTGATTTAGTGTGAGTAAGAAAGCAGCAGAATAATAATCAAATGCTGAGGGAGAACTTAATGCTGAAGTTGGTGTGGAGTTGAATGCTGCTGGAGGCTTGTATTTATACTGCATGAAAATCCGACTTGAGAATTTCGCGGTATACCGCCAAACCATCGCGGTATACCTGCGTCATAAAAAGTTGTACTCCTTGAGAAGGTCAACCTGCAAAGAAACCAACGGCTAGTGTACCCGCGGTATACCGCGTTGCACATGGCGGTATACCGCCTGACATTTTTCCTGACAGACGAAGCTTCATATGCAGACGAAGTGATGTTGAATCAGTACCCGCGGTATACCGCGAATACCTTGGCGGTATACCGCCTGAACATTTGACCAATGAGAGCAAGGCAACGCAGGAAGGGTTCGGCTGATACAATCTTGCAACAGATGAACAGTAGCAGCATATATTAATATATATATATATCAGAGATTTATATATAAAAGATATTATATATATATTTGATTCAAATATATTTATATAGATACGAAATATCCAAGTGATAAAATATTTTAGGGTGTTTATCATTTTAAAATAAAATGACGAAACTCTTCAAACTTGGATTCTTCAGATAATAATTTATCGAGATCATTTAAATATCTGCACACTCAGATAAAATATTAGATAACAAATAATGCGGTGTGTTTTGTAATCATCAAAATAAATATGGAGATGTGATTTTATGTGTACCAAAAATATATCACAATATTTAAGGCTGGGTACACTTGCACCAACAATATTAAGTATAACAAGGTAGAAGGAACATCATGTAAGGTAATTTCGAGTTACACCTGGCCAGTGTAATTGTGAACTTACAGATACATGTTTGGACCGGAATACCTTATTATATGGGGTATGTGCTTATGTGTATATTAACCTTGTTGAAATCTACAGAGTGGCAAGTCGGTCTCGACATATGGATAGAGACGAAGACAGGTATATTTATATAAACTCTACACGTGCTAAAGTGCTATTTGACTTCGGTGCAAACCGATTAATTGTGTTTTCAATCTTTTGTTGCTTATTTGCATTAGAAAAGAATTTGATAATTGTGTTGGTAATATAGATAGGAGTGGAGTGCCTATTAAGTTATTTTTGATAATCTTGTTGGAATTTGAGGTAGTAGTAAGTATAGGATGGTGTTGGAACTTGATTTTGTTAAAACTTTGGATTAGGTAATGATAAGTGATCCTCGGTAATTCGGTATATATTGGAATAAGAAGTTATGATGAAAGAAGAGATTGTCGGGTGATTGAATTAAAGTTTTCGTTTGTTAACAAATTTTATATTGGGGATATATGAATTATTTGTGATAAGGCTTAGTAAGAGTGTAGGTTTGGGAGCATTTGGTGTGAAAAGAGGTTGGTTCTAATTTAGTAAGAGTGTAACAAATATTTTGGATGATATTGAAATTAGTATGTTTATTTATTATGATATTGCTTGGGATAAATTTAAGTGAGAAATCAAGGGTAAACGAAACTAGAAAGTGAAGAGTGTTATTGGGAATGATTAGTAAGGAAAAGCTAGTAGTGATCAAAGGTGATAACCCGTTATCATGTGTGTTTGGATTTGAAAGATTTATCAAGGTGGTAATAAAATTTATGGTATGAGAACGAAAGTGGTTGGTAGTTTAATTTGGAATGATTGATCTAACACTTGCAATTGTTAGCAATTTTCAAATTGAAGGTGCATGTTAGAATTTTGGAAAGATATTGCGAAAGTGTAGAATGTGGCGTTGTGTAAAATTCAGTATTTCAAACGCTAGGTTATGCCTCCAAATGTTAAAGTTTATGTTATAAATAAAAATTCAAATGTGTTAGATGATTTGTGATATATATATATATATATATATATATATATATATATAATTTTGTGCTGGAAGAGGCACGGTGAAATATTGTATGTTGAAAGAGGCATGATGATATATTTTGTGCTAATCGAGGCACGAGGTGAAATAAAGATGTACTGATTTTGTTAATAAGATGTTTTTATGGTTGTTATATTTTGGGGATGGGTGTGCTTAATTACTGTTGTCCTGATTTTGTTAAAATGTGGAGTATGATGGCCAGAGTGTAAAGAATGATAGGAGTGTGTGGGGCATGACGATTATGTGTAGAGAGTAACGATGATGTGTAAAGTCTTGACCTTGTCATGAAGGCGACCGTTTAGTGTGTTGTGTGGATTACACTTAGTATGATTGTTGACGCTACCTAGAAATGTATTGTTTAAATATGTGGGGTGATGTGGATAAAATGGTGGTAGTTTATAATTTGTAAGTGTGGTAGTAATAAATTTCTAGTGACGGATTAACGTTGTGATGGGGTGAGTGTTAGTGGAAACCTCTGTTCAGGATTTGTTTATAAGTTGTTCAGATGTGGCAAGTATGTGTGGAAAGGCACGAATAACTAGGTGGTGTGTAGTATTGTTATTCGAGAATAAGTGATTGGAGTGGTAGTAGATGGTTGGCTAAGTAGTGGAGTATTACTGTTTGATAAATGAAAAGTGTGTGGTTGTTTCGAGCATTAAATGCGATTTCGGATTAACTCGATTAAGTTCCTAATATGAGGTGTGGTGAAATTGTTGAGTGAATATGGTAATTGTTGAAATTGGGTGTGTGCGGTTGGTTTGGAAGTGAAATAAAGTTAGCTCATGGGATCGATCTAGAGTGAGTACCTCCTAGTGAGCTGTCCTTGGGGAAACATGTTTTATGTTGAGAAGAGAGTGGAAGAAAGTAGTCTAATGTAATGCTCAAAGTGATGGACCATTGGATAGGACATGGTAGTATCTATGGTTCGTGATTGGTGTAATTAATGCAAGAAAGTGGTCTGTCTTAGACGTATTTTGGGTTAGAGAAGTGACGGTAGAGTTGTGATTGGTCTATGGAGAAAAGTTCAACTACGGGTTAAGGTGATACTCCAAGTTGATTATGTGATCTATTGGAGAGTAGGGTGTCGTTACTTTTGGGGTGTTAGATTAATGAGACATTAACATTGGTAGAAAGCGTTCTTTTAAGAATGATGAAATTCTGTGCGAAACCATTAGATTGGAGCTTAATGTAAAATATGGAGTCTAGATGTGTGAATGATATTTGGTGTAGTATTTGTACAATTGAGAAATTGGCGTTGTAAGTTAAAGTAGAGGCGTAAGTCTTTGACTTCTCATCGAGTTTTGCAATTATGTTAAGACATTGTATTGTTATTGGAAACTATGTTCTATTTGGAAGAGTATAAGAAATAGGTTGTAATTGCTAAGCAAGTTTTATCTGGAAAGGGTATAATTATGTTGTATGAGCTTGAAAGCGATTTATGGTAATTGACTACCCTCGTTTATTGCCTAATCGAATTCCGGGACGGAATTCTTTTAAGGGGGAGATAATGTAATACACCGGGTAAGTTCGTTAGTTAAATCCTAATTCCGTTAAATCTAGTTAACTTTATAAAACGAGGTTTAGGGTAAGTTTGGGTAAAATAATAAGTTAAAGGGGTGTTGGACATTAGTTGATAGTTGAAGGTTCAATTGGTAAATGGGGATTTGATATACACCCTTGTAGACTTCAGATATTTCACAAACCTAAAATCAGATTTATCAGTGTGTGAGTGTGTGTTTGGAGACGAGAAGAAGCAGAAGAAGAGTTCGTACGGTTAGGGCTTCAATTGGCTTGGTTGGAAACGATTTTGAGGTAAGTCCTTTATGTTTTATGTTTATAATCAGTAGTATTAGACTTCTATCGGATTAGAATGTTTAATTTGTAGTTGTATAGGTTTAATTTGGATCTGGGTAAAATGGAACCAACTGTGTTCTTGAGAGTACCGGTATATTTCATTGAGTACCGGTAGTGTGGAGTCCCGGTACTATCGACTCCCGGTGGAGTCCCGGTACTGTCGACTCCCGGTATAGTGAACTCCCGGTATTGTCGACTCCCGGTAACGACAAGACCCGGTAATGCCAACTCCCGGTGATATGGAGTCCCGGTACTGGAGAGTCCCGGTAAAGTGGAGTCCCGGTGCAGTGAGTTCCGGTAGTTTTGGTGGTGCCCGGTTATAGTTTCTGATTGTATTTTTGGATTAAGTTGCTTCGAAAACTTCCTGGGGGCCGCCCCCAGACCCCGCAAGGGCGTTGCCCCTTGACCCCATCCGCTATCCGGGTAGCGGAACCCCCGTGATAAGTCGCTGAAGGGAGAGTTGTTGAGGATAAGATTTTAGTAGGCTTTATGTGTTTGACTAGTAAGGCGATATTTGTATTTAATCTGTTACAGATTCTGTGGATTTGGATTGAAAGATTGATTCTTTTGGAGAAAAGCTTGGAAGTGTTTATGGATAAGCGATCGAGGTGAGTTTTGCTTTAAAACGTTTTTTTGAACTGGGATACATATATATGTGTATATATATATGAGATGATTATTTGGTAGGAATATGATTATGTGTATATAAATGACAATATGATGTAATGAGATATATATTGTATTTATATAAGCTTTGCACTACACGAGTGCACTTTTTGTCGGGTTCCGGTGTGCGGACCGGTGTATTGCCGGGTTCCGGTGTGCGGACCGGTGATGTGTCGTAGTTGTTGTACGGCGTTGATTTATTAGTTGGCTTGCTACCAACTAATATGGCCATGGTAACAAGGAATGAGGAGGAGTTGAGCACGATGCACGAGTCTTGATGTAGTAATTAAAATACGTGTGGTATATATATGTGACATTTATATACTTATGGTATATGTGTGTGTATTGGCAAAGGTTGTATTTAAACTATTTTGATTGACGAAAGGTTTTATAATGATTTTGGAAAGGACCGGGATTAATTCACTAGACCCGTTTGGTCTAACCCTCATTTTGTTTTCAAAAATATGTTTTCCAGGTTAAGGATTGGCAAATGAGAGGATAAAGTGAAGGAAGCTTTTATATATATATTTTGTAATTTAGGAGACCGAAGGGACCATACTTGTTTTGTTATGTAACTTTCGTTGTAAATCAATGATATATATGCATGTTATGTTATATGTTGTATGTTATGGGAACTGGGTTGTTACAACCAAACACCCCCTTAGACTTGGCTTAGAGCCTATCACGACTAACTTAAATTTATGCATAAGCCTTGACTCCCATCATGGGTCGGGTTTACATTAATCGTTGAGCCCCTTTATTTCAAGGCCCATCAAGCCCGATAAAATTTTATTTAATTTTATTATCTTAACAAAATTATACGTAAATATAATAATATATTTATATATAAAACTTTGTAGTTATCATAATTACATTTTTCAACACATACATTATAAATTTCTCCTATAATATTAATTAATCATCAAATTAATAAATATATGATATTATTCTGATTTATATTATTAGAGCATCCACATCTATTTTTTCTAGAGACCTTGCAAGATGATATAACTTGATATGTGGATAACAAGGTCTTCCAAGATATTAGGGGTGAACATGGTATGGTACCATATTTTATTTTCATATGCCGTATACCAATCAATTATAATTGGTATTCAAAAATTTATACAATGTACTAATCAATTACACTTGTCACCAACTTTTTTGAGTTGGTACGGTTTTGTAACAATATCGTAAAAGTTGAAGTACAAATTATTTGACGCCCCTACACCATATTCTTACAATATGGGACCTACTATTTTTAATAAATTATTATTATTATTTTTATAATATTGGTTTATTATAAATTTATATTTTATTAGTTTATTATATTATATTATAAACTTTAGAAAAAAGTTTGATCTTTATACTGATATAAGACCATCTTCAAAAAACTCTCTATTTTACTCTCTAAATCATCTCCAATGAACTCTCTATTTTGTTCTCTAAAATAGAAATGAATACTAACTCTCTATATATAGAGAGTTACTATTCATACTCTCTAACTTTTCTAACTTTTTGATAATTACAAAATGACCCTTCTATTTTTTAGATTCTTGTATTTTTATTTTATTTTTTGTTTAATACCAATTTTAATAAACTAGAATTATATTTATCTTTAAGTTTTAAATTCAGTTTAAATTTATTCAACTAATTTTAAAAACTAATAAACTTTAACAATTTACAACATAACATATTTAATTAAAACACGTCATTAACATATATTTTAACATAAAAGCATTACAAATGATAAAGAAAAAAATACATAACGACTGTAACAATCCAGTCTAAAATAAAGCATGCATAGCATTAGATAAGAAACATTACAAAACTGGGTCTCAAAATTTCTTACATCTGTCTCAAAATTAGGTTGGTGGAAACAACCTATACACAACTGAAAATAAACTAAATACTGAAATAAAAGTGGCACTGTCTCTAACTGCACTTATTCACTAGCAAACTCTGATCACTTGCCAGAGCCTCCAACTGCTTGCTTACCTGAAAAGGTTTAGTTTGGAAAATGCGAGGGTTAGACCATGAGGTCTAGTGAGTTCCCTCCTGACGGTTCTCAAAAATCATTTAAAAATAATTATCACTTTCACATATAAAACATTCATAAATCTTTTCATAAAACTTTCACGGATAAATCCGCTCCCGTAAATGGCACCCTGAAGTCACTCAAGAGTGACAACGAGTCAGTCTCGCGCTGCCTTGCTGGGTCACTTCTCCCATGGCATAAACGAGTCACTCCTCCCGACATGAGCACTAGCGGGCCACACCCCCCGACTTAGCCAATTTACGTCTAACCACAATGTATGCATACATCTCATATAACTTTACATAAACCTCCATGCAATTAAATCATACAAATAAAGCATGACATTTCTCATCATTTACTTACTTCAGAGAACACATTAAAACACGTATTTTTAGTTAGAAAAACTCACTTGGCGCTTTAACAATTTCTTCTCGCATAACCTCAGATTTTAAGGTGACCACCTATGATATTAAAATAATAATAATAATAATGAGTCTTGAGTAAATCTTAACACACCCTGAACAGTTTTCTACGCAACCCGACTCCCACAAACCCTCTTGGGCTCATACTCAGTTTCGGCTCACTTCGATACATAACTTAAATTCCGGATCTAATAACAATTATGGATTACGGCCCAAAACTAAAAGGATTTAAAATTCCATATTGAAATTTCGGTTCTTCTTTGGCCCACCAACACCGATACTATTTTAATTGCTTTTTCTGGAATTTAATAATATGCAAGTCCAAGACTAGTCACGTGGCTAGCCCAAGACTAAACAAATTGGGGTCACGTGCTAAACACCAAGCCCAACATAATTAATGTCCAAATTAATGAATTTAAATGCTGGACCTAAATTGGATTTCCGGATCTAAATTAATAAATTCTGGAACATGGAAACCCAATTCCGGTTCCTGTTAAATTTGAGTTCCAGATTACTTTAATTCCGGATCTTACCTTTGAGGCCCAATTCCGGAACTTGGATTCCGGATCCAATAACTAATTTAGCAAACTTCCGGATCTTAATAAATTACTCAGACTCAACGCGATACTTATTAACATTAATACATTAATCCATTTTAACTCGATTAACAAGTCTCTTTCTTAACAAAAGGATATTCTAACACCATAACTTTGATTATGATGATTATTTCATCCCAATAAAGCTCTCTTTTCAAATTTAAGCAAAACTCACCCAAAACTCAAACCCAACAATAAATATTAATAGGGTTTGAGAGGAGAGATTACCTTGCAAAACTTGATGTAGGATCAAGATTCCACTTCCCATCCCTCTTCCAAATCTGATGATTGATGAAAAATTCTTTCTTCCTTCTCTGCTCTCTCCCTTTCTCAGCCGACACACACACACAATGATTAGATTTTTAGGGTTTTGTGCCCAAACTTAGTGTTTATATACTTCCAACAAAATTACAAGTCAGTCCCATTCCACCCATACAATATTTCTTAGCAAAATAGGACAATAAATACTTGGCTATTACAACGACGACCGTAATAAAAGCATACGTAAGTGGAAAAGGTTTTTTGAATAACATTGATACTAATTTAATAGTCGGGTAAAACGGATCCAGATCCTTCAAGATCAATAAAATATTCTCTAAACGGCGTAGATGCATAAGGAGATTGTTGATATTGTGTGTTGAAAATGTAACATTTTTATTTAATGAAATTTGGTTTTTGATAATTTAATGCGAAATTAAATATGAATTATAACGTCGTTAAAATAATATAATAAAGTTAATAAATATAAGGGTATTGTGAAAATAAAAAATATAAAGATGCAATTTATAGAGTTAATAAATATAAGAGTATTATTAAAAATATATGTAGTCAATATAAAAGAAATATACTTTGAATATAGTGTAAAATAGAATAATACATTCTCTGTTTATAGAGAATAAAATAGAGAAATACATTGGAGATGCCCTAAACGTCTCTCACATGCCTACAAATCTCTCACTGTATCATTCACAAAACTCACTCTCAATGGAAGAAAACAAGGGCGCAGACTTTGAATTCAACAGTCGACGACTCTCACATGCCTACAATCAGAAACTTGCATATATTCTTCACTTATTTTCTCATCAATTTCAACGTAAACCAAACAGAATTCTCGATTTCACATAGCAGCAAATCATGTTGGACCTCAATTTAGGGTTCCGATTTGCAGCGTTTCTGCTTCTATTGACCTCAATCGGTTTCAATTCGTTAGTTCAATCTAAATGTATCAGAGGCTGTGATTTAGCGCTTGCTTCGTACTACGTTGAACAAGGAAACGATCTTGCTTCAATTTTACAATACACGAACAACGACGACATCAACAGTATTATCAGGTATAATCGTGATAGTCTCCCTAATCAGGATAGTCTCGTTGCCTTTGTTAGGATAAACATTCCGTTCTCTTGCGACTGCATCAATGGGGAGTTCTTAGGTCATATCTTCAACTACGAGATTCAGTTAAGAGATACGTATACTGTGATTGCGCAACAGAGATACGCGAATTTGACGACTGCGAGTTGGATTCAGAGGTTTAATAATTATGATCCAAATCGTATAACTGATACTGGTAGTATAAACGTGACGGTGAATTGTTCGTGTGGATATGATTCAGTTTCAAGGGATTATGGTTTGTTCGTGACGTATCCTCTTCGGCAAGGGGAGACTTTGAATTCGGTTTCGTCGGCGGCGAATCTTTGATTCCGACTTGATTCGGAGGTATAATCCCGATGTCGATTTTAACGCAGGAAGTGGTTTGGTGTATATTCCGGGGAGAGGTTAGTATTTAGAACTGTTTTAACCGGATGTTTTTTTGCATCGATGGAGTTATTGTTTTTAGAGCATCTCCACCGTCTTCTAAAAAAAAATTAGATTTTTCATTTTTGAGAAACAAACATTTTAAAATATTTCATTCATCTATTAAAAGATTATTTCTCAGTTTAAATAATTATGTTCAAATATTTTTATTGGTTCTTTAAACTAGTAATCCTCCCTATATTTGGAGAAAAACTTTTTCTCTTTCTTACTTTCTCCATTTTAGAGATAGTTTTACGGGATTATTAGAGCAAAATTATAGCTCAAAATCCTCATATTATCTATTTTCTTCAAATAAGAAAGCTGTTAGAGATGCTCTTTAAGTTCATCTTCTTTTGATGATGTGTCCCTTGTTTATCTCATATATGTATATAGTATTGCTGGCGGTACAGAGGAAGTGTTATTTTTTGTGAGAAGTGTGAAAAATAATTTATTATCTATAATAAAATATTCTTCCATGAATTACGACTTAGAAGGAAATTGATCTGGTGCATCTCATTCTAATGTTCGTCTATTTCTTATCTGATAATTGATAACCACTTCACACGCTTCTTACCAGATTTGACACTTCTTATCGAACACAACCCTAAGCCTGCTTAGATAAATGTATAATATAATATATAAATATATAAGATTGTAGGGTTTCAGTTAAAAGTGTAATCCGATCTAAATACAACGGAAAAATTACTTTTCGTTAGAAAACTTTTTCACCAAAGAGCCATAAATAGGGGTGTGCATCGGGCGGGTCGGGTGGACAAACCGAAAAACCGATCGGATTTCGGATATGAAAATCAAGACACGAACTTTAGGTTTCGGATTGCTTCGGGTTTGGGTTGGTCGGGTTTCGGGTTAATTTCGGTCGGGTTCAGGTATTAATATAATACAAAAAATATATATGAATTCAATCGCTTTTGAGGATGAATTCAATCAAACGAGAGATTGATGAAACCGAAAATAAGTTTAAAATTTTAAAAACATTTCGACCGACTATAATTTACGATTTTCTAAAAATAATTAGATACATAAATATATTTATATAACATTTAAAATATATATTTATATTATTTCGGGTTTTCGGACGGGTCGGGTGGCCAAAGACCAAACCCAACCCGGGCCCAAATATTTCCCCAAAAGTCGGGTTTCGAATTTTTGGATTTCGGGGTATTCGGATATTGTAAAAACACCTAAATTTCGGTTCGGGTTCGGGTTTGGGTTCGGATTTCGGATTATTCGGGTTTTGCACACCCCTACCATTAACGGACCCAATGACACGATTAAACTGAATATACAAAGCATAGGTTGTTTTAGAATAGTATATTTAGGGTTTGTAGTCGTTTTTGAACGTAGCACCAAAAACCAAGTGAGGAAGAGTGCTAGCCTAAAGCCTTAGGCTATATTTGGCAAACTAGCTGATAAGTTAGTTGTTGACTGATAAGCTAGCTCGTAGCTGATAAACTAGCTGATGAAAAAATACGTTTGACAAAATAGCTTATAAGCATGTAAAATGACCAAAAAAGACATCCTCAAAAAATTATCAATTACAATATTTAATTATATAATCAGAAAAATTTTTATAGCAATATAATATGTTAATTAATACAATCAATGTAGTAAAAAAATTAAATAATATAACAGTTAATTAAAAGAATTTAAAATTTATTATTCCATATATATATATTATAAGTTTTAAATTTGTTAAAATAAGTTTTGTAAAAATTATATATTAACTTATGATTTAAATAACTGTTACATATAATATGAAAAAATAATCAAATAATAATTAAAAAGATAATAGTAATTGATAATTAAAAAATATTGATTAATATTAAAAAATTTATATGATTAACGATAACTCTATATAATTAAAATTTAGCATCAATATATAATTAAAATTTAATTTAATAATTTCAGTTAATATTAATGAAGATAATATCGGAATATTCACAAAAAGGTACTGAAAAGCTACTCCAAGTAGCGTTTTAAAAAGATAGCTTATGGTCATCCAAATATGTATAAAAAAATATAAGCTAATTTTTTTTTACCAAACATTGCCTAATCTAGTATGTGTTTTTAGAGAAAAGGACAAGAGTTCTTTTCTGTTTATCTGGTAATCTAAAATCGTATATTGATTGGCTTAACCTTTAGGCTTAACTTAGATTATGGATAAGCCATGACTCCCCATCATGGGTTGGGTTTACCTTAATCATTTAGCCCCTTTATTTTAAGGCCCTCAAGCATGACAAGGCGATAAAGTTTTATTAATTTTACAATCTTAATAAAATTATATGTAAATACAATAATATATTTACATATAAAAGTATGTAATTATCATAATTATATTTTTCAACACATACATTGAATATTATATTATAATAATAATTAATCATCAACATAATAAACGTATGATATCATTTTGATTTGTGATTATTAGAGCATCCACATCCATCTTGTTAGGGACCTTTGGATAGCAAGGTCTTCGAAGATACTCTTACACTTGCTAAATTAGTAAGGTCTTGTAATATGTGGGACCAACAAAATTTAATGAATTATTATTATTTTATTTTTATAATATTGGTTTATTATATCTTTTTGTTTCATTAGTTAATCATAATATTGGCAATGGAGACCACTTTAAAATAAAGTTTGATTTCACATTAATATAGAAGATGTTGTTGTAAAACTGATGTTATATTTTAAGAAAAAATTTACTGTTAGTAACCATATTGCGTACATATGATATTATTCTGATTTATGGTTATTTAATAACCATATTGCATACATATTTAGGGCATCTACAATGGTCAAATTTTTTGAAAGACTTTTTTTTTTAATATAAATGATTGCGTCACGGGTCGTGCTACGGCCAAGCCATCACCCGATCGGGAGAACAATCCTATCATTAAACTTTTGACCGTTACAGAAAACATTAATACAAAGCGAAATGAAAGACTGAAAAATACCGTAACATTTTGGACAAGATAAAAAACGAAAGTGTCTCGGAGTCAAGTGAGTCGTTTCGTTAGCTTGTCTATCCACCGCATGGATCGAGATAATCTCCCGATGAACCTGAACTTCCCGAGGAAAGGCAAGACCCCTGCAGTTCCAACTGGAGGCGATCAATGAATTGATTCCTCTTCTTTTTTGCACAATCACAGCCGGAAGGTAAGGAGAAACAGTGGGAAGATGCCACATTTCTTTGAAGATTTCCTCCTTTTTGAAAGTGGGTATGGTCCACTTTACTTTCTTGATTTTTCCTATTTGCTGATCATGCCAAGTAACCGAGATAAAATTAATTTTCTTACTGAGATTGTAGGGGTATCGGAATTTCCAACGTTTACGGTATTTCCACATTTTTGCTACCATTAACGTTACCAAGTACTCTCTAGAGGCTTTGACAATTTCACCATAGGCTTCGTCGTAAAAGTCGTGGAGTTTGGTGGCGATGGTCAGGAGATCTTCTATTGTATCACCGATAAACGTAATTATGGTCGTCGGAGTGGAGCCGAACGACTTTTTCTCAGATATGAGAGCCATAGAGGGATTCAAAGCCACATGGGGGATTTAGAAGTCGAAACTTCTATAAACCGAAGCACGTTGATGACGGAGAACTTACCAGCGGTGGGTTTAATTTTGAGATCTGAGAGAGACAAGGAGAGAGAGTCACAACGGCAGCAGGCAGCAACGGCGGCAGTAGGTTGCAGCAGCGTTAGTCGGCAGCAGCGGAGCGCAGCGGCAGCAGTGCGGACGTTGGAGGCAGCAGCAGGCAGCGTCGGCCAGGACCCCTGGAAGCCAGCAGGACGGCAGCAGCATATCGTTAGCCGGGCGGCGGCGGTTGGGCTTTCTCTTTAACCCTTTCTCTCTCAAAAACCCTAGTAAGAATATTGATTTTTTTTTGAAAGACTTGAACAACATGAAAGAGTATAAAAAAGTATTGGTCTCATTGTATTATACTTTTCTCCTCTTTTTTTTTTTTCTCTCACAACAATTTCTTACACTTGGAACCTCAAGTTATTGATAAGAAAAACTCAATTCAAGTCATCTTAGGCCATCCGTAGCGGTAGGCGGGTAAGGATCGGGTAAGGCAAACGTGGCAAGCGGGTAGCAGAAGTTGCAATCGGGTAGGGGTACGGGGTGGGGGTGGGGGCGGGTTCAGCGCGGGTAAGGGGTGCGGGTTCGTGAACCCAGTGAACCCGAAGAAGCTTGAGAGGTGGGTGGGTGTGGGTGGGTAGCATTGGGTTCATTGGGTACTGCTACTCCCACTTTTGGGTAAGGAGGGTAGGAAAGAGAAAAACTGATGTGGTGCTGAGTTGACAAGTTGGTTCATTGGTACGGGTACTCATGGTCTTATTCAGGTCATTTTTAAGTTTCTTTAAGCTTTCTAAACTGCAATCGGAGATGCTCTCGGAATGTGAGACCCAATAGACTTACGTACTCTTCAACAACGTCACTATATCATTCACAAAACTCTCTCTCGGGCGAAGACTTTGAATTTAACCGTCGGCGGCTCTCACATGCCTACAAATCTCTCACTGTATCATTCGCAAAACTCACTCTCAATGGAAGAAAACAGGGGCGCAGACTTTGAATTTGACTATCGACGGCTCTCAAATGCCTACAAATCTACAATCAGAAACTTGCATATATTCTTCAGTTATTTTCTCATCAATTTCAACTTAACCAAACACAATTTTCGATTTCACATAGCAGCAGGTCATGTTGGAACTCAATTTAGGGTTCCGATTTGCATCGTTTCTGCTACTATTGAACTCAATCGGTTTCAAATCGTTTGTTCAATCTACATGTATCAGAGGCTGTGATTTAGCGCTTGGTTCGTACTACGTTGAACAAGGAAACGATATTAGTTCAATTTCCCAA
Organism: Saussurea involucrata; assembly: GCA_033807775.1. Lineage (NCBI taxonomy): Eukaryota > Viridiplantae > Streptophyta > Magnoliopsida > Asterales > Asteraceae > Saussurea > Saussurea involucrata. The sequence goes on along the minus strand of CM066324.1, from coordinate 128,351,402 downwards.
TACACCAACAACGACATCAAC